>CM017799.1:32932102-33425322 GCA_008086715.1 Sitobion miscanthi | reverse complement strand
ATATTATTATTATTATTATTATTATATTATTATTATTATTATCGCTCCACTACGGTGTGGCCCATGTCTTAATCGTCTTCAAATTCTTGTGTAACGGATCCCCGCCAAGGGAAAAAACGATCGTGAAAAAACCAGAAATTAGAAAACAACATAATGTATAATGGTAATATAATATCATGCATGTACAATTTATTCTATCGAGTACGGAAAGATAAAATGCAAACGGCGGTAAATATGTAAACGCGCTCTTCGCGCCCAAAAAGCAGCTTTTAACTAGAAATTTCTCGAACCCGCGGTTATTTGTCTAATGATTAGATCGCTGGTTGGTTTAATATTATTATCGTACCGCAACTTCGTATAACATGATATCATTTATATGGTTAATGATATACATATAATACATACTACTCTTGTACACTCCGAGTACGCTCATTTAACGTATATAAAATTACGTGAACCGATGTGAATATCAAAGGTCTTGTCGTCGTTTACCCCGAGTATATTTAAAATTGTTCTCGGAAGGCGCCAGAGATTTTCCGCGGGTACACAAAAATTAACACACAATCGATTTTTTTTTACGCTTTCTCGCTAAAAGTGACGCGAGAAAAGAAAACAAATACCCTAGCTAGCTAGCTGTGACCTATTTTCTCCTATTTATTTTTCATTTTTATCTTATATTTCATTGTGTCGAGAAAAGAACCATTTCAATATAATATTATTATGATATACATTCGGATATGTACACGCCGCGCGATTATACACATAATAATATAATAATATACAACAACACTATAATATACTGTTTTAGCTAAGGGTTGCTCGGGTTACCAGATTATTATTATTATTATTATTATTAACAATAATAATTCATGGAGTCCACACGACCTTAGCCGTGGTATATATATATATATACCTCTCACGCCCCGCCAATCGCCTTTCACCGGTAATCCGCAACCGGTGGAAATCTTCTGCTTGCATATTTATGGCGTAATAGTGGAAAGGTAAACGAAACAACCCCCCGGAGCTGCATATATTTAGGTTTGTGCGAATACTTTACTGTATATAAATGTACGTATTTGATTTCGTTCCCGTTTTCAAAACAATCGCTCGCTTTGGCTTTTACGCGCATATAAATATATACTAATATTATTCGAATCGTATATGCGTTGAAAAAAATTGATCGGCTGCAGACAATCGTTTTCTCGTTCTGCGACGACTTTATTGGGGTGAACCGCCGATGATAGTCCTCTGCCGACGATGAATAATAAAACAATGAATGCGTAGGTGGGCAGTGTCAGCGTATCTTTTTAGTTTTTATAGTTTTGTTATGAGTCGCGGACCTATACGAGCTGCAGGACGGCTTGAACTTTTTTTCCTCGACTCACATTTAATATTTTTTACACCACCGACACTAAACATTTTTTCACTGCTCTCGAAACAGTGAATCCACAGGTCTGTTGGTGGGTGGTCGAATAACCTTTAAGAATTGTTCAAACCAACTTCCCTAATCATATGTGGGACACTCACCCTTCAATATTTTTATGAAGCATGCCAAAATATACCTCGTATGAGCCGCCAATGCCTACGAGTGTAGTACCGGGCTTTGTAGACATTTTGACCGGCCAACACTATAAAGTTCAGCACATGTGTGTCTATTTGACTTACACGTTTCGAAAGAGTCCCGAGGGTTGTCTAGAGATTCTCGGTATTTATACATTACTTTCATCACTATTTCATAGTACTATATATTATAATATATAGTTCGTCCGTCATTTAGCAAATACGAGTATTTTAACTTTTAAGATTTATTATTATAATAAATCTGCGAGTTGCGAGTTAAACTGTTAAAAAGATTTATTTATTACGCGAATAAAGTCGGCAATACGTTCTATTATATTTTTACAGCATCAGCATCATGGATATTAACTTACAAATTTATTATATAACTATGTACATTAACGGGTTTTTACAATGATGTTTAAAAACATTAATATAAATTAAATTAAATTAAGTTGTACATTTCAATTTTTTTTTAAAAAATGTGATTTTTTTTGTGTGTCAGCGGTCTCATAGCTTCGTATAGATTGTCTGGTATTTTGCATTCTTTTCTGCGGCCCCCGTGAAGATTTATCAATGGACGATGATGTATTTGACTGTGATTAAAGAATTGCAAGAACAGCGTGTCGGAGGTTCGGTATTTTCCATTAGGTATCCACGTGTAACTTTCGTGTGGCCAATTCGATGTCGGTTCATTATGACCTCTTCTTTTCGATTTGAACAATTGAGTTTTAGCCAGAGCTCGACTGAGAGTTTGATTTCCCTTGATTTGTTTTCAGTAACTTGACGTCAATCTGAGTCCCATAATTGTATGCAATATTTGTCAACGTTCCTATCTTGATTATAATATATTCTATTTTTATTGGATTTGTTGCGTTTACGTAGCACATATTTTGTTGCCTATATGCGCAACAAAATCATATAGCTGAAATCGCTGTACGAAAAACCATTATTTTTAGGTAAATCGCTTGTACAGGTACCTGCAACTACCTACCCATAAATGTTAGCTCGTTCCGTTTTCGTGCTTTTCCATGATCTCAAACTATACATTTATGATAATAGGCATAGGCTCTCGTGCGGATTGTATCGTACACGCGTTTCCCGTTTGGTATTTACTCGTCAAACACGGTCGTGTGTGACTATATATATGAGTGAACGGCACAAAGCGATTGGCGTGAAAAAAACAAACCAGATTACACATTATACCATGTACCTAGGTAATGGATAGATGTGGCGTGTTTAATTGTTGTAGTTTCTGAGATCCGTTAAGTGAGCTCGTCGGAAATTAAATCATTTGAACGTAGTACGTCGAGTGTGCGTACACATCACGACGTGTTGTTTTGATAGAGTTAATGCGTATAGTGATTTAAACAGTTTTTGTGCATTTAAACACAACAGGTGTTTTTCAATGGTCACATATTATTATTGTACATTTGTATTCGACACGATGTCCTATTAAGTGCACACTGTAAACTATAATTTTAGTATATCATTCAACTATTCAAGTATCTATAGGTACATTGTATGTTTAATAATAATTTTGATACATTAATTCTTATGCATCTGATTATCTTATCTATATAAAGTCTTCAATTCTGTTTGAAACATGGTTTCTGAAATTATTTTCACATTCGATAACATAATTTATTCAAGTTTATATGAATATTATTAAATAATATGTAAATGTTAGCCTGTTGCAATAACACCACTCTCCCACACCATGACGGAAGGGTGGATGGAGAAGGCCCACGTACCTGTTCAGATTTGTAAAAACACGATTTTGAAACGAAATATAATTGTGTAATAATAAAAAGGTGTGTCAAGAAAGCTAGTGGAATAAGGTCGTTGAGCATTTTTTTGCACCCTTTGACTTTCTCCTGCAGACGTCCCGTGCGTGTTGCAGAATGAATGCAACGACAAAAATACAAATGACACGTTTCAAACAAATTCTAGTTATTTTATTAATCAATAATATTCTCTCACACGTAACATAATCAATTTATAATATTATATAGATAATATGCTAATAAAGCGTCACTAACAATAATTTTTAATATTGACTATCAATATTTATGACGTAGTTATTGTTTTCCGATTAAATAGTTTTTATTTTCTTAACCAGAATGATTGGACGAGAAACTATTTTCAAATAGCTAATCCACCGGTTATACAATAATAATTTTAAATAACCGCGAAAACCATTTCTATCAGTATAGAAATGCTAATTTCGAAATCAAATGTTGTGGACAGCTGGCCGCGTGCACTTGTCACATAATCAATTCATAATATTATATAGATAATATTCTAATAAAGCATCACTAACAATAATATTGCTAATATTAATTAATAATTATCAACACTTATGACTTGGTTATTATTTTCCGATTAAATAGTTTTTATTTTCTTAACCTGAGTGACTGGACGAGAAACTATTTTCAAATAGTTAATCCGCCGGTTATTCAATAATAATTTTTAAATAACCACGAAAACCGTTTTTACCCATATAGAAATGCTAATTTCCGAAAATTTTAATCAAATTTCGTGGACAGCTGGCCGCGTGCATTTGTGACTCGCGTGGTATTAACCTTAATAAGAGAACGACTTCACATCCGCAGTAATGATTAATCACAATTCACATTGCGTCCGCATGTTGCTGATGACGGATGAGTGATGATGACATTATGACTTAAATAATACTGTATTACTATTTAGTATTTACTATATTATCCAAATATATATATATATATTTAATTGCTTTGTGTTAGTTAAAAGAAATTGTATTGATTAATTTAACAAACTAAAATTACAAATGCGTATACGTATACTATATAATATAATATTTAGTCAGTTATTTTGGACTGATTCTCGTCAGTGCCGCCCCTCCCTCTCTCCACCGACTAATAAATTATAATCTGTTTCGATTTTAACAATTCTATCACACGGCGTAATAAATAGGCAAATCAGCTACACCAATGTCACGAGTGTTCATTTTACCGGTATCCCATAACTGCATTATTGATACTCTATTACGTTTACCACCTGAACTCGATATCCGGTGTACCCTGAC
The DNA here is from genome assembly GCA_008086715.1 of Sitobion miscanthi. Taxonomy (NCBI): domain Eukaryota; kingdom Metazoa; phylum Arthropoda; class Insecta; order Hemiptera; family Aphididae; genus Sitobion; species Sitobion miscanthi. Next base: position 33,420,698 of record CM017799.1, on the reverse strand, counting down.
ACACACCGTATATCTGAACGTACCAAACCTAGGTGCACCTGAGCCAAGTATAATAAAATCGATGATAATACATATTGACAATTTACCGATTTAAATAAATCAATCGTGTCAACCGACTTTACAGTTCACGGATTATTTGTATCAGTTGTATAAAAGTGTCTATATAATATTATTCGAAAAATAAGCAAACTGTAAGCAGTGCTTACCATGGTCCATGAGTTGTCAGTGTGATATTATAGAAAAATATATAAATACCGTACACTGTCGGTCGTTGAAATTGTGTTCACTTTGCAGAGGGTTCAGTTGATGTAGACAATATTTTGTAGCCTTGTAGATATTATTCCCAAAGAAATTTTCGCTATTTGGAAGTGTCCGTTATTTAGTGCGGTGTATTACTATACTCGTCATGAGTCGCTAATAAGTGGGTAAAAAAAACCATTATTAGTTATTGATGCGTATATGTTTTAATCCCAAACGATTTTTGTCCAAACTCTGTGTGAGCTGGTGAAATAATGTAATTTTTGCAAAACCATCTTCTGAAATCTTATACAGATAATCACAATCTTATTCAGCTTGTATACAAAAATATAATTTATATAATTCACCGTAGTCACCGATCGCATACACTGCACATCCGTACACAAACCTTATATTATATTATTTTGTTCTATCATTAGATACCTATTTTTCTTATTTGTTTGTGTTCGACCTTGTCCGCCCCTTTTTTTTTCTTCCGAATCAAACACTAACTATGTACCGTAGTGAACTATTCGTCTTGTCACATATTGCACTCTCTTTTGTATCTCTTACCATTTCTCTTTTGAGACCGTATCGTTCCGTTTTTCACTCCCGTTTTCTAAAAATATTTTTCCGCGTCTCGTCGACGTAGAAATTTTTTTTTTTCGATAAACTAAAAACGCTCCGACTTATTATAGCACAGGTAAAAACTGCTTTACCCGTGCCCATTATTTATGATTTGCCGATAAAGTTTCACATTTTCGATAACAGGTCAACAGGAAGAAATATTATACATATCGTATCATATTTTTCAAAATATATACGAATTCGCGTGTCAAACTATTATGCTCTAATATCAACAGCACCGCAGCTCACAATCCAAACTTTATATAACTTATTTTCGTTCTTGTTCTTTATTTATTTCCTTAATGAAACCTATGAATATTTGCGGTGAAACATTATTACCACGCAATATGTATACAGGCAAAAGAGTGATTGAAAATAATTTCTTAAAAATATTTTGTTTTTCAACAATTTTGTATTTATTAATACCTACTGTATATAACTATAACTACTATTCAAAACATTATTATTATTATTTTCATCGCGATTGTTTGATCGCTTTATAGTTGTTATTCTTATGAATATATTTTTTTTAAGCTTTATGTAAATATAATATACTATAACCATGCACTTCGTTGCTTATAAAAAATGCCAATTCTTGCATGTTTCAAACTATGTTCAATTCGTTATTCGATATTTGCAGTAATGGTGTTCAACATTTTTAAAAAAATTTAAATATTTAATTTTAAATCAGTGGATAGTAATATGTATCATATTTTCTTACGGGCAACCAATTATTATCAGAAATAAAGAAATATCCGGTTATGATTTTAATCTACGTGGGTAAAATTGTGGTGACTAAATAGCAATACAGGTTAAAATGATATCCAATTATAATCACACTAATAATTTTAATTTGTGTACCAACGATAAAAAAATGCTAATTTCTAATATCACTTTAATATTATAATCTGTAACCATGCAATAGTAACCATTTATAAACAACAACAAAATGCGATTTCCGTGGTGGATCTCAAAATCCTAGTATGACTGTGTATGCCCTTTTTTTAAAATGCTAATTTTGAAAAACTCGTTCTTATTGCGCCATTGCATAGTGGAAAAATTCAAGTCCTTAGCTTTCATATAATTAACATTCTACGTTTACCAGTCAGGCCTCGTTCGATTATACATGTATAGCAGACACAAGGGATGAATTATGAATACCTATTACCTACTTCAAACTATCAAAATTAATGTCTCAACATATTTCTCAATATTGGAGATACATCTGTTTAGTTTATTATAATATGGAAGTCGAGTGGTGGGGATGGTTTATCCAAACATTTTGAAATTCCCAAAAAATTCTTAATTTTTTTGGCTATTAAAATGTCATCATTCATTTGAAAATAACCCTATATCCGGAAATGGTAATAGGTTAATTAAAAAAATATACAATTAATAATAATACTAACACTTTTAGTAATTTCGTACGTAGTGAAAACTGAAATACGCCAAAAATAAGTTTATAGATAATGTAGGTAGCTTTATTATTGTTTATATATTTTAGCACTCATTTTATTTGTAAAACGAATTATGGTTTGGATTCTTGGATTCATTCGAATATCACTTGTATTTAAGTTTTTTTTATATTATATATAATATATTGTAATTACTAATTTACTTGGCAATAAGACGACTAGCTTGTGATAATAAAAACTTAAACTAAATGCTTAGTATATCGTATAAGTTTTTCAGTTTTAAAAATTTGAAATGAAACATCAATTAATTAATCCAGCATTTTTAATGTTATTAATATAAAACTAGTTTGACAATAATATAAGTCTATAACTAAAAACATTATAATCTCCTAAAAATAAATATGATGTAATGGAAATATTTAGTCTAATACAATAGAATATAGTTAAGTCAAAACTTAGAAATTCCATATAATGTGACTAAAATTAATTGACCTTATTATGTCAAGAAATTCATTTTATAGTTTAGAAATTTCCTTCAGAGGTTTTAGTATAATTTATGGATGTCTATTGTCCACAAACAACTCTTATGTTAAAAGTTTATTAATATCTTTGTAGTTTTATTCATCCAAGTTTAAAAATGTTATGTTTATAAATTGTTTAATTAATTTATACTTCAAATATTTGAAAATATTCACAGATATAAATAAAATAAGAATATAAAAAGTTTGTAGCTATAAATAGTTAGTTCTTAGATTGGTTTCATGAAATCAAATTGACGGTCATTATGACATTTTAGTTAGAAATTCTATGGGAAACATCTATATAGTGTGAGGGTTGTTAGAATACTCTTAGCGAATATTATTTATTTTATTAATTAAATTTACAAATTTACAATAATTATCAAAATGAATATTATCAAAAATCATTAAAAAAAAAAAAAAACAATTACTGTTATTATGTACTTATTAGTTATTACACACCCAAAATAATATATAAAATTTCGTTATAATATAATGTTTTATTTTTCGTGGTAAAATATTTACATTATATTATTATAATATAATATTCATTCGAAAATATTAATTAAAAGTTGGAATGATTTCGTACGAAGATTTAATCAAAATATTAAAACAACGCGGTGCGCTGTACATCATGTGAGTACTGCGGGAAGATTATTTTGGCCTAAATTATATATTCGCTGTAAGCTGTAAGCTATAAATTATTTGTTTTTAATTTTAATTTAATTAACACGTTATACGTGTAAATTAAATAGAATATGCATTATTACACAGGTACACGTAATGTGTGTATTAACTTTGTCACATATTTTACCGTTTTAAATGTTTTATATTTTTGTTAGTTTTTTTTTTATTTTACAACAGATACGAAAACTATAAAAATGGATATTATAATATCATAACCTAAATATTATAAATATTTATTTAGTTTTGGCAAATGATCTGTGCAATATATTTGGATTTGGTCAATATTCAGTTAAACAAGACACGATGATATTTGTTCGTAACGTACGTATTAAAAAAAAATACAACCATTCATCATATTCGCTTTTAACGCTATATGAGGCGACTTTTTCAGCTGTTGGTGTTAAGAGTTTAAAGGGGTACGTTAAGTCCGTTTCCAAAATAGCTTAAAACATGCAAACGCGTCATGATAAATGTATAATGACAGACGACTGGCTTATTTATGTTCTCATTGTGATGTTTTTTTTCTTTTCAGAGATCTGCTGCAGTAGACGAAATTATCTATGTATAGGCCTCTTCAAAACAACCATTAACTATTTTATTTATTGTTAGTGTTGATTAGTTTGAAAACGAGATTAATTCAATTATAACAACAACAAAAACATATTATGACATTATGAATAATAAAATATTGTAATTAAATGTATGGTTGTACGCGTTTTTGATGACTTAAAGTAATACATTTACCTCTGTTTAAATAACTAAGTGAACAATTATTATGGCATTAATAATTTATATTACTACACGGAATAAAACTTAAAGGCGTAACAATAATAATAATAATAATAATAATAATAATAATAATAATGATAATATTGCATTTGACGATAAAACGGTAGCTCACGCGCGAAGTCGGTACTTATACCTACGCCGTTTTATTTAGTAAACAAATTAAACGAAATGGGTAGTCGATGACAAAGATATAATTAATAACTTACTATCGAGAGCCGTAAAACGTAATAAAAGCTCAGTTTTCGCGCTCGATGACTGCAGTAAATCAATAACTGCAATAATTGCCCTCTATGGTTACTAAAATTGTTTATCTGCAGAATTTCACGAGACCGTCGTGACATAATCATATTAATATGTCATTGAGAAACTATAAGGTAATACGTTTGAGGAGTGGCGATGTGGGATAAATACCCTAGGTGCTAAATTGTCCGTGTTGTCAAAGTTTAACTAACGTACAAATATTGTCGTCAGCTATTGAAATAATTGTGAAACAGTAAAAAGTTTTGTATTTGTAAACACTATAATATTATACCCGTATGGTATACGCGCATATTATGTTTGATAATATGTTCAAAAAATAATAATATTGTAAAAGATAGGTCATCGGTAATTTGATGCCAAATAATGCAAAATGTTTAAAAATTATATTTATAGGTACCTGCGCAATTTTATTTAGTAGACAAATCAAATGAACTGGGTAGTAGATAACAAACGACATAGATACTAAAGCTATTAAGTGCCATTAAATGAAATGAAATTTTCTTATGCGAACCAGTTGCCTACGGATTAGTAAAATTGTTTGTTTGCAGAATTTTACGAGACCGTCGGGCGTAATCATGTGTTCTGTGATCAGAGACTATATATATATATATATATATATATAAGGTAACACATTTGAGGGATGACGATGCAGCGTGTATAATAAACCTAAAGCTGAATTTTCAGTGTTGCCAAGTTTTAGCTGATGTCCAAATATTATCATGAGCTATTCGATTGAAATTATTGTGAAACTGAAAAAATCTTTATATAAATTGTAAACACGAATTATATTATATTATACGCATATTATGTATGATATACTCTATGACAACAGTAATTTGTAAAAGATAGGTTGTAGCTGGAAACTTGGTGCCAAGAGATGCAAAATGTTTAATGTGCCACTGAATCAAGTACCAATTTTCACTGCGTTCGAGTCCTGAATAGTAACTATTAAAAAAAATTGTTTTTACTAACTTTTTTAAAACTATTTCTCATATTCAAAATATAATTTTTTTCGAACGTTTCTGTTCGTAAGACTCATTTATAAAGGCACCTAATTCATAGAATTTTTTAAACGTGGAATTATTAATTTTTCGATTTTGAATTGAACACTCATTCCCTGTAAAATATTAAAAAATAAATAAATACATCTTATTTTCAGAAGTGATATTTACAATTTTATTAATTGATATAAATAATAATTTTACGTTTGAACGATTTTGTTTTATGTGTTTTTATGTAACATAATATTCTATGGTTCAATTGTTTAATACATTATTTTGTTAAAATTACCGTCATATTCGAAAAACAAATTCAATTTAATATAAATCTCGTACTATATGTTTCTATATATAAGTAATAATTATTTTTGTGTACTGTAAATATTATAAATTCCTCTGATCCAGTAATAAATAATTGACCACTCTATCGTGAAAGTATGCATTCCCATCATACTGCTTTATGTGTAAATACTAAATACTAAATACAGTGATTTACAGCTGGCCTAAACTATGCTCGCGCGCGTCCCTCTCCTGCAATAAGAAGGACCTACACAGTCCGTAAAGTGTAAATATATTTTTATTTCATGTTGTATCCCTCCCCCCCCCGCTCCACTATGAAAACCGACTTATGCGCGCCCCTGCAGATATAACGCAAGCATATTGTTATCTACATAATTATTATCGACAATACACAATATACACATAGAGTTTCACGGGTATCTATATATAATATATTATGTTCCACTGTTATGCACGGCGTGACATAATATTATTATTATAATACTAACGGCGCACATACAAATACTATACATATAAATATATATATACATTGTACATGTGTATGTATATATTGTACATATATATATACATGTGTGATGTGTGTGTATAGTATAACGTTATGCGAGGATCGCCGCGGGACGCGCGACGGCGGCGAGCGGAGGAAACCGACTATTCTGTATACACGCAGCGGTGGCGACCGGGGCGAGGGGATGCGCGCGGCGGCTGTGCGGAGGGGGTGGGACCCGGCGGGGAGGGTGCGAAACGGCGAGAGGGTGCGACCGTGGACGGGACGGGATTCGCGCGCTGCGACCGGCATGCGCACCGGCAGACGGGGGTGGGATAAAACACTTTTCCTGCAGATTTCTCCCCAGTCGCCCCGTGCGAACCCTTCTCGCGGTGTACACGCAACGACATCGTCGCACTCTCTGTCCGCGATCACGGGGACGAGAAGTTTGACCCCGTTAAGTCGGTTTCGCGTCTCTGACACCTGTTGACTGCACAGTTGTAATTCGCGACCGCGGCGTGTACCATAATATTCGGTAGGCATAATTGTGTCCACTCATTACTCGTATGCATTTGTGTTCTACATAGAGTACATGCGGCGGTATAAATGAAAACGTCGGTTCATCGCTAAATAATTGTCAACAAAACAAATAGTACGACAGTATCATAGTACTTTCGCGACGAGGATGACGACCGTATCGGCATGTGCGTAGTCGCGGATCGAGTGTATTATTGGCAATCGCGGTGCCGTGTAAATTATTTTTCCAAAACCACTCGCACGCCGCGATAATCAATTGATAATAATATAATAATTGAATTCGAATTTTATATTATCATCCCTGGCGATCCGCGTATCATACGATATCAGTTCGTAACGAAAACGAGTCGATTCGCAGCTCCGTCATCGAACATACGAACAAGGTTTTTTCACGCCACTACAATATTACACGATCTAATACCTAAAACGCGTCGTCGGTCCGGCCCAGTGCGATTCGGTGCGGAATAGTCGAAAACGCGAAAGGGTTTCGCGGTGGGCTCGTCAATTTTCGGTCACCTCAACCTCGGTACATAATATTGTTGTTGTACACATTAGCCGAGTATAAGCAGGTAATTTTACATTTATATTATTATGAAATATGACGTGTAGGATTATAATATACTACCCATATTTGTATTTTTTCCTCATCGTTATTTGCGCATTATTGCAAAGGTATTTCCGACGGGTGCATACGAGCACCGGATTAAGGGTCCCTGCATGGCACATTATAAGATTACACCAATATTATACAAACATCCCTTAGGTAGTCAGCCCAAAAGCGATTGTGAACTCGGCCCTGGTTTTTTTCAGGTAAAAATAATATGCACAGATCTTCTCGTTTCTAATTAATAATTTTATCTTATAATAATTTTGAGATCCGTTTAGCATTATACCCAGAGGAAGGACACCACGCGAGGAGGCGATTCTCATCATCCTCCAAAAGTTATATTTTATTAGATTTATTTCCATATTATTAAAAAGTAGGTACGCAAATTCGTTATTATAATAGAATTTAATTAGGTATATAAAATATTATGTACATAATATACTTTATATTTACCGTTATTTATTAATTTCCGATTAAATATTGTAGGTCATGCTCATTGTATTTTTGTCGGTGAACATTATTGGGCTGTGCTTACAAGCAACCTTTTTCATTAAATGTAATTCCCCGGCCGAGTTTACAACAAAAAAGGTGATCGCAGGCTTAGTTGACATTTGCCCGGTCTAAAATTGTAATCAGGTGACGATCGTTTATAATTTTTTTTTAGTACAAAAATAAATAGCAAGTAACACTTACTGTTATTATTATTATCATTATTATCATACAAATTATTTTAAAAGACAACTGAAAATAAAATATTCTATGATTTATTTACTAACACTTCCTATTTAAATTTTAACTATATCATGTTCGTTTTAGTTTGTTAATATTATCAATTTAATTTATGAGTACATCATAGTTCATAATTTGCGGTTCCTTATATACGTCCTACCTATTAGGTATATAATCGCTATATTCATATTTATATTTTAGAAACGATTGGCATTAAACATTTTTATGAGTCGAATCAGATTTTGTGAACATTTTACTATCTTATAATAGTAGGCATTTTTTCCGGGCATACATTTTACAATGGCCGCATTATTAGAAATATTTTAAAGTCGGGAGCACGCAGGACACCCTGGGTCACCGATGTCGCTCAATGTCAAAATCCTCGACGGACCAATGAGGTTATATTTTTTTTTCATCGTTCGACCACGACCAAGTATCGACCATCTATGGTGGACTTAATCCGGATTTGGTCGCGGGTTGTTTGAATAATATTTTTCTAGCGTTATTGGTGTTTCGCGCACATGACGATAATAGTTTTATAATAATTTTGGATTATCTACGGACACATTTCTATGCACACTATTTTAGTATACTCGCGACGGACAAATCGATTTTCGACTGCACAAAAGGGAGTGGACGTGATGACATATATTATAGCTCAATATACTCATATACGTATACATTATTATGGGTACATAGTATACTTACACCCCGAGATTGGATCGGTCATATTGTTGTTGTTATTGTTCTTGCTAATATTATTATCTATCGTATATGGCACGGAAAACGAAACTAGTTTAGTCTCGATACGTGCGCGAACAGCGTGAATTTCTTTAATTGTACGTTTTAAGTGTCTAAAAAGTAGCCACGGGGCGAGCTCCCCGTCGCGTTTTAATAGGATTTTTCCGGACCACCCACAACCCACTTGCGGGTTTTAGTGCGGATACTACGGACCGAATCTATTACACGGCCGGAATAAATTAAATTTTTTTTACCCAGCTTTTTCCTTTTTCCTTTTTTTGTCAACATTTCGATACGCGTATCACGAGACGTCGATAAATATTATACAGGCACCTGTGCATACAATTTTTCCCGTGGATTCACGTGCGTGTTCGTGTAGGGTAAATAATTTTTCGCTCATAAATCATAGCGTTGATACATCATGCAAATACATGGGCTATATACGACACGATCGACGACGAGCATTACCTACTCGCAAAATTGTGAATTTGTACGTGCGTGATGGTGCACTCGCACCTGCATGTCGTGTTATATCGCGCGTAAAACATAACAAAATTTTTTCGTTCAGCAGAACGAATATTTTGTGCGTAGGTTTACGGGAATGAACATCGACCTATTATCTGCAAACTCAGAGGTATAAGAAACATTATCTGTGTTCGTTATGACTATCGTGCGAGTAGGTATGTAAAATATTGAAATTTAAAAATGTTCATAACTAGCTTGAAAATACGACGTTCAAACACGGATAATATTCTTACATCAATTAAGTTTGATGATAAAGAGAGTAATATCGAAAATAACAGCACATATTTGGTTAGGCTGAACGCAAATTCGTCGTGTTTCATGGTGGAGACTACACGCGCGTGTGTCCCGTAATTGGCATATTAATCCATCGTGCAAATATATGAATTTTATTAAAAAGGAACAATGTCTGCAGAGGCAATCTACTGGCAAACCACGAGCTCCGATTAGAATTTTTCCGCCACGTAAAACTGCGGTTTATCATTGATTTTTAAATTTAACAGCGTTTTCGCTCATCATCAACTCTGCTGCGTATCGCAATACAGCGAAATCTCGATGACTCGAATCGATCGGAATACAAAAAATTCGAGTCGTAGGAAAAATGGTATGACCTTACGGTCTACACACATATATAGGTTCAGGGACCGAGACGTTCGCCTTCGAGTTATCGGAAATTCGACTTTTATAGACGTTCGATTTATCGAGGTTTCTCCGTATTGACCTATTACACATTATGTGTACAATAGTTTCCACCATGCAAAAATGTATTTAATTTATACTGTGATATAATATTTTAACGCTTATTGCAATAATGCGTGTTTTGCTATAATACGAAGGGTCCGTTACAAGAACCGGGTATTTCCACTTTTAGAAATCGTCGAGGGCGACCATTTGAAAATGTGTAATCTCATTTGCTCTCATTGAAAATAATTAACGATATTAATTATGAAAACTCCGAAAATAATAATCGGATTTTTATGGTTGTTGTACCTGGCTGTAGCTATTTCCTCCATGAATACGATTTCATGGAAAAGTCACATTTGAAAAAAAGTGGAGATGCCCGGTTCTTGCACAGGTCGGCCATTGAGCATCGATGTTCCATGACGGGGCTGAGGTCTGCCTGGTCTGAGGTACAAAATATGTACAGTTGAATAATATCGTACATAAATACATAATATTACACTGTGCACAGAGACAATAGGTATAATATTTGTGATACACTTTTCTTTCGCACGTCGTAGGTGCTTAAACATAATATAATATTATTATTAACGTGTTGCGATGTGATGCGATTTTTTTTTCCAGAAACGGGCCGCAATGCCTCGAGACGGGGCCAAAGGCAAACATCAATTTAAACGGCGGTTCAGCCTACAGCCGTCATCGTTCTTCCGCGATGATTCACTGTCGTCAAGTCACTCGATCGCAAGGTAAGAACTCATTTTTATAAGTGCATATTATATATAGCAAATGCAGCCTCATCGCATCGTCCCTGTGAGCGTTTCGCATCATATGAGCACGCAATAAATTAATAGTAGCAGTTAATGTCTAAAATGTTTATTCGCGTTAAAATCTGACGGAATACATAATCCAAGTTTTGACATAGTACGTAATATTATCATTAAGCATATTATAATTATATTTAAATAAACTCTATTACATTTATAAGGAAAATCGTTATAACGATCATCGTCATAAGAGTATAATATTATTATTATCCGTGGTAACTGCAATAGTGTTTTGTGGGATCGAAGAAAAAAATCTGTCAAATCAAATCGTCCGGATAGAGAGGTCGGCCTAGTAGACGTACGGGTACGACGCGTATTGGTGATTGTAGTATTGGTGGTTGTATGGATATTGAGCGTACGGATATCCACCACTGTAACCGTAGTTGTATCCGTTGTTGTAACCGGTGTAACCGTTATAACCTTTGTTGTAACCGTTATACCCAGTGTAACCGTTGTAACCGTTGTAGCCGTTGTAACCGTTGTAACCGTTGTAACCGTTGTAACCGTTGTAACCATTGTAACCGTAGTTGTACAGTGCTGTGGCCACCGTCGCCTTGTCGTACTTTCCAGCGTGGTACTTGCCGTCGTCGTACTTAGCCGCGTGATGGTGGTACTTGCCATCATCGTACTTAGCCGCGTGATGGTGGTACTTGCCATCGTCGTACTTTCCCTGCAAGTGCGATCCGTACGGGTAACCGTAAGCTTGGCCGTAAGCTTGGCCGTAAGCTTGACCGTAAGGGCTGCCGTATAAGGTGTTGTAAGGGCTGCCATATAAGGTGTTGTAAGGGCTGCCGTAGTATCCGTAAGCGGCCGCAACTAAACACGAAACGAAACGTTATTATAAATATTCAGATATCGAATATTCCTGAGATCAATCAATAATTTCTGTACAAAATAAATGTATAGAGAAAACTTAGCGTCTAGTAATAGTCAGGCTATATAATTATAGTGTCTTGCATGATATATCGAGTATAATATGTGAATTTAAAATTGTATATGTCTACAATTTAATTTGTCAAGTTTTCTTTGCATGCAATAATTTCTGTACAAAATAGGTACGAAAAAAAATCTGTAGAGAAAACTAAGCATCTATAGTAATAGGCAGGGTATATAATATAGTGTCTTGAATATATCTAGTACAATATGTGAATTAAAAATATGATACGTCTACATTTAATATGTCAAGTTTTTTTTCACCCTTTGTGCTAATCTCAATGTTATTATTTTTTTTCTAGACAAATCATTATTATTTATACTATACACGATATTAATTGTCTGGCAATCATATTATAATATCTTTACACTAGGTGTATACGACTGAACGACGCCGTCTCGGTATAGACGGTATGTCGTTCGTGATGCTGAGATAGGTTTGATCGTGAATTACGTCTGCAAAAGCACTTAATATTATATACGATGTATGTATATGTATGTCGCTCTACACTTACGAGTGTAATTTAATTTAATTTTAATTTTACTAAAATTTGCCGGGAATAACCCCGCGCGCCGACGTGAATTCGGTCGTATCCTATCACTTTCGAAACGCGCTACACTGAATATATTTTTTACTATCGACTTGAGCTAAAAAAAAAATTGGCGGCAAGCACTCGAACGACGTATATTTTGCCTGGAGTGGATTAGTAAACCCCGCACGCACAGGCGATGGTAATATCGTTGTGACGTATTTATCGTCTGGCTTAGGGCGAGCAGGTTTTAGGGGTTGCTGGTCGGCACTGATGCCTGCCGTATTATTATAATATGATCAATGGGACGCTTCGGATATAGTCGTTCGGAAAAATGTTCGCCGGCAATAAAAACGCTGATCCTGAGCACTTTAAAATAATTATAGTTATAGTTATTTGAAAATTATGTATGAAATATAGATATACGTATTGGGAAATTCAAAATTCCATGAATTCCTATAGCCGATATAGTGTATTTTGAAGTCGAAATCGATAACGCGTATCAATATAATATACACTGCGAGGCGTATACACGTACACTACCTGATCGAATAATATGCCAGGTGATTTTTTGATCACTAGCCACTCATTATTTCAAAAAGTATAAGTGTTTTAGAAAAAAAAAATTGTCATTGTTTCAAGTCTTTAAAAAACAACTGTTTAAAAGAAATATTTTTTTTAGAATGTTCAATCCTTATAATTTTTACTTTTTTGAATGACAATATATACGCAGTTTTAATTTAATATTCCAAAGTAGAATATTTTTCCAAGTTTCTCGATATACATAAAAATCGAATTTAGAACGAGTCGTAGGTATATGAGTTATAAGCATTTAAGGTTTAGATAACTTTAGATGAGTCCTTAAGTTATAAAGATAATTTTTTTTCATAACGTCTTGAAACCATGTAAAAGAAATATTTTTTTGAAAAAATAAGTGTTTTACGTTAAATAAAATTAATCACTCGGAAGAAACGGTGAATTTTCAGTCAATTATGAATTCCATCATGGCTAAAAGTGAACAGGTACGTACCGCGTACGTATAATACACCCGCACGATAAATAATAATATTTTCGTGCGAAAAACGTCACGCGTGGACGTGAAAAAAAAGAAATCATCTCCGTTTTGATTTTACTACCCCATATTATATTATTCGGGGGTATTTTAAAATCATATTATTATTATTTTTTTTTTCGATGACGCGTAAACACGAAAACACCGAGCACGTTAAAATCTCGGATGACTAAATAATATGTAAATTAATTATTATATTATGGCAACCGGGATTTTCGTATCAGTCGCGTAGTCTAAACGTCAGTTTGGTTTTAAAATATTATCCCCAGCGGAATATAATATTGAAAATGAAAAGCGTACGAATAAAAATAGTATACCAAATATAATAATCGTTATTTTTAGACGAAGCGATGACTATAAGAATGTAATAAACAGATACACAAACAGGCGGGAGGTACACTGTCGGGCGCGTCGTCGCATAAATAAAATACAACACTATAGAAAGTTTTATACTTTTTTACATAGGTATTTTTACATAAGTATTTTTCTGAGGTTCTGTTAATGAACGGTCTCCACTTCATGCGATTCATATTTGTATATTATACTTTTCTATGTTATCTTTATTACTTATTGCTTTTATTGTGCACACGTGTACACATACGTGTGCCTACTTTTTGCTACGACTTTCCGTCTTTCCGGCGCGACGAAGCGACTATTGATTGTATTATTATATATCTCTATGCGATTTTCGGGTGCAATTCATTTCCTTAAAACCATCGCAAACGAGGCGCCACGCCACCCCCCTCGGCTCCTGCACCGGTCCGCCGGCATTTACATTTTTATTCACTTTACGATTTTTCCAGGGAGTAAATTAATATTATACTATATCGCTTGACGAGCCACCGCGAGCGTTTTTTAGAGTGGGCGATTTTTTTTTATTATTATTATTATCGCTATTAAACTATCCGTGCATTTTGATATATTATTATTATATTGTCTGCACGTCGTCTCAAGCGCAAACAGTGTTCCACCACAGCATGTATTTGCCGTGTATAGTTTATAGTTTTTTTTTTTTTTTAGTGAGCGTTAAAGATTTTAATGTTTTTTAAAGAAAGAAAAAATTATCACGTTTTTTTTTATTCGTAAAACGAAACACAATACGCATATATTATTATATTATACCTCGTCGTACAATTTATATTATATGTTTAACAAGAGAAGACAATTTTTATTCTCTACCATAGATTTTTCATTTTTTTTTTCAGAATATTAAATAAAACGTTTCACGTGATGATAACTAAAATAAAAAAATATAATATCACGAACACCAATCGCATGAATCGAGAATAACGCGATGACGTCGAGTTGCGCGTAAGACTATGTTAAGCTTTAATTTGTTCTCAGAGAATTTCAAATAAATTTTTCTTTTATATTTCCAATACAAAATGTGTGAATGTTGGAGATCTGTACGTCATGTAACTATAAGCAGATCAAAAATATTTTCGCTCAAAGTTTGATTTCAGTCGGTAATTTATTAATATATACCTATCACAGTCATTATTTTATTTAAGAATCACTTTATTATTCATATATTTTATGATGGGTGATGACAAATCGTCTAAAACACATTTAGTAGTTTTCATTAATAGTATTCATTTTTTTCTTCATATCTATTAAAACTACGTTTTTAATTATTTTGTTACAGAAGTATTACAGTTATTATAAGCTCTAAAGTATAAGATAGACTATAATAATATAATAGGTACCAATTTAATAAAAATTTTAGTGCAGCGATGAAAATAAATTACATATTTCAAAAATCCGATTAGGAATGAGTAAACATAAAACGTGGGAATTATGCACTGAATATTATTATATAGACCGACCGAGTGCATAATATTATTATTACATATTGACTTTATTAATTTTGCAGTCCGATACCCGATAAAATTGCTTTGCTCATATAATTATTATATTCGCCATCATATATAGCGTTCATCTGTTTTCACAGTAGAATGAATTATAAACTCCCGTTATTTGACTTTCAAACGTTGGCAAATTATTCGAATCGTGTATTTAATTGCGTAAAGTTTGAGACTTTAATCTGATTTGAAAGGTAGCAGTTGTCTGTGATTTACTCCACTAACGCGGAACTGCGGTTGAACTTAATAATCGGACGCATAAAATAATTATAATTATATACATACACTACAGAGATGGTTGTAATAAGTGAATAAGTTTTAGGTACCTATATAATAATTATGGTTAGGAACATTATTTAGAATGTGATCTATACTTATATGACTTTTTCGTTTATTTTTTCTTTGGATCTCGCACTCACTAAGTGTTGTCTGTTTAATTTAATTCCTTACAGGTTTTGGGAAATAAATTCATAATTTTGAGAAAAAAGCAAATAAATGCATGATATTTTTATACGAGATATTATATGTATACTATCAAGATTTAGAAATAAATTGTTTTAACGGTGTAAATTATTACTATTCATTGAATTCAACGCATTATACAGATGGTCTCGTGTGTGTGTGTATGTGTGTGTGTGAACACAGATAAACAAAACTGTAATCTTCTTTTTTGATTGATAATATTATGTTGAGATTATATGTAATAATTCCGATGATTTCCAACAACCATAAATTGAATACGTCCCACCCATTTAACTTTTCCATACTTTTCCCACCCATAGGACATTTTTTTGCGGCCGGAAATTTTTCTTAGTAATTCTGAAACCTATTGCCTACAGGAATTTACTGGAATGGCGTACTATTAGAACGAAAAAAAATTGCGAAAAGTTAAATGGGTGATGATGGGGACATGTACGTAAATTTACTCTCTACAGTCTATATTATATTATACCATATAATTTAATAATATTACCTATTTCATTCATTGTGTAAAAGGAAAATCAAATTAATTTCATCAATAAAAACACATATAGAGCCCATTTTAAGGTACATTTTTTTAAAAACGATTTTTAGTGAATTTTTTTTTATATTTGTAAGGTTTATTTTCACTGGGGGTGTTTTTTTCAAGAATATTTGTTTAGGTCATAAACTTAATCCTAACCGTAAGGCTATAACAGTACAACACTAAATATATATATATACGAACGTACCTGAAGCAGGTGGTGGGATTACTACAGCTTTCTTCACCCTCTCGTTTTCGGCGGCCGTTTTTGGTGCATCCTTTTCGGCGAAGACCGACACAATGAGGAGCAGTGTGGCAAAACAAAACTTTGGCAAAAAAAAAAAAAACGAGGGTTATTCGCGAGTCTGATAGACGTCTATTATTGCGGAGACCAGAAAAACAGCGTGATGTTCATTTCGAGAATAATATTATAAATATTATTATATTGTTATGAAAAAAAACACCGAGTATCTGCTACCATCGCCTCGAGGCGCAACAATAGGATTTTTCCGGTGAACGTTTTTTTATTTACTTACCATCAACTTGCAAGATGCCATTTTTTACGAGGTGGCTGCCGATTAGTCGTCGATGATATGATATAGTATCAAGTTGTTCGCGTTTATCTCGTCTGCAACAATTGGACGCGGAAAAAAGACGCGTAGGTGTATCTCGGTGCAATACTGCTAAAAACGAATATAATTTTTACGGCTTGGACCTCTTGCAAGACCGAGGGAGGCGAAACGAATGATTACACACCGCAAACGGTAGGTCCTTATATATCACTATGGCGCCTCGTCTTTCCCTATAATGACATTCGTTTTTTACGATTGTTACGCGAAAACCCGGTGGCAATGCTGTTGCAGTGTACTATAAGTATATTATAACTATATATAAACACTATAGTCTTATAATCGTTATCGTCGATATCGCTTATCACGGCGCGGAAATTCGGGAGTGCGGCGCCGTGGCTATCCTTGGACGTAACGATAACAATTATTTTAATTGCCCCGTTTCGTTTATATTTATTTATTTTTTTTTTCGTTAATTTTTTTTCCACTGCGGTTAAGGTCGGCGACTGCAGATTATCGTTATTATCATCATTATTGTCATAAGCGTTTCATGTACATTATGTTATTATATTATATGCTCAGAGAACTGTGCACTCCGTGAAAACTGTCGGAAATCAAATATAATAGAACTTAGGTACATACCTATAATTATAATATACAATATATTATACACCGTATCGGCGGATCGTATTCCCGAATTACGCACACTTAAAGCAGTGTGCGTGCTGTAGTTATTACTTCGGAATGACGTGACGTTTATCATACGCCTGACCTTTTTAAGCAGGTAATAGGTATGTATGTAATAATAACAATAATAATTATAATTATAAATTACACATCATAATTCGTATAAATATATTATTGCACCGTCGTCGGCGGCAGCGCAGCATCGTTCACGGGTTAGTCAACCGTTTTGCAGATACGAATAGGTACGACGCCACTCGTGAGGCATAGTAATATAATCCTTAAATATTAAATACGCGAAGGAACCATTATAACCATTACTGAGGGTTTTAACGTTAAATAATATAATTCACGCACGGTTCAATATTGTTTCTGCAGATACGGGAATATCTTTTGGTTTGATGTGATTTTGTACGAAATAAATTCCGCTTCACACGTCTTTCAGGTCATATATTATACATATTACCTATAACTGATATCGCAGTGCAATATAATTTAGTATTGTACTGGTGTACAATCCACTTGCAATGATCTTCGAAGAACCTAGAGAATCAGATCGTTGTATAAAAACTTCGTTATATCTTGATGACAAAAACGTATGTAAGCTATAAAACCAAACAGCAAATACATGACTGGAAATCGCGTTTTATCCGGAATATTATTATATATGCGAAATTATATAGTTAAATTATAACCGAATTCTGCCGTATTATATAAATTAATATTTAAGTATATAATACAGAAACGGAGACACTATAACTTGGATACTATTGTATTGCTTAGTACCCTATACATACATATATTTTTGAATTCTGTTTGCGGGAAATCGAAACATAATAGACTTATGATTGGATCATCAATTTCGATGACTTTATTTTAACTCTTATATTTTGCGCATGCGCGACAACTTCTATTTTTTCACGTGTACGTTGTCTTTGTGCATACGAAGTGTAATAAAGATACGTATCATCATCATAGTCTATAAGGCATAATAAACTTATTTCTTTGTGTGCGACTGAGCTTTGTGCGGCTCGTAATGTATAGCACGTTACAGACGTAAAATTGTTTAGCTGAAGAGGTTACTCTATTAGGTATATCTTGTTTGTACTTTTTAGCAAACTATTATACTACCATAATATATTATAAATATATCGACGGCAATGCGGACTGATCTTATCTGATATCTGATATCTTCTCTATACCTGCCAATTGTTATATTTGTAGCAAATTTTCGTAAAATGAAATCATCGACCAATATTCGATATTAATTTTATTTTTGCCACAAATAAAATATAATCATTCATGTTCTATTTTAGGTACCTAATTATGGATCTATGACTATATTATTATTACTCCCTATTATCATAACAAAATAACGAAAATATATTTTTGATAAAAACGTGTGTGCTGAGTATTCTCTGAAAATGTATTCAAAACAACTTTTTTAAACTATCATCTGTGTCCGATTCGAAACGCTAAAAGAAGCTATGGAAAACTTTTGGAGTCCTCCTACCACGGAAAGACGTAAAGTAAAGTAATGGATAGCTCTAAAGTTTGTATGAGAAAAATAATTCATGCGTGTTGGCATATTTATGTGTATATTTATCATCCTTCTCATACATAAACATTTTAATAATACATTTAGATTTAATTTGGATTAATTCGTAATATGTACAAAACAACATGTTTTGAGCGAGTTTTAATAGATTCGTTCATTTACTCGTGTTTATAATTTGTGCATTGATGTTCTGATCTCTTTCCGGTCATCCATAAAACTACATTTTTATAAGTGTTTAATTTTCTCCAATAAGTTTTTTTACGGATAACTTAATATTAAGAATATCGACTCTTTGGGCAAGTCAAAAGAATCATACTGGACACACATTTTATTAGATCGGACGTACTTACGTTGTATTATTATTATAAAAGTTTTTTGTATTAATAATTTATTATTAGTATTATATTGAAACTAGTAAACGGAGTGATCCATTTCACTGGTTACATGCACTGGTCGCATTTTCTATGTTCAAAAATATTTATATTGCTGTATATAACCATGCCCGGATTAGGGGGGGGGGGGAGGAGGAGGCAAGAAAAAAAGCTTTAGCAGAATCCATCAAAAAATATGGTGGTTACCATTTGAAAAAATAAAGTCGATTTTATTATTGGTACAACTGCATGTTTAAAATTGTTGAAAATGTTATAAAAAACTTTCCTGTTAAAAATAGAAAAACACGTCTTTTTTTCAAAAAGACAAAATTCCATATCATCGAGTCATAATTGTTAAAAAATGCCGCGTACAATGACATAAGATACTTCCTGTATATTTTTTGTATAGTAAAAAATTATTCAATAATATAAAGTCGTTAATATATTGTAATGGTACAATAATTTTGAAGTTAAAGTTGAAAGGGGGCCAACTAAGTGTATGGTGTCCCGGGGCCCAATTGATCCTTAATTTGGGCTTGTATATAATATACCATTACAAAAAGATTGTATATTTTAAAAAATGTTGCCGTCGTGATTTTTATTTTTGTGACAATCGTAAAATTAATTTAAAATTTTGAATCGGAATTTAGTTTTATAATGTATATTGATTTATTAACAGATACCTATTGAACAAATATAGTTATTGATATAAATAACATTATAAGTTAAGATGAGTAGTAGTGACTGAAATACTTTTTAAGGGGTACCATAATCTTGTCATTTTAGTGTTTTACACAGATAATCCCACCTTAGATATAACTATTATACAACAATAATTACGATAAATAATTTTTTTGTGAAAATGTACCGTCTAAGGCATATGTCCTTCAAAACTTAACGAGTGACGTGCAATCATGCATCAAAAGACCTTGAAATATTCCAACCAATATGATCTAAAAATTCTTAAAAATGCGAAAAAATTAGGTAGGTAGGTACATGTAAAATCAGTGATAGCACAAGACCTTTTTTTCTTGAAGGAAATAATATTTTTCAATGTCTATTGGGAGGTCTATCGTATAATATCGAGATATACGATATTTCAATATTATAGTTATGCCTTCCCTTATATATTTTGATAAAAATACTTTCTCACACAACGAAACATAAAAATATAAGTTATAGAAGATGATTAAAAATCAATAACCTTCTAAATACCTTAGTTAATTATGCACAACAAATTTAGATACTACAAAAATAATGTCTTAGCTAGTTATGTCATATCAATTATCAAACAATATTCACAAATTTCTTAAAAGTTTTAATTAAATCTAAATTTGTCAGGATAGGCTTAGGTAGGAAAATCAAAATTTAGAGACACTCACCCCCTTTCACCTTTGGCCCCAGTAGTCTCAGTGTGGCTGCCCCTAAAAGTATAACATACAAATAAATGGTATGTAATCGCCATGTAACAACAACATATCGTTAAGTACTTAGGCGATTGATATTTATCGCAAGCGTTATTATATTCGTAAATAGATCACTCGCCGACTTTAGCCCAATCCTATTACTTGATGTAACGGTAATTAGAAAAAAAAATATTTAATAACTTTTGATGGGTGGGTAAAACTATATCTTGCTACACCTGAAAAATATGACTTGGGTGCCACAGGACGTCATGATAATACTATTCGATTGTGAATTCGTATAAAATTGGATTTCTATCGTTATTCTACTAATAATAAGTATCTATAAGTTATAAACTATATATAGTCATACTATTTAATAATTATGCTACAGAATTATTGGGAACTGCTTTATTTCAAAACTAAATTGCCTACCCCCCTCCCCTCCCCCTAAAAAAAAAATTATTGAACATTTTTCAAAGCCCAATTTATTATTTTGTAAAGAAAGACTTTAACCCCCCCTAAAATTTAATCAAATCTCCGTATGCCGCACATCAATAATCGTTTTAATGACTTTAATTTCCATTAGGTGTATAATGATTTACGCATATCACACGACATTATTGAACTATTCTGCTTTCTAGCTCATAAATATAAATGATAATCTGATCGAAAAAACAGACAGTAACATTCGATTGCTTATAAACTATAAAAATCAATTTTTTTATAACAATCGTCAAGATAAAATCAACATTTCATGAATAACACACAAAAAGCGTGTAGTATTCTTATAGAATTAAGGTGAAACACAAATTAAATTATTAGTTTTGTTATATTATTAAACTATACAAACCACTTTTATTTAAATATGTAAAAAGTAATTAAACACAATGAAATATATGTGCTTTACCGTATTTAATGTGTTCCGTGAGTAAGCAGGCATGGAGAATCTTCTTTGGTCGCATGTGTATGTGGCTTATAATACTTAGGAGACCAAATAATTTAACCTCGTCTCTTCTAGTCATCGTTTGGTTTGGGCCATGGTATTGTTATTACTATACACGGCCAGTAATATTATTTAAATTATCTCAAATTATAATATAACATTATCGCATGACAGCAATTTATTTCGCTCGCTCGTCATAATATTAAATGTAAAATATTCGGGACGTCGTGATAACCACGTCGCGGGTTGATTTAAAATATATAGATAAAGTTCAAACAGTATTATAGTATTTAGTGTATGCCATATTACATCAATTTTATATTTGGTATAAACCATTGTTACGGGTTGTTATCCTTAATAAGCACCCACATTAAGTTTATTAATCACTCTGAAACTGCTCTTTTGAATTTTGAATCAACGTTTTCAAATAAATCATGTATTTAATAATTTACAGTAAAAATGGTTCTTGTTTGAAAAATAAGAAGTTTAGATCACCACAGAAGTACAGGACCCTTCTTAAATAGTATAAAAAACCTAAGTACCTATTCAAAATTATGATCTTTAAGTATACTTGAAAATTCCAAAAATAGTAATTTGAATAAAAGCATTATTAAAGAATAAAATGAGGGTAGAAAATACTTGTGAATCGCCCTCCAGTAATACATAGTATTATTCATATTTTGTATCAAACTTGTTAATATAAAAATTAGTTAAGCTAGAATTTAAAAGTTCTTTTTTTCCCGTTCCTGATAATATTTTGAAATATAATCAATGCCTGGAAAACATAAATTTCTGTACTCACTATACTAGAGCTCTTGAAATCTAGTCAAAAACAATAGCATCGCTGCAAAGCGTTGAGGGGCTGTTAATCAAAACAGAAAGTCTGACATACACACCACACATAATCCGCCCACAATAAATATAGTATCTGGTGCATCGTAAATAGAAGTATAAGTGACTGAATCACAAATTATAATCGAGCAGAAGCAGTAGTATAAAATATTAATAATATTATATGATATGATATGAACTCCGATTTGTAGTAGTCGATATTGTGATGATGGTATTTTTCTAACTCTCCAACAACCTACAAACTTATCTATAAATATTATTATTTTTATTTTTAAATACGTTTTAATCTTGTATGTATCTATTATTAGTACCTATATTATATAATATTAGTATAGTAATTTATAAATATAATATCTAAAACTCCAAAGGCATACGACACTGTTCTTATAATATTATTTTCGTGTACGAACTACTACGCCAAGTCAACGCGATGAAACATCGTTTTATAAACTTTAAACGGTTTGACAAAAACAATGCAACATTATGTGTACGGTAATATTAATATCTCTATTATATAGTATTGTGTAAAAAAAAATAATTAAAAACTAATTTTAGGTACCTACTCAGCAGCTATGTTTAATAGCGAGGCGTAAAATATAATATACATCTATTGTAAATTAAAACGAATAAAAGATATCGATTTAACGCCTTGATATACAAACTTGATTGATTGATTTGTACGCCATCAATTTTTACGATCTATTCATACTAATTTCATAGCTGTTACTCGTATATACATATTTTATAATTTATTTAAGACCAGACAACTGCAGTAGGTATATATTATATTATATTATATATAACTAATATTATGATGGTGGGTAATATAGTTATACATTATCAAAAGTGTGTATATACACAGGTACATAAAACGCCAACATTTAACGATTTTAATTTAAAGTTGATAAAAAACTAAACAAAGATTTTAAACTTTGAAAACATTAGACATTTTACCTACAAAGCATCTCAATACTGACATAAATATGACGGCATTTTAAAACTTGTTCTTTAGACAACATTTTTAATTAAAAATAAAATTTAATTTACTAAGATGAAAAATAAAATTACCTAACCAATTTTATTGAAGATAATATAAATTTAATGAACGGAACGCTGTATAAGCAACATAAGCTATTAAGACTTAATTATATATATATTTTTGTAGCATAATATATAATAATAATAATGAAACTGCACAAATATATATACAGGTATACCTACCCCATGATTGCCTACAGTAAATTGTTATATTGGTAATTGTTTTAAATTAAAAAAAAGCAGTCAAGTATAATATTACTATATATAGTAATAGGATTTTAATAAATTCGCACATGTTTTGATCTTCTTATATTAAACGACGATGACGACGATGACGATGTAGGTACCTATAATAATATAATAATTATTTTTATTTTAACGACAAACATAATTGACGAATACTGTAGCGGAAACAGCTCGGTGCGAAATTTGAAAAAATGAAATGAGCAATTACTCCTCTAATTTTCGGCTAATTTTATGTTGTATTATTACATTTCGTTTTTTGGTGAATGAGAAAATATTTATTTTTTTCCTAACAAATTAAAATTGCAATAAACTTTATTAAAAATATTACCTATATCATTGTTATCGCAGTGTGAGCGCCAAATCAGTCACGCAACGTGATTTATAGTAAGTAACGTCTGTTGCCACTAGTTCCTAGATGGGTGACCACTCTGGTTCATATAGTGGCAAAAACCTTGTCCCGCATCCGTCACGTGTTGCTAACCTACCATTTCAACCCTACCAACCGTACTGTAGTCTCTGCAATAATTAACAGCCATAGTTGCCGTGCTAAAGTTCAAAAAAAAAATCAACACTGTATGATTTCTTGTCGTACAACAAGTATTCTTGTGTTACACATATTATTTATTCTTACAATAACTAGAACAAATACTTATTTTGCAGTATACTAAGATTTATATAATGATACTTAATATTATAATATGTTTAACAATTTAAATAGTGAAGGAGAAGTAAGGAATAGGTTAATTTAACACATAATTTGAGAAAGATAGCGGAATTGACAAAATGTCGAATAGATCGTCGAGGGACTTTAAAACTAATCTAGAATAGGAGAGTAGATGAGTCTGTTTTTTCCAGATAGGATATTATTTAAAAACTAAAGGTTGACCAAATGTTTGCGATCAGCCAATGGAGCTAAACTGAGTCTTGTTGCTATATAAGTTTATAATGAGCCACTAATTGTATGGAGTCATATTCCAAAGTATTTCGCACCAAAGTGCAGTAGAGTACCTTAAAGGATAATCCATTTCTGAAAAAATGTGCAGTTTGCATAATAAATCCAAGTGATTTCAATCCCTTACAACATACCATGTCTATATGGGGTCTAGGATCCTTACTACTTGTTAGTTTAAGACCAAGCTAGGTCAAATAAAACGCCATTATATGCACTAAAGTAGTACAATTCACATTATACATATAATCAAACAGTTGCATTGCTTGTCGACATCACTGTGGTTTGTGTGTAATAATAATATATACTACAGCTGCGACCATGATGTCGGTGTACCGTGGAAAACGATGAAAGATATAAAACAACTAGTCGGTTTATTGAAAAAAGTATCACATTTTTATTGTTAGAAAAGTTTTATAAAATTATCTTAAAAACTACGTTTGTTTCCGGAAGACTTGGAAGGCGTTGTCGGGAGAGCGTGTTCAGTAGTGGTAAACCGGGTAGGCAGACTTGTAAGTTGGGTAGTATGCCTTTGCCTCGTATTTGCCTGGCCAGTACTTGCCGTCATCGTTAGCGTAAGCGTAGCTCGGGTAAGAGGCGTAAGCGGTCGGGTATGCGGCCGGGTACGAGTACGAGTACGGGTAAACCGATGGGTAAGCTGATGGGTAAGCCGAATACGCGTACGGGTAGGCTGGAGAGGAGTAGGCCAAAGCTGCTGTAAGAATAAAAAAAACCAAAATTATTTTTAAAAACGATCGATGCCGTTACATTTCTAATTTTGGACAACAGACCGGCACATAGTGTTGAAACACAGCAAGAGTTCTGTAATTAAAATATTATAATAATTTATACTTACGGGTAGCGATGTAAGCTTGTTTCTTTACTCTGGCGGCTTCAGCGCCGGCTTGTTCTTCGGCGACGACGGAGTACACGCTGAGGGCAACCAAGGCGACGAATGTCTGTGAGGAAAAAAAATATCAGAGTTAAAACCGATCGATATTTCTGTCATGTTACTCAAGTATCGTATTATATTATATTGTCGGAAAACTTTATAAATGCACGTGTCTACCGTTATTAGTAGTTATCCATTAGGTTGGTGCCTACTCAATATTATGCTAGTGAATCGCGGTGCAATTATCGAGGGTCCAATCTAGCGAATAGTTCGTACGAATGTGAAAAAAAAATGGGCAATTAGTTCAGAGAGTTTCATTTGCTCTTAGATTTACGAAAACTTGGGTCGCCGTACACATATCGTAATATCATGTAGGCAGGTACCACACTCATATCTACTGCCACTGTAGATTACCTACGCTGTGGCTCGGACGTTTCATTATATTATACAAGTACTTATAATATGTATACTAAGTATATAATCGAAAAGGTTTACATTTTTCCATTAAATCGTAGGTATAATAATATTTATAATATAATAAGCATGTATAGTCGTATGGACGTTTACTAGATGATCGTAATTGTCTATTATTGTCGGATGATCTCTATATATTCCACTCGTCTTCATTAGATGTAGTATGTTATCCTTGGACCCTGGCTTTTTTCTTTGATAAATATATATTGTAACCTATTATTATTTTATTTTATACTGTACATTCGATTTAATTTTACTTATTAAGTTATATTTTGTTATTTCTATCTTCTAATATTACTGCACTTGTACTTATATGTCCATGACCGAAAAGTAAAATAAAAATAAATATCGACACGCTCGGATCGTTTTTGAAACAGTAAGATAAACATAGTATTCGCTATCAAATAGGTATGATATATTATGTACCGCAGGCGGATTTCAATATATCACTCTGGGTGCACACCCACATGGACGTTATCGCAGAGCGATGATTTAATATTTTCCGTAAAATATATCGAATGATTCGATCGTTGCTACAATCGTTCCGACGATACTCACAAATGTACGATAATACTGATCGGCCCCGAAAATCTTACGAATAATACGTATACATAATATTATTGTATAGTATATAAGATAAAGTTATCGTCCTCGACGTAAAATTTCCGATTCATGTAGTCATATCATAATAATATGATGTAGACACACGATCGGCGATCGAAAATTCGTTATCAACAAACGGGACGCGTGGAACGAATCGGTCGTATTATCATATATTTTACATTTTTATACGAATATTACTCGTATTCTACGGGTTTGAAGGAACGATTAAAACGAATCGACGATCAAGTCGAATTTATGAAATAAAAATGTGTCTGACTTACCAGATATTTGAAAGAAGCCATTTCTGTTTTGGTGTTTTCGTTTTGTGTTGTGTGCGACTGATCTGCAAAATTCAACCTGTGGTTGTTGATGCGAACTCTGGATGTGGTGTGATGCCAATGTCAGGCGTCGCCCTCCTTATATACTCACGAATTATTTAAATTTTAAATTTAATGCATGATGGGACGTGGGAGGTCGGTATGGGAAGCAACAGAAACTGTTAAGACATAATCATACATTTTTTTTTCGGCATAATAAATAATAATAACCAGGCTGCGCAAATATAATATACAGGTATACGCCTTGATTCTGGAATGTTGTTACATTGGTATAATTGTTTTAAATTAAAAAAAGCTGTCAAGCATACTATTATTATTTATACGGTAATAAGATTTATTAAATTTGCATAATATGATCTCTTATATTATTAATATGATTTCGACTACGATGATGATGTATCTATAGTATAATACGATTATTTTTATTTGTATGACCAACTACGTAACTGACGAATACTATAGCTGCGATGGAAATTTCTCGGAGCGGAATGTAAAAAAAAAAATGGTCAGTTATATTCCTCTTAGATGGCTAAGTTGGTTAATTTTATGTCGTATTAATATGCATTTTATAGTTTATAGAATAATAATTTTCATTTATACAATGACGGATACGCTTTTATGATCAAATCTAACAAATGTATAAAATAAATAAATGCAAATATGTAGTCGATTCGTGTGCATATATGAAGATACTTATAAACATTTTTTTTTTAAATAGGAACGCAAATATTTGTCATCACGTGTTTCAATAGCAAACAGTAAATTATTCATACCTAATTTAGTGACCAGTTACCCGTTGTCCGTCGTATATTCTCAGTACTTATGACATTTTCCGGCATTTTTGCTTTCGTTAAATAAATAGGAAATTATTATTAATCTCAAACATGCATATGTATACATTTATATATTTTTATTAAATAAATATTACTAGGAGTGAAAATTATTTGGAAAGTCAGTTTTATAACTGCTTTTGATTACATAGCTTACTATTTTTGACCTTGGTTCTTTTTCTCAACTATACGTATCATATTATTAATGTAACCAAATTTCTATCAGCTGTAAATACAAATTTTCAAAAAAAATTATAGTAATTAATTAATTTTTTAAAATCAAAAATATAGTTTTTTTAAATATACTAAAACTGTTAATTGGTTGTGGGTGAGTGTAATAACTAATAACTTAAATTGAACATTTTTCTAAAAGTTGGATTTGGTTGTAGGGTAACTGCAGAAGAAACCAATATTAAAATTATGCAATGTAATCAAAGTTGTGACTGCAGATTTTTCGATAAAATATTATGTATGATAATATTTTGTAATATCTTTTAAATTAAAGTTTCATAATTTTTTCATTCAAAATAATAATGTCGGAAAGCGATACACTTAGTATGATGAATTCGAGTATTCGATGTAGAATTACTTTTAAAAAAGTTGCAATATTCATAATTTCTCGTTATAAGTTATAAATTACTAAATGTCATAACCTAACCGATGTATATAATAATAACTTTCAAATCAATTTTGTTACACATCTAGTATTTTGTTTGACAATATTTCATATTTTCTTATTTCAAACATAGGTATCCGGATGCTTCAGTTCAATTTTTTTTTAAGCCAATTATCAACATTTTAGTTGCGACTGATATGCTACTAATGAGTAATGTTGTTGATTCATTTTAATAGTTATATGGTATAAATAATTATCAAGTAACTAATTGTATAATATCCATACCAATTTATTAAATATGGTACTAGCGGAAATATAGTAAATTCTGACTTGGTGAAATGTATAGAAAATCATTTCAAATTAGATTGAAAAAAAATGTTGAGCATTGATTCAGTGTACAAATGCTGCTAATTATAAATGGTTATATTGACGTCAACACTCATCCCTCAAATAAAATAATTAAAAAACAAACATTAATAATATAATATGTGTTATAATCTATACTTTATACAATATTATCAAGGATTATAATTTTAATACAAGACAGATAATGTATGTTTTATGTTACCTGCTTTGAAGGAATGGGCTCTAAATACTAACAATAATAATAGCACATAGGATGTAAATTTACTCAACGATGCTAAGTATACAACATACTTAAAGGTATTTTTATTTTGAATAAAAATATTTGTATTTGTATTTTAATACGATGTTTTTAAATTATTTTTTTTAAGACTAAAATTGTATCACAACTCACGAGTACATTTTCCTATATTTTTTCGACATCAAATAATTAGATAACAATTATTTTTGTCATTATAATGATTAATTATTATTCATGTAGTGATTAATAACGAGTACATTTTATCGATTGTTTGAAATCATTGAAGCTTGTTTTGTCTTTGCATTGTTTTATATATTTTTCATTTCTTATACTTTGACAAACTATAGAGCGTGGCACGCACTTCATTATAGTTAATGATTATAAGTTTTTTTTACTATAATCTCCTTCAAAACCAAAGTTTCCGCTCCAAATCTATAACATTTTACAATACACGTTTCACTTCGAGCGAGTTAAGACGTCATTTGGGCGTTTCAACTTCAGATGACTTTCTGTGCACGCCTCGAAAGTTTTAGGTTAACTTAATTTGACACTCTACACAAAGATGGCACGTCATTAACAATACGGTATAGTGTTCATACTGATCGTGTACGGACGATAAGGCTACACGTTTAACTCTGAACATTAAACAATGTAGTGCAGCGAGCACAAAGAATCCTCGATATTATATATTATATGTTTATATGTTATATTATATAGTCGATGTTATATATTAACAATATTTATAGGTAACGACGAACGTTCATCCTAATTATTGCTGCGGTTACAGTCGAACTCGTTACAACGTGCGGTCTACTGAAACCGTTTTTTTTTTTTTTTGGCAAATGAGAAAATATTTTTCGCCCCTAAGAAATTGGAAACAATTCAGGACATTTTTTAAGGATGTTTTTTGTGTCCAAATAGACACAGTACAATGTCCAATGGACATCCAGTAGAGTAAGATTTTATTAACTTTGCGTCCACTAGAATAAATAGTAAATTGTAGTTACTAATAATTATAATAGCTATACAATATTACTATATTAATATAATTATTATTTTTAGACTCTTAAAAAAATATATACTTATTTATCATTCTGATAAACGATAAAAGTAAAATATATTTGTTAGTTAATATTTAGGTATTACTATTTTTTATCATAAATAGTATTTGAAGGACGTGTAGTGGCGCGGCGTGCTGCTCTTTTAATTCCGTGTAGAAATAATTATTTCTATCACGATTCGTGGCCCACAGGTATATGAATCCAACTGTTAGGGAAGTAACTGGACAGGTTACTGAGCAGTGCCGCAACAACCAAAGGGGTAGCCGGGGCAATGCCCCTGTAGAGGGCCGCTAATCGTCGGCTCAGGGGGCCCCGCATTTATTTTAAATTTTAAATTATTGCAATCAAATAAAATATATTAAATAAAAATGTTCATTTTTATAATATATTATGATATATTGATATATAATTTGTTATCGAAGATAAATATATTTATCCATAATAATATCTATATTTATCTATAAAATTATATTATTATAGCGTTTTATTGTTTATTGTCATTGAGTTACTTTTTTGTGTGGAATTGGAATTTCCCGAAATAATCTTTGTAATCACTAATCGCCGAACGTAGCCCGTCAATCAGATATAAGTACTGAATTTATCAGTTAACTTATCTCTCTTAAGGAAATGATCATGGACAAAAATTTAAAAACAATTTGTGAACTTGCAACATTTATCCTAAAAAATGATTTTTCTATAAGTTACTCTAAAGTACTAAGAGCCTGCATGCTATTCTTAGTATTGCCAGTTACAGTTGCCTCTGCAGAAAGATCATTTTCTAAATTAAAACTTATTAAGCACTTTCTGGGAAATTCTATAGTACAAGATCGTTTGACTAATATAGCTATACTTAATGTTGAACAAATTCGTACATCAGAATTAAATTTAGAAAAGGTTATAAATGACTTTGCCAATTTAAAAGCAAGAAAAATGAATTTCTGTTCTTAATTCGAATGATTCTATTTCTATGGTACATATTATTATAAATATTATGATTTATGACACATTTACAATGACTTGAACTAAGTTATACAATTGTATTCCATATTGTTATTTGTTTGTAATTATTTTTTTTTCTATATAAATAGGTAGTAGGTACCTACCATATATTATGAAATTTGTTGAATTAATGTCTAATATCAAGTAATAAGTATAATAAATTGATATCTTATTACTTATTATTATTTGTTTGTGATACATTTTTTATCATTTTAAATTTGGTAAAGATTTTTTTAAATAATTGAATGTTTAAATATAATATAGGTGCAAACAATCTTTTTGCTTTGCAATACTTTTTTAGAACCAAATATTATTACAAAAACTTTAATTAATATTTATAATAAAAAAAGAACTCTAAAAGTGTGTATAGTTATATTTTAATAACAATACACTGGTCACTGGGTAGTGGACCTTCACATTATATTTTTAGGCTTATTTAAAAAAAATCACCATTATTATTTTATTTTTATAAGTAACCTATAAAAAATATTATATACATAGACCTCGGGGGCCCCATATATTGACTTTGTCCGGAGCCCCAAGAATCCTAGTTGCGGCACTGTTACTGAGTTAAGAAAATTGTGTCTTTCTGCTAGTGAAACTTATTTTTAATGGTGGATGAGTTAACACGCAGTGGTTATTCACTAAAAATTGGCCTAGGAAACATATAATAATTACATTATTTCCAATACTATACAATATCATTATATCTTGCGGTGTAAGCATATTTATATATAATATATTAGCACATTATATATTATTATCTCTTGTAGTCCAACAATATTATTATTATTTTTTTTTTTATTGAGTTAAGGCTTCAACATCTGAGGTCATTAACCTGAAGGTTATTTAGACGGTTCTTTTTACTACTTAAGTATTGAGGAAGGTACGTTAGAAAACGTGTAGGTATATGTCGCGAGAATTTATCACTAAAAACCCAGGTGGTCACCAATCCGGGAATCAGCAACACCGACTGATGCTTGACCTCCGAACACGTTAGTGACTGAGGCTAACCATCACGCCATAACAATTTTATTGTGCTATATACATATTATATACTAAACAAACAGTAATATTTAATTATGATGTACATCTATATGTACAGTTCTAAATATTAAGTACGTGTAACCAGGATGCGTTTTATTGCAATTATATTAATTATAGTTGCTAATGTTTTATTGGTTACAAAATAAACAAACAGCAATATTTGTCGACGCCACTGCAACAGCGTGGTCTCTGCAGTTAATATTATATACCGCAGTTACCGTGACTATGATGTATAGGTATACCAAGGAAAACGATAAAAGATATAAAACGACTCGTCGGTTTGTTGAAAAAAAAAGATCACATTTTTATTGTTGAAAAATTGTTATAAAATTATCTTAAAAACTACGTGTGTGGCCGGAAGACTTGGAAGGCGTTGTCGGGAGAGAGTGTTCAGTAGTGGTAAACTGCGGGGTAGGCGGTCTTGTAAGCTGGGTAGTATGCCTTTGCCTCGTATTTGCCTGGCCAGTACTTGCCGTCATCTTGAGCGTAAGCGTAGCTCGGGTAAGAGGCGTAAGCGGTCGGGTATGCGGCTGGGTACGAGTACGAGTATGGGTAAGCCGATGGGTAAGCTGAGTACGCGTACGGGTAGACTGGGGAGGAGTAGGCCAAAGCTGCTGTAAGAATAAAAAAAAAACGTAAAAATTATTATTTAAAACGATCGATGTTGAAACACAGCAAGGTAAGTTCTGTAATTAAAATATT
Source organism: Sitobion miscanthi (assembly GCA_008086715.1). Classification (NCBI taxonomy): domain Eukaryota; kingdom Metazoa; phylum Arthropoda; class Insecta; order Hemiptera; family Aphididae; genus Sitobion; species Sitobion miscanthi. The sequence continues at coordinate 33,387,559 of CM017799.1, read as the reverse complement.
GTAATAATAATTTATACTTACGGGCAGCGATGTAAGCGTGTTTCTTCACTCTGGCGGCTTCAGCGCCAACTTGTTCTTCGGTTTTTGGTGCTTCTTCGGCGACAGCAGAGTACACGCTGAGGGCGACCAAGGCGACGAATATCTGTGAAAAAAAATTTGAGATTAAAGACGATCGATTTTGTTGCGACGACACCTATAAATATCGTATTATATATTATTCGGTCGACTGCGGACTATAAATTTACGCGCATCTACAACGGTTTTCAACTAACCCGTTTTCAGAGTATACCCACACGATATTATATGCCTGTGAATCGCTGCTCAATTGTCGAGGGTCCGATCTGGAGGCGATGAGTTCTTATACGGATGAAAAAATAATGGATTTGGGCAATTAATTCCAAGAGTTTCATTTGCTCCTAGATTTAAGAAAACTTGGCTTGCCAGACACGTATCGTAGTATCATATATATATATATATATATGTTGGTACCTACGCTGTGGCACGGGCGTTTTATTATATTATATACGAAAAGTCATACATTTTTCAATTAAAGCTTCGGTATAATAATATATACATGAGGTACACGTTTTCTCGACAATCGTAATTGTATATTATCATCCGCGAGCGAACTCTATACCTACATCGAATTATAAACACTGTCGAATCGTTTTCGAGATCGTCGGGTAGGTAAACATATAGTTTGGTATCGAATTAGTATGATATAATATAATAGTATCACCGCGGTCTGATACCTACATCGTTGTGGTAACCTACGGTGCTGTTATCGCAGAGGGACTGTCTAATATTTTCCGTAAACATCGAACGATCGTCGCCGTGCAGACACAGTACGATCGTTCCAACCCACCAAAGCGATCTGGTCAACCCCGAAAATCTTACGAAGAATACGCGGACATATAGTAATTGAAACCATATACATGATATAATAAAATATTATATTATCGCCCTTGACGCGGATTTTTCGATGATATAGATACCGATCGATAATAATCGTGTGACGAGCGACGAGACGCGTGGAACGAATCGGTTGTATACAACTCGGATATTGTATATGGTTTTGAACATGAACGGTTAATGTGCGAACGACGATATTTTATGAAGCCTGCGGAATTATGAAATAAAATTCAACTTACCAGATACTTGAAAGATGCCATTTTTGTTTTGGTGATTTTTTCTTGGCTTGTCTACGACTGATCTGCAAACTTCAACCTGTGGTCGTCGATGTGTACTCGGGATGTGGTGTGATGCCAACGTCGGTCGTCGCGGTCCTTATATATGCGCGAGTCCCGATGGACGTATACCATACCCAATACCCCTACCCGTCGGCCGTCGGCGCAAGGGCGTTGCCTGTTGTCCTATGCTCGCTGTCGGTCCGAAAGGCCAAGATCCGGATCGAGCAGAAGAGCGGCAGAAGTAATGATGACCTTGGTGATCATGGCGGTCGGGGGGAATATGCGACAACAATAACACCAAAACGGTGGAAAAAAATATAGTTATAATATTATTTTATATAAAGTATAATATCGCGTATATACGAGGTATCGTATAGGTAGGTATTAAACATCTAAGATCGTGAAGTCCCCCCATTAGGCGTTGCCGGACGTATTATACGTGGACGTATCGGGACGTGGGCATTATAATAACATTATATCAATATCGACGATGTACGCAATATACGCGGTTCGTTGGGTGCAGAATCCAGAATCTTGTAGCACCTCATTACAATATTATTATTATATTATAATTATTATTTTCATAATATATACCATGCACGGTATAACGCGTATAGTTTGACATTGCAATGTAGTAAATCGAGTACGTCATAGGCGTACATAGACTTCAATAATTTCTAGTCGAACCTGGAACAATCAATGCCCTAATAGGTACTTGGACAGCGTACCTTTTTTTTTTTAAACGCATCAACAAGATTCATTCTAATTGTAAATTAATAACTACTGTGTCATCGATATAAAATTAATAATACTAATGTCTCATAATAGCTGGTTTACTTGTGTGCAGTGCATATCAAAAATGTAAATATATATTATTAAACACTAAATAGTAAACAGTATTCACATAGGTATACCGATAAGATTATTGAGGGGACAGTTCGCAGTCTTTCATTTGAAAGCTGCTTATTGCAAAGGTATGCGGTTTTTCTGTGGAGCTATGCATTCTGGACCTGGTGCGGGTCCACTTATCTCAATATTAAATGAACGCAATATGTCATAGATTGTTTAATCAGCTATTAATATATTTACTGTACACAATGGTTTTATTACACGAATAAAATTGGTGTCATTATGGTTAGGTTAGGTTAAGACAATTTCCAGTGTGCACGCCTATACGGCCGTAGGTACACTAATATACTATGTATTACTATAATATATAGTATAATAGTAATTTCTGTGCACGCGACGAGCCTTCCACCCGAAGACGATCTTTGGGTGCTGGCGAATAGTTTGGCAACACGAGATAATGATAATAATATATTATATTCGAGGGACATATAATCGCCACCCTCACGAAGAATTTCGGAAAATGTGCATCGCCCCGTCTCGCACGTTTGATGATCGCACGCGTGAAGTCCGATTCGGCGAGAGATGAAACGATACAGAATAATCCTATTATATATAATTCCAATATGTGCGTACATTGTTAATAAATCGGTTTCGGCAAAGATATATTAGTATTATTATTATTATTATTATTATTATTATTATTATCATGGCGTCGTCGTGTACCATAGAGCAGCGCAATGTTTTCCACAATTTTCCGGTTTTTTTTCCAGCACGATAAGACATTCAACATTTTTGTATAAATGATGTTGGATGTAAATCGATCACAGTATAATATAATATTGCTATTGTGTCGTAATCATGCAGTTATTATTATATATTACGTGACCTTAAAATCGGCACCGTTGATTCTTTTACAGTACCTATCACATTAATAAGTGCAATTTTGCGATTGTACAGCTAATGATGTTATAAGAGATAGACCATTACGACTGACATTGAATTTTTAAATATATTTTGTCGATGGCTTGTTTTGAGTCGAGCGTTTGACGTACGCCGTACAGCTATAGACATTTTCTTCTGTGTAAGGTATTATTGAACAAAGTTCTTGAATCGTGAAAATCGTGTTTAAAATTGTTGAAGTTTAGTTAACCTTACATAATAAGAAATAAATATAATTGTTCAAATAATATTACATTAACCATCCAAATTTAAGAACAGGCAGGTACTTATTAGTTATTTAAGTTATTTAAGCAGGTATTCTACTATAAAGTTATTATATTTCACCAAGGTAGACATTTCAAGTTTTTCGAGTATTGTTATATGTTACACACGTTATTACTTATTATACAACTTTAAATTGTTGGACATTTTACTTTACTTTAATTATAATTTTATAAAAAGTATTGTTCCTTAAAAAAACAAAAGGTATAATCTAAATTGTACTCAAAATTTGCAAATTTAAAGACCACGATGGTAGTTAAATGTTTTAAATACTTATTGTTACATAAATTATTATAATATTATTAAAAGTTAATTAATTTTTATATTAATGAAATATTTCTACAAATAGTTAATTAATTAAATTAATGTAAATAATAAAAATATTGCTTGAAGTTCAAATAGTATTCGTAAGTTATAACTAAAGTGCGAATTTGTATGCATTTGCATATTATTTATTTTGGTTGATCGTATGATATACTAAATAAGCACAACATTTATTTCATAACATAACGAGTTAAAATTTAAACTTTTTTATTGCATATTTTTACATATTTTGACATGTATCTACTTTAATAAGGGCTTATTTTACAATTTTAATTGCATATTTCATCTTTTAGTGCATATTTTGATGTTTTATTTTCTGTTTTAGGATATTTTTGAAATATATACTATTCCAATATAAGAACAAAATATTATATTTGTATAGTTTCGATTAACATAAAATAAATTAATAGGTAGGTATATTCGAAGGTATAAATGGTTTTCCAAAAATATTTTTATGTTAATTGATTCCTATTTTTTTCAAATAAATTAAAACTACCTACAAAATTATGAAAGTAAAGAAAAGAATTTATTTTTGGGTTCTATAATTTTTAATATATTGTTTTAATTAAATGCAAGCCCGGATTAAGGATCAATTGGGCCTCGGGTCACCATACCCTAAGTGGGCCCCCTTTCAACTTAAACTTCAAAATTATTGTATCATTACATATTAACGACTTAATATTATTGTATAATTTTTTACTATAGAAAAAATATACAGGAAGTATCTTATGTCATTGTACGCGGCTTTTTTTTAACAATTATGACTCGATAATATGGAATTTTGTTAAAACAAAAAAGACGTGTTTTCTATTTTTAACAGGCAATTTTTTTATAATATTTTCAAAATTTTTAAACACACAGTTGTACCAATAATAAAACTAGACTTTTTTTCAAATGGTAACCACCATATTTTTTGATGGATTCTGGTAAAGCTTTTTTTCTGAACATTTTGACAGTAACATGATCAGTTTTAGTTCACTAGGTGATTAACTATGGTCTTCTAGATTTTAGTATAATATGCATTAATACTTTTAAATGAAATACCAAATTTACAAGAGCTAAATATTATTTTCTTATAACTACTTTTTATATATACTTAATAATTAAATCTGTAATCTAAAATGCTCAAAAAAAAAAAAACAAACAAACATAATTTTTGGTAAACATAGTTCATCATTTATAGTAAATTTTCGTGATATAAAATTGTTCTCAATTTTATTTTATAATTATTAATAATAATTTACTTACCTACTAAAAGTTTTTTTTTTTTTAAATATTTGACTCGTTAAAAAAATATAATTTAGGGATAAATATGGGCCCCCAAAGTCGATGGGCCCCGGGACCGTGCCCCCATTCCCCCCCTTAATCCGGGCTTGATTAAATGTTCAATAAACACATTTTTTTCCCATATTTTTTATTTTTTATGTATATTTCAACATTTTAGTGTATATATTTATGCATATTTAAGATTTTTAGCGCGTATTTGATTGGTTTTTAATAGTTATAACTATAGGCCTTAGATATATATGCACTGAAATCACGAAGTACGTTATTGAAATATGCATTAAAACGCACCATATTACTCGGTAAAATACACTCGTAAAAACTATATTTTTTTTTAAAAAAAAGTACGATTTTGATTTTAAATTAATATAAAACAAGTCATAGCAATGTTTATTTAACCATTTATTATTATATAGTTATAATTTCTAAAAAATAATAATATAGGTATGGATATTGATTTTTTTTTCAGTCTTATTGAATTAAAAATAACAGTCTTTAATTTTATTTTATCGAAATTGTACGTAAAGTTTTTATTTATACGTTACAAAGTATTACAATATGCCATTATGTCATATAAAATAACCATATTATATTATGATCTAAAAATTGTAAAATTTTGAAATATGCATAAACAATATTCACCAAAATAATTCGTATTTTCATTTCTTAACCATACTTTCATGGAACATAATATTTTTTGCTGACTTAGCATACAGTAAAATTAACTAGTGCAAAAATGCGAATGCATGCAAACCCAAGCTTTAGTTATAAACGTATGTCCAGTGTCCCTGCTATTATGTTGATTGGCACTATACTGCGGTCAAAATAGGTATAGATATTAGAAACATATAATAAAAATATAAAAATATAATATAATGTATTATGAAAAATGAGATTTTATATGCGATGTCGGATGGGCATGATTTATAACCAAAAAAATAACTGTTTGAATATAAATGTTTTAATAATGCGTATTATTGTGATTTTTGTTCACACGCAACTTTGGGGACTCAATTAATTTAAAAAAATTCATATTTTCATTGAAAAGTGGGTGGGTACGTAATGACATCCGAATGTGTGGTTCTAATTTTCCTAACTACATGCCTATTAATAATAATTAGGGGCCAATTAAGTTGTAGTTTTTGTTTTCAATCTGTGGAAAATATAAAAATACAATGATGACAAATACCTAATTAACTCTTGATTTTCCTCTCAATTGTTAAAATAATGCAAAAAAATTCTTTAATAGGTACTTAAAAAAATGACCTTAAGACAATAATTATATTAGGACGAAAAAACTCAAAAAATGCATTATAAAAATGAGTTATATACCTATAGATTCGTGTGTTATTGACACACATTTTAAGCTGGGAAATTATCGTCTATAATGTTCTAAGATGCAAAAGTCATCAACATCTACGCGGGTCCTACTAATAATTATCATTTGATTACGTTTAAAAAATCGAGGTGGACGTTATTTATAATTTTCGTTCATAAGGGTATTTTGAAAATAAAATTATCACATATACAAATAAAATTCTTTGCGTCGGGTTCGCCGTTCGCGCTGTTTCTTTGTTCGCTAGGAATTAAATTTTTTTTTTAAACTCGAGCCTGAGTTTGGCGGCGGCGGTTACGTCAAATCTACGCGGTTTGGGCGTAAGAACAACAACAACGACTCGTTCAGGTTCACGGAACTTATGACTTGCTACAGTAGCTCCACGATGGCAGACGGTCACGGTCACTGACTTAGGTCGTCTCGTCATCACAATTTATCATGTAAAATACACGCGTATTATGTGTAGTGTGTATTAGATATGTATAAAACATATTACAATATGAATACGCGCGAACGTCTCATTTTTTTCCCTTTTTAAGCATTATAATATTGTTTTCGCGGTACGAATATTGTTTTTCGCAACACGCGATCGTCTCGCGAGATGAGCGAAACTTGACACTGGTTTTTTAATTTATTATTATTATTTATTTTTGGTTTGATCCACAACAAAAAATACTATAATATAATTGTATACCTATTGCACACGTACTTTACGCTGGGGACAATCATACTTTAGAAGAACCTAATCTAACCTATTATAATATTATTATCCTATCATACCGCCTGGCCATCGTTTTATTTTAGACTAAACTTCGCACATATATCTGTTCTAATCTTCAAAAACATGTGTTGCTAACTTGTGAAGCAGTATCGGTTAGGTAAATTAGTGCAGCACGCGATCGTCGCGAGATGAGAATTGACTATTGACACGGGTTTTTAATTTGTTTACAAAATTATTTATTTTTTTGGTTTCTGCCACAATAAGAAATACCATAATCGCGTACCTATTGCGCGTTTTTTATAATAACCTCTGTACCTATCCTAATCCGATCACCTAATCCTTTTATTTTAGAATAAACTTCGAATATTATATATACGAGTTAAAATTTTCAAATAGACATATGCTCGTGAAGCGATATTGCCAATTAGGGTAAACGAGTGTCAGTTATTCCTACTCGATTATCGTATTACACGCAGGGCCTGCAAGTATATTGCGTGAAAGTTTAATTTGTTTTCGCGTCATTTTACAAAAAGGAAACCGCCCAATATATAACACGCCGCATACACAATGTATCGCAGTTTATAGTCATTGAACCGTTCAAGTGTTATGTAAATGTTTCACTATATAATATACCTACAACAATCGACGTGGAATATTCAATGTTGTTTTTTTATTAAATTCTCACTTGAACATCAGCTGATATAATATTATACTTGCGTGCAGCACTGCAGGGAACATTTTAAAAGTTTGTTTTGTTCTCTCGAATACTGTAAATATTTTAATCGTACGTTAAAACGTGCAACAATTGCCAATACACAACATAAGAATTGTATAGGCATTTGCAGAATTTGGAAGTTAATTTACCAGAAAATAATACCTATATATTATACCCGGCTTGGCCAAGAATTTTTGCAGTATTATTATAATATTATGTCAGGGTTTAATGTCGGTATCTTCATTTTTAATCGTCACATAAAGTGGCTACGATATTATAACATATTATAAAATATTTTAATACCTAGGTATATAATAGGTAGATCCCACGTCCGTTTCGTGTGACTGAACGACAATCGAATATAGAACCAGCCGCGACCCTGACCAAATGCAAATGGAATTAAAGCTTGGACTACTTTCGTATATTATATTGTAAATAAATTTATATAGTGCCACCGACTATATCGTATACGCTATATATATAACGTTCAAGGTACCACTATCTGTTCGTAAGGATAAGATATGTTATCGGTGAATTCAAACAACATTATACTGTGCAGACTAACATCATATTACACATATTTTATAAGTATTATATACGGCCTATGTCCTATTGTAGAGATAAATTGAAAATAAAATTACGTCGTATATTGTTGTGTCGAAATTTTATAACACTACTCCCACGTACAGAGTTAACGGCGTGAAACGATGATATATGTATTTTATATAAACAAATATAATAGTAATATCATAATCGTATCAGCTGTTATATATCACCGTGAAAAACATCGCTTTTCTTCGATGTCAAACTATTGTACCACGCTGCGCATACGCAACGCACTTACTGTTTTATTTCAATTAAAGTTTCGCAGAGTCTTTGCCGCTTTTACGTTTATACAAATCGACGGTGACAAAACTATATACGGTGCAAGATGATGATAATATATGATTTACCCCGCCCGGTGTACGACATAACTTTATATACGTCTATATTACCAGCTGTATACCGTGAGAGCGGTCACGTTAATAAAAACCACCTGCGACTAATAGTATAATTTTATCGTGATCGGGAAATCACTCCGATTGAAATCGTGGCTGTCAGGAAGTATTAAAAGCTACATATTATTATTTTAAAACGTATTATACTGACGAGTTTTTATGTAATGTATATATGCTGTATCACACAATGAGGTTGTGATTGTGCGACATAATAATATAATATATCGTTCGTCGTGTACGTCTTGATGTATACAAAAATATGATACATGTGGTCGTACGTGTATGTTGCCCGGTTATGATATTATTATTATAAGACATGTGCGCGATTATTTTAAAATGTTCTCCGGACTGCATACCCGCAGATGTACATAAATTGTGGGTGCATATTTTATTATATTGCATACTTGCATTCGTTGCGATGTAAATACATTTTTGTCGACAAAATCAGATCTTCAGTTTCTGCACTTTTATACATGTTACACGCGGGACCATCGAGCTCGTATCGAAATTTTAACGACTATCGATGACTGCTGCATCTTACTTTATGACGTCACGGGGTGAAATCCCATCATTGCTGCAAAGACCCAAAATCTCATTTCCCGCAAGTAGATGTGCGTGTTGGTAATGAAACTGAAACATGCAAGTCAACACAAATAAATGATGTTAGCGACTGTAAAATCTTCTCCGGACAAACACAGCTGTTCATTGTAAGGTGCCTTTTTAGCCACCGCGCAGGCATACGCTTGTATAACGCATTAACGTTTTCGGTGTCATTTGCATTATTGCGAGGCACGGATAGCCGATAGAACCAGTGTGAGTTACCGAGTTTAACTCGGAAGGCCGGACTGTATTTTGGTATATTGTAACTTAATGGCTCCAACCCATTTTAACCCGTAAACTTACCGATGGTAAACTCTCCCTGGCCAACTCCTGCAGACTGGCTGCAGTACTACCTGACGAATACATGACGTAAACTAGTCCGGGTCTACTTAATTAGTACTACCTGAAGATTACGGGTATTGTAATGGTATAGTAATAACTTCGTTCTTACCCTATAATTTAATGTTTATTAAAATAATATGAACATATAGGTTCTAAAAAACGTATGGTGCTCATTTGGTGATCCATATAATATAGTCTATAATTGTTTGCGGTATAGTTTTAAAAATTACTCGGGAGAATTCAAACATTTCCTTCGGGTAAACATAATATGTTGATCTGGGCCGAGAATTTACCATCGGGAGGGTTTACTAGTCTTAAAATCGGGAGAGTTTACCACCGCCCATGATGTATCGAACAGTGTATGATATCCCAAGCAATCCCATCACAGCAACTGCAAAGACTGTACCGCTGCAAAGACCTAAAATCACATTTCTCGAAAATATAGGTATGTGCGTATTGGTTAATGGTAATGAAATCGGAACACAGAATACATAATATATATCAGCTTGCGACACAAACAAAATATCTTCGACGATATAGATGTATAAAAACCGAAACTTAGCACGCGTTATCGGTGTAATATTATTATATATTTAGATCTGATGCAGTGGTATATCGTGATATAGATGTACGTAAATTATATATTATTGTCCCTATAATCATAACCACGGTTGCCGCGCGTTACTGCCAGTGTAAAATCACGATTGGAGTCTCTAAAAAAAGACCATTAAGACCACTTACTTATTAAAAAAAAAAAAAAATGTATTATAATCTGCGCATTATTATCGAAGAGTCTCGCTAGAGATTTTTTTCTGCGCGTAAGAAACACCAAAAATAAACAACAACTCGGCCCGATAGCGAGACTATTATACATTAAATTTTGACTCGGCGCTCGGACCTCTCACTCGCACGCGTTGGTTGTATGTGGAGTGCGAGGGAGACAGAGCTAAAAACTGCAGTTTTGTGAGTCTCATTTTTCACTCCGTATACAATATATATATATATGCGGTTAGGTTAGGTTAGATATATATATATATATAATGTTCTAAATCAACATCTAAATAATCCATATATTATTATATTATTATTATTATTATTATCATTATACTATGTATAGTGTATACGTATGTAATATTATTCTAATTTCAATAGTATATATTATACCATCAATAAAGTCATCTGCACTTTATTTTGATCGTCATTTACAATGAGTACTTCGATATCCATAATAACATCTCGGGTCCTTATACTGTTCCAAAACGACGGGGCCCCAGTGCAATGCACCGTTTGCGCCGGCGGTTTATCCGGCACTGTGGGTACCGTACTACCGCATAAATGTTTATAATGATGTAGCGCATTGTGGACGCGAACAATTGGGTCTAACAAACGCATATTGTTTTCAAATATGTTTTTTTCATCTCGCTCACTCGACGTGTCACTATATGTATTTTAAATTTTCTACCACCCACATAATATTACAGTCTGATTGCGACGATTTTTTTTTTTTATCGAAGTACCTTGCATTATTGCTGTATGTCATCAATTTATGTATCTATATATGTGTAATATTATATAGTTCTGACTGAATGACAGTTTTGGAACAAATTGCGAATGGAAGACAGTAATATAATATAATGTAAACAGTTATATTTATAAATATAACACGTTTATTACCTAGTACAAATTGTTGTAATAAGTACGCGTTGTGAAAATTTTGTCTATTTGTTCAAAATAAAACAATCATCAACAACATTAATCCGTGTAGCATAGCTTAACACATATAATCATCTAGTAATATAATTTACTCTATTACAGCTGCATGTATATCAATAATAAGCACCGTTTTACGGTTTGTTTATAAAATAAATAATAACCGGTATCGTAATAAAAAAAAAATATATCGAAATCAAGCTTATTATGCATCATCGAGTCATGAATAAATTTAAATTACATTTTATATAAGTATATTGTAAATAATTGACAATTTTAGTGATGAAAACGTTATGAAAACGAATTAGATATGTATTACTATCGTGTGAAACACACAAGTGCCAAGTATGCAAGGTTAATGCGAAAACAAATTAATCATGTCACTATATAAATTTTAGTTTTACTGTAATGTGTAAAATGAAACAGCGTTTTCGTGAACTGATGAGTATTATGCATTCTTTCTCATATATATATTGTATAATTTACCATTACACACGACATAATAAAAGGAACTCAAGTCTACTAAAACCTGTAACTTTATTATATACAAACGTAAAGTGTTGTAAAGTTCTTAACAAGGCACATTTAGGAATACAAATGAACATCAAACAATATTATATAAAAAAATACAATAAATACATATATATATAGATATATCCAAGTTTTTTCCCTTGAAATGGGACGAACGTAATTTGATTTTTTATTATTATTGTTGTTTTTTCCTTTGTTGTGTTTACCGCTTTTCAGTCGAAGCGTACAAGATGTGAAACTGAGGTATAAATCTTCTAACCTTCCCCACGAGTTGGACAAGCAATTAAAATTTTTTTTTTTAAGTTGATTAGTGTCATGAGTAAGTAGGTAAAAAGTCCAGTTTTAATGTTTTTAAATATTTTTTTTTCCGTATAACAGGGATAAAAATGTGGAAGAATTTTAAACTTTTAAGAATACACCTTATATAAAAGTTTACATTCAATCATAAGAAATATAATATTAAGTATTTTTCATTTTTTTTTTTGTATTTATTTTGTTTAAGTATTCTATGTACTCACCTATACAGCACATGTTCAGGAATTTGGTGTCTCACGATTGTATTTTAAAAAAATGCACTTTTACCACCCTAACCATTCTCCACACTGTTGTCAAACATTGTCCTAAATGAATTTTTTTCTTGTTTTACACATATTATAATACAATCAAATGAGAACGATAAATTTAAGCCAAAAAATCTAAACATGTGTAGGTATCTATAGTATACTGTACTCATTTTACATCATGTATTTATTCTATATATTTTATTATTACCTACCTACTCCTTTTACTTTGAAGGTAGTTATATATTAATACTTAAATAATATTACTATTTGTGTTATATTTTCTTTGTGAACATTTAAATCACTATACTCGTTTATATCATCATCATATTTAAATGCATCGGTCGTATTGGGTACTATAAAGTATTATAAATTATGGTTAGGACTTAACTTAAAAAGCTTTAAATAATAATCATTAATTAGCGTGTAAATAATGGTCTAATGTTGACCTGGACTTACACTATTGAATAAGTACGAAAACCACTTTCAATCATATATGAGTATAGTCAATACATTTTAAAAGATAAAAGGAAGGAATATTCAGAATATATAGATTGTATTTTATAGTTTACATTTTTGATACAAAATATTATAAACACTAGTCGTGCCAAAATACGTCAGTGTACTCACCATTTGAATAGTTATGACTTATTATTATTTTCATGCGTTCTATAGCACTACCTATATCTACAATGAGAATAATGACTTAATATTATATTGACAGAAAAGCTAATAAACTTTCGATTTGTTAACTATTGCAAGTACACTCCCAACAAACACCAATACACATTGTTATTTTTTATCCACACGCATATTAAGGATTTTAAGATGATAATATTATTTTCATTATTTTTATTATCATGCGGAATATAATATATTTTTTTTTTTTATTAGTTAACCCACGGTAACTTAAGCTATTGGGTGGTTTTTAAACTGTGAGGAAGGGAACAGTAGGTGTAAATACGTGTGCGTAGTTTTGGCAGATTTTCAAGTGGGCGCACCCGTAGGTATCTGCCATGCCCGGTTGGGGGGTGGCGGCACTTGTTCTCCAGACACCGTGACTTGTCCGAAGAAAAATGCCGCCCATGTACCGAGGTTTGAACCAGCGCCGGTGTGCATCACAACCGACGCCTTAGTCCGTTCGGCCACTCCATCCCCCGAATATAATATATTAATGTTTTTATTGCGAAATCGCATAATATTTTTTGATTTTTTATGGACACACACACAAAAATCTAATGAAAATGACAGAGAAAAAAACATTTTTTGTTTACACAGCGGCAGCGTTGAGGGTGGTCACCACCATCACGACCAGCTGCAACCACCGTCGTCGTCGTCCGACCCGGCTGACGTGACGCGGCACAAGATCGTGGTGATGGGCGCGGCGCGGGTGGGAAAGTCGTCGCTGATCACGCAGTTCCTGTACCGGAAGTTTTCGTCCAAGTACAAGCGGACCGTGGAGGAGATGCACCACGGCCAGTTCACGGTGGACGGAGTGAAAATCGACCTGGACATACTGGACACTTCCGGTGCGTACGAGTTTCCGGCCATGCGCGCCCTGTCCATATCGTCAGCGGACGCTTTCGTGCTGGTCTACTCCGTCACCGATCCCGATTCGTTCCAGCAGGCGGCCGCCATCAGGGACCAGATCATTGAGACCAAGCACACGGCTGACGTGCCGATCGTGGTGGTCGGCAACAAGCTTGACTTGGCCAATTCCGACCGAAAGGTAAGTTCTGCGCTTATCATAATATTATTAGAACGTACGACTTATCAGTTAAATTATAAATATTATTTTTTATCACGAGATTTACGGTAGGTACCTACATTATAGCCATGACATTTTCACTGGGCGTTTTGTTCAAAGGCCAATCATGCGTTCGAGCCCCCGCGCGACCTTTCGGTGGATTGCAAAAACAATGAATCCTGTTGATTTGTATAGGAAATAATTTGTGACGCGAATATATATATATAGGTACCTACGCAGGTCCACAAAACGTTCGTAATTCCTCCGAGTTAGTATAGAAAATTGAGCACTTGACATTTTAGATGTACCTACTTTATTATATTTATTAGCAATATATTATTATTTAGTGTTAATTTAATGTTTATCGATGGTACAACTTTTAAAAATGTTTGATTTTACTGTATATCCTCTATCCGCACAGTAGCTGCTATCCTACGAGGAGTCTTATTAAGAATACTTTTTAAGAATACGTATTTAATACTTGGTGTAATTTTTATTTAAGTTTTTGAAAAGTATTTGAAATACAAAAGAAGTATAAGACTGCCTAGCAGGTATATATTGCTGGGTGATAGTCACGTTTACCTATACAAAAACATATTTTATTTAACACCAATTTTAATTACGTGTTTTTTTTTAAAAAAACCAAAACCATAATCTCCCCGTCGACTTTGTTATGCATACATAATATCATTGATTATAAATACTAGTATTTAGTATCTAGTAATATATTATTTATAATCAATGATAATATTTTTCGAAGCAGTCATACATAAACGTCCTATAACGCGTAGGACATTTAGTCGACATTGCACAGGATGTTCAGATATTTCCAATGTTTATAACAAACGATAATGTGTCTACCAGTGGAATTCTCAGAACATACCATTACATTATAGTGCTCGAATCGATTGTTTAAAAAAAATGCATTATAATAGCCTCCCGTACGTGCGGCTTTGTAGTGCATATAGTGTTATATAATTTAAACGGAGATTTAATGATGCAGCGATGAGCGTACGCGCTCCTGGCTCGTTCGTGATGCACTTCTTGTCCACGGTAATAGCAACCTACATTCGCTTCACGTACCCAATTTGAATATAGACCACACAGGGCACATTAGGTTTACAGGTGTCATTCAAAATAGTATAATATGATTATAGGCTGACTGGCCGATATATGATAATATTATCATAGGTAGTTTATATACAAGGTACTACCAACAAGATGGTATCTATTAACAATATTTGTATATTATATCGCTCAACCAAACTCGTATATAATAATGATATTGTTATATTATGATCACAATTAATATACAACCTACGATGTACCTTCAAATTGTTATAATATTATATTTTACGATCGAAGCACTTAATATAAACTATAGTGTACAAGCGTGTCACGCAGTTTGTTCCCGTACCGTAAGACCCGCCCGTCAACTGCATGAATATACCTGTCCTCCACATCATACCTGTCTAAACTTTATTAAGACTTTAATAATTACTATTTTTGAATATTTAATGGAATTTAACAATTTGGCTTATGCATGTCAATTAGTTCTATATTATATTACATTGACAGACTGGTCTTGAAGAAACGATTAAACTTGTTTGCAAATTATTTTTAAAGTACCTATTGACGTATGTCTGGAGAAAATTTAACAACATTTGGGGGGGGGGGGAGGGGCAAACTTCATAGAAATGCTTTATTAGGTAGGTATTAGAACGTGTTGAAAATGTCAACTTGATAATATTTTTATATATTTTATCGTTTTCGAAATGTTGGATTATTCGATTTTGTCTGTGTGGAATGTGGATATAATTATATTCAACAGAAATGAACAATGCAGTTTAATTTTTAAAGATTTCGTACGATATATTTTTATCTTCAGCGAATAACTTCTCACGTATGGCAACGAGTGACGACTAAATCGAATAAATAAATATATTTTTTTCTCAAACACTATTGCAAATTGTTAACTTGAATCAATAAATACCCGTGAAATCTACTATCAATCAGTTTCAGGCGTCTAAGCCTACTCTCGCTATCTCTTGACACGCGGAACGACGACCGCGGATATTCGTCTCCAAACGACATGACACAAAACCAAAGACGACGTTATAAATATGTATATATTGCACGTGAATCTTGAAACGATCCATTGTCGCACGTAGCAAAATACTTATACAAACATCCATTAGCAAGAGGTTTAAAAATATAAATGGGATTGTGACAGTGAAAAATAATTTTAAAAACACAAAAGCGCATGATACATTATAAAATACTTCTAATAGAACATTCGCAAATTGTCTTATTCGTATTAAAAAAATGTTACACAGTAGAGGTATAATAACTAATATAGGTACAACGCATAATATTATTAAACTATATTATAATATTATGTGTATAAGATATAATGTGTACTTTACTATGTATTTTAGAACCTGTTTTATAACGTCCATTTCTTATAGTGATAGATGTTTATGTATTATTATAATATTGCATAACACGCCTAACATTTCGTTTTAATATTTGTTTAAAAATTACTGTAAAAAAAATGTCCAAGTTCGTGACTAAGCGATTATTGCATTGAAAAAATCATTTTTATTCCTAAATGTTCAAGGTTTATAATATTATTATTGTGATGGTCAATATTTATAAGTTAAAAGAAAAATTAAAAAAATACCTATGACATATGTAAATTTATATTTGAATACCTATATGTATACTGGATAATATTAAGTAAGTAAACCGATTAAAGTATTTAATATTTGTATTCGATGCCTTAAAAATAATTTAAAATCGTATGCTAGTACATTATATTGTATAGTAGGTGTAGGTACGTTCATACAGTTATAGATTGTAGCCTTGTTAATCGTAACAAAAACCATAATTATTTATATTTCAATGATTTTAAACTACATCATTCACTCTTGACGTATTAAAATAATAATTATTAGTATAATTAATAACACTATACTAATTAACAAAGATCTCAAAATGAAAATGTAAAATCATGACCTTCATTAATTTGTTGAGGCTAACTTACCTTATTTTAATGAATCAATGATAATATTTAATAAATTATATTTAGGTACTAAATACACGAAAATAATAATGATACAATTTGGTAAACTTGAGTTTTAGAAGGTTGAATGGTGGAAAGGTTGAATGGACTTGTTGATGTTAAAAATGTCATGTATTTTATTATCTCGACTCAAATAGTGTTAGTTAAAGAGCTTCTGAAAAATTAAAAATATATTTAGTTGGTTAGCCACTGAAAGACGAGAGTTGTATCATCATTTTAAGTTTTAATTTATGCAACAGACACGCCTTAATGACACAAGTAAACTGTAATAAAATTAACAATAAAAATGTTCACGGAGAGTATTCGAAATGAAAACAATGAATTATAAATTCAATTTTTTTTTAGGTATAAACCTACGTAGTAACGAAGCGTAACGATGGCGCCTATAACAGAATATAATTTTGTAAAATTTATAATATCGTCTATATTTCTAAAATGTATATATACATATTAATTATATTAAACAGCAAAATAAGGTTGACTTTTTCCTGAATAATTTTTGGTTATTTTTTATTTGGGAAACAATACCAATAAATCTCTTTTATTATTACTGTTTTATTTTTGCAATGACAAGTGTCTAGTTTATTTGCTACGAAAAGGTCTTGCAGCAGTATATTATGCTATTTTAGAGGGAGAGCAAGCAGACTATTGTTTTTTAAAATAATGTATAGGTAATGTTGTTTTATTTTACATGGAAAAACAATGTGAAAGTGTTTTAAAGTTATACGTATCCTTTTTATAATTTTCCCATTTTATCGATTTTTAATGTTCGATATAGGTACAACGTGTTATTCTGGCATCAAATAATTTCGAATTCAATACTAAAATTTTTCAAATATTACATTGGTACAACCAACACGTCTCTATAATATATGGCATTTTGTACTGAGTGTATTCAAATCAACTAAAATGTTCAAATGTTTGGTTTTTTGTTGAAAATAAAATTCGATAAAATATGCCAGACCTCCTGACCTATCCCCAAGTATATATTGTTAATTAATACATGGTCATATCTATTTTATTCTTTAAATAATAATTATTGCACAGTACTTTTGGTACTCATGTTACATTGCGTGTACTATTGATAGGTTAGGTAGCTAATATTATCTAATATATTTCATAATAGGTTAAATTTTAGACTGTTACTAAACAAGCTGCCTACTTATAATAAGCGTATTAAATATATATAGTTTATTAATATATATTAATAAACTATTGCAATATTTTATTGTTTAATAGATCTGTTTCATAGTGGTAAACTGTAGACATTTCGAAATAGATATTGATTATATTATACGTAGGTACGTTTAAATATTTAGCTAGCAAAATTAATTTCTCGCCATTTGTTTCGAGGATTTATTATAAATGCCAACGATAACACATTTTAAGCAATTGTGTAGAACAATTCAAAAAAAAAAACTTTAAAGTGGCTTTAATCGATTAAGTAAACCGAGATATACAATTGATGGATGAATAACAGATGTAATATTGTGCAGCTTTAAACCCATTAAAGATCACGATAACGAAAAGAATTTAGCCTACAAGATTTATTATCTACTACCCTCCCATTTTTAAGCTATCTACAGATAAATTAATTGGTCTAATTCGTCTTGTGACCCGGACCACTCATTTAAGACAACTGTCTTTTCATTTTCGTTTAAAAGCGTCTGCTGAAAAATAATGAAAGAAAAGAATTGATAATAAAAAAAACCAAAAATATGTAGGGTGATGTCTCTTTACTGCGTTTACTTCCGTCAATATCTTTTATTTTACTCTAATTTTTCCATACGATATAAAAGTTAAATGATCATTTATCAACTCTGATTTTAAGTATTCATATAGAGTAATGAATTTCCAATATTAATTACACAATACAAATTTTTTGATAATGTAAAAATTCAGAACATAATGGATTATGAATAATTAATATCCTTATGCCCAGTTGCTTAAAAAATGTATTAATTTAATGGTTCTCTAAAAATTAACGGACCAACCATGCGGGACACTTAAATAATTTTTTAATGTACCATTAGATTGCTATTGATTCGTGTTAAATGTTTAGTGATTATTCATGCAACCTGGCATTAATGCAAATTAATAATAAATGTAATCAACAAATTAATGAAATAGTTAAAAAAAATAAGAAAAAATTGTATTGATGGGTATTGGGAACAGTCGCAACGATGATGAAACATACTTAAGTATATTATACATTCTTAATTTTTGTACGATGAAACATTTTCTAGGTACAATAAATACAATTAATTTAAGGAAGTTACAGTTTGAAATATTTTACATATATCATTTTATATATTGATAAATAATATATTTTAACGTTTTCTTTAATATAATTACATTGTATATTATTACTTTGTATAAACAAAGAACCAAAATAGTAGGTACGTAAAGAAAAACTGTTCTAGTCTTAATAATAGCTATTAAATTATGCCTATAGCATTACATTTTGAATGGTTAATGTAACCTCTTGCATTAATAAATATAATTCTCGGAGGAAATATTAAATTACTTTAAATACTTTGAGGTCATCATTTGTAAATAATAAGAGCTGATGAGAATATAAAAATGCAAATCATTAATAACAATTAAAATATAGAATGGGGAAATTTTAATCCTCAGGAAAGGAGAACGTAAAACCAAAAAGGAAAATAATAATTATTTTTATATTTTTATTGCTTGTTAATGATCAAAATAAAAATAAATAAAACGGATTCACACTACCCAAAATAATTATATTCTTACAGAGAAAAAAATTATTTAATGTTTACAAAAGTAATACATCTACAAAATATTTAAGGAACGATTGTGTTACAAAAGTACTATAAATGCTTCCAAGCAAAATAATAAATTGCTAGTAAATAATAACTAAAAGAAACAATAGAAATTTGACTAGGTACCTATAGTGTTTGATAATCATATATCATGATACCTATATATACCTACTGTACCTACATTATAATTTTTCTATCATGGATATAATTATTATATATTTGGATTTTGTTCAACTTTTTATTTTTCTAACCGATTTTCGTGAGGCTGATTTTTGTAACGATTTGTATCTCAGGCAAGAAACGCAAATCAACAATAAAAACATAAAAATGTTTAAATTCTTAACAAAATGCAGCATGTTACTAGATATTTTTTCATTGCACTGTACCCAAAAAATATGAATTTTATTTAATGAGGAAAAATATTTAGTATTGGTAGCATGCCATTTATAATACATATGAACAACGAACGACATTTTCATTTGTCATATTGTCATACAGTAAAATAGCTTTTTTCAATATTTGAAAAATACTCAGATTCCTGATTCACCATTGATTTACATAATTATTACTAAACAGTAAACTAATGGAGGGGAAAGGACATTCAAAACATACTGTCAAATTTCAATCAATCAATCATGGGCCTACTACTGCAGTGATTAGTGATTACAGTGACAGATTGATATACTATCCTAAACTAATTAATTAGAAATCGTAGGCACATCAACGATTATCATAATTAAGTTATGAACAAAAATGACCGTGGAAAAATTATTCAAAGATGTTTTGCAGTCTTTGTTTGTTAGATAATATCATGGCTGCTGTAGATTAAAACTATAATATTATAATATCTGTTGAAAAATAAATAATTATTATACAGTGTCCGTCATTGCATAAAATAACAGGGTTGAGCAAAAAACAAATAACAATAAAAACGACCGTCGAAAATAAAACCTAAAATATAGTATTGCTGTGTTCCCCCGATAAATTTAAATTATGATCAATGGAAGTGGGTTACCATACCAATGGCGACGGATTTGTAAGTCTCATATTTTGTTGTTGAGAAAATAACATCTGATACGCAAGGCGAACGTGTATTAATCAGTATAATAAGACGTGCGCATTAAGCCAACTGTTTTGAATGTAGTTCAAGATGGTACAGTAAACTTTTAAGTAACATAATATTTCAAAACGAATATACCTATTGTGTTCGGCGAACACTTTAATCTGTTTAATCGTTATTGGTTATTAATTTTGAAAAAAAAATGTCATTTCGAATACAAAATGTTGTATAATAAAACGCTCTGCATATTATGTGACAGATGTATTTTATCGAAGAAGAAGAAAAAGAATATATACGTGATACACGATCATGATTACAGTGATATCGCGTATAGATAAAAAAAATACTGAATAAAATATTTGCGAAAATAAACAAAACATGTCTCGTCGATAACAATAATATTTAAGTTTAAAATTCATAATGAAGTGTGCACGGTTGCTCTATGTTTTAATCTTTTGATTTTTATTTCATATCTGACACCAATAATAATATGAATATACCTATCTACATGTATCGTAATGCTATTTTTCGCGTTTTCCTTGAATAATTGTATGATATACATATACATAATAATATGTAACTGCATCTAGAAAACGAATTTATAATACACATATTAATCTAATGTATTTCATTATTTCAAAACAAATCGAAAGATTAGGAAATATCTAAATAATCTACATACTCGACATTTAGTTAAAATATAAATTAAAACTATTAACTATTAATTATATAATTGTATAATTTTACTGGATTACGCCAGAATTGAAATTAAACGAGATTGTTATGTAACCAAATTGATGTGCAGTAAATGTAATTAAATTACTTTTTACATTTTTAATATATAGTGCCGTTACCGGAAGGCCCTTATAGGTTAGGTATACTCAGTAAAGAGGGTGTAGTTGATTTCGAAAATCATGTCAGTGCAAAACAATAAGTTATATATATTATATTATATTATTATAATATATACCAATTTAAATTCAATGATCTAGTATAAAAAAAATCTGGACAGTGTCTGTTCATAATTATTTAAAACATGTATTATGCACATTGTGCAATGATTGAGATTGAACCGATGCATATTACTTGCGTCCTAGCTGCTAGTTATATATTTTAATTGGTAAATTGCATCCGAAACAAAAAGGTCAAAATCAGGTCATATATTTTGCATACCCTTTTGTATATCTACCTACCCTTTTTTATAATTTAGTTCCGTCCGAAAATTGATACTAAAATCGATAATTTTAATGCACTCTGTTATGTACAAAGTATACAATGTTATAAAGAAGAGTTATAGTTATAATAATATAAAGAAAATAATATATTGAAAATGCTGATCATTATAATTTAATGAAATACTAAAGACTAGGTATCCATAGTAGGTTATTATTTAATTTAATTCCCATTAAAGTAGGTATACATATTTAACACACACTACAGAAATAATAATTAATTATTTATATTATGTATATACGGCATATGACCGACATGTAGGACGACTGACGAGAGTGACGACTACGGCGTTAATCTTATCCAAATACTGAAATATAAATGTGTATGTCGTTGATACTGTAAATTAACAAAAAACAATTTGTAAAATTAATTAACGCTGTAAGTTGCAACGTAATGAACGTAATCAATGTAAAATAACTACCTACCTATAGCTAAAGTATACATTTTACACTTTAACTATACCTACCGGCTATACCGTTACATTAACTTATTAACAAACTTGTTATTTAAAAGAATAAGACTAATTTACACTTTAACTGAAATATATTAGGTATATTATAATATTATATGCAGGTTTAAGTATATCTCCACGAAAATAAAATACATATTATGTAAGTTAGTCAATAATTTTTAAATCTTTCTTTGTTGATGTTAAAATTAATATAAATCGTAATATTATTAAATATTAATATTTAATACTATGAAAGAATCATAATAATTTTTAAAATTCAAAATATTTAGAAAAAAATACATTGTTGTTGGTTATAATAACTATTGTTACATTATATTGTTTTCGATATTACTCAATATTATTAACTGTATAACACCGATAATTATGACATAGTCCTCGAAATGGGTCACAGGTTACCGTTGAATTTATTACTACCTAAAAAATATACTTTGCAGCCGATTGAACATCATAAAAAAACAAAAACATTACATTTTAACTTAAGAGATGAGTTTAAATAATGGGAAAATATATTTAAAGGATACATAATAATATGATACATAATATTAAGTATTGTTTTCAACGTTGGTTTCAACTAAACTACACCATAGAAAACGAAACAATTATATCAGTCAAATTGTGTTTGCCATAAATGACACCGTTCATTTTGAAGTAGTCCTCCGAAACTTAATTAATTTTTTTAATTGCCATTTCGTATATTCTTTTTTCAACCGATAAACATAGATATTATTATGATCTGCAGATATCAACAATACTCGTGTAGGACGAATAATAAAAAAATTGTTAATGCATTAATATACACGTCTTTTGCGCGGTACACGGCTTAAATTAAAATTTAGTTCATAAAAAAAAACCCAAATCACGACTCGCCCCGCACTGCAAAATATTGTCCAATTATATATTTTTATAACGTTTTAATATACGCAATACACGACGTACACACGCGTGTATATTATTATGTTACAGAAGTATATAATAATAAAAGTCCGTCGTTAAAACCATCCCTTGATAATAATAACAACAACAAAAATAATAATATAATATAGAAGTGGAAAATAAACACAGCGGCGTTAACGTCTAATAAATCAGTGGCGATATTTGCAGTGGCTAAAAATTGCGTCGGACGTGATAAATATTCGTTTTTTCCCCCGAGGGACCCGTTCGTCGGATAAAACGTTTTGTGCGCGAGTCGTGTTATTCGTATAAAATTATTACGATGTGCACACAATATATTATATAATAATAATATATTATAATAGAATTTGTAGGTATGGCGCCGCGTAAGCATGTGCACTCGGTAATGCGACTCGCTCGCTTGCCCAGCGCATACGACACGATAATATTATTATAGTGTATGCCAAAAACCAGGTATGCGGTATAAAACGACGAGCAACGTGTATGCGCGGTTAACCGGGGTTGTGTGAACCCTGGCGGTAATCCGAGGCGCGTTTCATACAAACCTACCGTATACAACACCAGCAGCTATATCGCGGTATAATAATGATTATTATATTAAACGATTGTTAGTGCGGCCGACTGTTGCGCGGCGGCGGAGATGCTTACAACAAAAGCATAATAATAATAATAATTGTTAATTAAAATGAGTTCCCGCCATGGTGTGTCATATGCGCGTAGACCTTAACCGCGGCCATACCTGTAAATATATTATATTGTATTATATTATAATATTTTATCCGTTTGCGATGCGCACGCGGACCCGATGAACCGGAGTTCAAACGGATTTTTTTCCTATATTTTATTTTTCATTTTATCATTATTATTATTATTTTTTTTTTAACGAGAAGAAAATGAAAAGCGAGCGACGAGAAAATTCGTGTGCGCGCGTCTGTCGAGCTGTCACACAAAAGAAAATCGCGTATCTCATTCGCCTTTGTCGAGACTATCAAATGAGATGTATATATATATATATTATAAATATATTATATATGCGTGCGAGTGTGCACGGGAATTGACAACCTATTTCGCGCAATTATTTTTGTGTCTGCAACGTCAGCTACCTATAAAAATATGTGTGTGTGTTTGTGGTAAAACATTTTTTAGTTGGTTCCTTTTTTTACATTTTTGTAAATGGCTTATTCAAAATGAAATCTCGAAGTATTCTCGTTCCCGGAATGTTTTTATTAGTATTATAATATTACCATAATATATTATAACCTATTACTGAGTATAATAATTATTATTATGCTCGTATAACGCAGCACAGGTAACGAAAAAGTGTTAAAAAGTCTATCAAGTTTGGAAGTAAACGTTTTTAATATATCACTACTACTGCTTACGTAGAAACTGTAACTTTTTATTGGTTACTATTATGAATTCGGCGCGGACGAATCGTACCGGCAATCCCAGTGGAACCGTTTTCGATAGTATTGAGGAATCCGATATTTCAAAATAAATTCCTAACTATAAACCGTATTTCAAATTAGTATAATAGTTACTTGAATAATTTTGATTTCATCTTTGATAATTTTAATTTTTTAAACTACCTACTATAATGATATGGTATATAACTATACCTACCTACTATAATACTTGGAGAACCGAGTTGTATAAATATTTTTAATTTAATCTGTATGTCTACTCTCTGTCCTTTGGGCACTAAGAATTGAATAAATTAATAAATTATTACACAAATAGTTTTCCAAATTGTCGCACGAGTATATTTTTCTTCTTAGTCTAAAGTTTCTATGAGCCATTATATATGTCCAATTCCCCAACAACCAAACGCCTCCATTTCTCCCCCTATCATTCAACGGTTGTTCTCCATTCTCTACTCCTAACAGTGATAAATCGTTACCGCTCCATTGTTTTCTGACATGGTGAACAATCTCTTGGTTGTTTTATGTCCAGCTTTTAGGCACCTCCTGCACTCCAAACATGACCAGCCCAACTTATAGTCTTCTAATTTCGAGGACTCCGTCTATGATTTTCAGGAAAAAAGCCCCATGCAGGAAAAAAAGCCTTAAAATAAAAATAGGTAAAAAAAGCCCCGGCTATAAAAAAATAATGCCCCGGAAAAAAATACCTTTAATTACGTAGTTTATTATTCTTTATTAGTTATTTTTAATGTCATATTATATAAGTTGTCATTTTTTTTTCTTTATAATTATTTATTAAAATACCTAAATATAGTTAGTATTATAATAAATTAAGTGCAAATGTGCAATTTTACTTTCCAACCTAACTTAGGTAGGTACTAAATTTTTAATATACTATTGGCTATTCTCTTGTTTTATATTTTTATTTTTATTTCATATGATGGTTTACAAAAGGTTTAATAATATTATATATATCATGCATGACATACATATTTTATATGATTAGGTAAGGTAATGAAAAACAATGATGTGTGTACTTACCTATTGTTATTAAATAATAATATGATTATAGAATAGTACAAAAATAAAATATAATTATATTAATCTTATTTAAAGCACGACAATACATTAGGTTTAAAACAGTGTTGCATAATTATTGATAAATAAATAAAATCAATAACAATTCTGTTAATTCGTATAACAATTGGAAATTTGGAATATTTGGAGCGTAATTATTGCATGTTTAGTATTTGTATTGTAAAGGGTTTTTTTTACAATTTTTTAACCATATTTTTACCATATTTTAGATTCTGGAAAGATGAATGTTTTGATTTTACAATGATGTGTGTTTTTATATTTTTTTTAGTTTTTTTTCTAAAAATATCAAAACAATTTTATTTGTTGGTTAAAAAAGCTTGAAAATTTAATAGAAGGCTCCTAGTATATTGTTTCAAAAGCAGATGAAAAATATTAAAAATCCTTAGTCACAGTTTTTTTTTTATCAGCATTTAAAGTTCAAAAATTGACAAAATATGGAAAAATCACGAAAATTAGCAAATTATTTTGAGTTAAGAATTCGTAAATATTTTTTTTTTTAAATCTAAGATTTTAAAATGTTACATATGATTCCTTATAAGATTATCTACCTTTATAAAAAAAAAATGTCAGTAAGAAAGTCAAATTAAATTTTTATGAGAGTTTGAAATTCAAATTTTTACAACATTGGATATTCACTCGATTTCTCATTTAGCGATTTTCTTAGTTGGTTGTAATTCAAAAACGAATAACTGTAGATACATGAAAATTTCACTGAATATTTATACTAGCATTTTCTATACACAATAAAATTTTGAAAATAATTTGACTCATTTTGAGCTGTTTACGGACATTGCTAGTTTTCAATTTTTTTAGTTTTTTTTTCTATAAATATCAATAAAGTTTTTTCTGTTGGGCCAAAAAGTGTAAAAATTTAATGCAAGGCTTCTAATCTATTTTTACAATAGCAGTTGAAAAATATTAAAAATACATAGGTACAATTTTTTTTATAAGCATTTAAAGTTCAATTTTTGTCAAAATTTATTACATTTAAAATTTAATAATAATTTTGTAGTTAAAAATTTATAAAATGTTCAACTTTTATATCTAAGGATTACAAATTGAAAACAAGGCTCCACGTAAACAGGTTATATATAAATTACTTTATTCACAATTATATCATCAAATATACTTAATAATATCATAGGCTGACTGACCGTTTACGCTCAGAATCGTTTTCCTTATACAATGATATTATATCATTGAATTCAAATTTAACACCATCAATTACAGTGACCCACTTGTAACCTACTGTATAGCAGAGCGACATTCACTTACCCACCTTTTTATTTTAAGGTTTTCTTTCCCGGGCTTTTTTTCTAGATTCCCCCAACTATAATAATATATTTATTTCTCTCCTGGCAGTTCTTCTATTTCTAGGTATGTTCTCACCTGGTTCAACTTTACCGTTTCTTTTTGGTCCATATATTCTTTTGAGAAATTTTTTCGTTCGAAATTAGCTAATTATTTCCATCTTTCTTGTCATCGTCCTGCTGGCACCACATGCGTAATGGTCTCAAATTCTCAACTGTAATTAGTGACCTAGTTTGTATAGCATAATATTGTTTACTCCAAGACAGTTTTTTTTTCTTAAATAGGGGTGTTAGACGTTAGTAGGTATATAGTGTAAACAATACTACTGATTAGAAATCAGTTCAACTAAATAATTATAATACACCTAAAATGTATATAAAACGATATAGTATTAAAATAAAAGTGATAAAATTTCGTAAAAACTGTCATGACGATATTTATATTTGTAGATATTATCTCTATGACGCACGTGTACGACTGTAGTCGACTATATACGACCATAGCTTTCAAAATAACTAGAGCAAACTATTGATTTTGTAAAGATGTTTATCTGTTTCCCTTAAACCCGTGACTTTTGAACTTTTAAGTAAAATTAATGTGTTTTGAATGTTTTTGAACTCTTCGACTGTTGTCAATCGGATGTTGTATACTTATACATATTGGAATCTTTCGTGACTCGTGTTTAAGTTTTCGAAACAAGTCTTCTTAGATTTTTTTATAAAATTATTTAATAGTATTGTGCATTTATTTTATACTTAAATAATTCAATATTATAATATAATAATATGTATATGTTTTTTTTTTACAAGATTTAAATCTTTTTGCGTGTGGTAATAAAATTATTGATATTATGATACATTTTTTTAATCAACATTTTCAATTCTAACAATATAGTTCTATTCTACTAATTAATAATTAAATATTATTTAAGTAAAACTGTATCTATTTATAGGTATTTACTATTTAACCGTTTAAATATCGAACTGTTTGGTTTGATAATTAATACTTTAAACATTTTTCTACTATACGTACGAGATACACGATCTTGGTTCAAAGTCGATTTTCGACCAACAGTCGGGAAAAATATTACACTCACTAACAACCACAAAATTATTTCATCAGCGTGGTGTAACTTATATTTAACATATTAATCTGTCAGAATAAAAACCTTATAGGTACGTTTTCCCTGGAGCGTCTGTATAGGTACTTGTCTAGCGTCAACACCGGTCTGCGATGTGGTCGGCGTCTCTTCTGACCGTCTGACGCTGCAGGGAAAACGTACCTTAGGATATTAATGCGTATTAAACATGATAATTAAATTAATAAAATATTATTATTGCTATGGGTCAATATATTTTTATAAAAGACGACAAAACTAAATTTAGTATTTTTTTTAATTGTTTGGGAATCGTGTTAAAGAATAATATGAAAACATATAGTTTTAACGGCGACGGCACGTAAATTATATAATATTTTTTTTTCTTTAGACACAATTTTTGTCATCGTATTATAGAGAAGATTTCGTCAGAACATTGTACGAATACGCAACTTACACAATGGTTATACTACATTATAGTTTATAGTTTTTTTTTTTTAAATTTCTTTAAATCAAATACCTTCCACCGCAGATAACGTCTTACAAGATGGTATGAACTATAACGCATAAAAAGTTAACTTGGATTTTGCTATTGTTTTTGATAGCAACCTATAGTTTAAAATAATACCATAATTAATAATCTCAGAAGTTAAAACTTAATCCGTCAATAATGTTTACGTACCTGTAGGGAACGCATATAATATAAACTCTGAAACAACACGATGGGTAGGTACATAAGATTTTGAAATACCTACCTATATATTAACTTATTTTTAATTTAATTTTCTTGTTAAGTAAAGTAAGCGATAAACATATTATACCTGATTTACATTATCTGAGTTATTGTCTATACTCATAAGTATATACGAGTAGTATTTCGTGTTTTATTTTGGTTTTAGCAGATCGTTTCACTGTTTGCGCGTAGGTACCTTTATTATGATACAGTTGTACGACGAGATCCCGTAAAATAATAATTTCGTTTGGCAAAATTTAATTTTCGACACATATTTTATTGTGGCTTATACCTGCGTTTTATCGAGCAAGATAAAAACAATAATCTCAGTTCGTACAATAATATGTAATATCCGTGGTATACATATTTGTGCTCGCGATATACTCTCTCTGACTCTCACTGTCCGTCCCTCCTCTCTCTCTCTCTCTCTCTCACTTTTCATCCCTCCCCTCCCACAGAGAGTGCTCTCACTGTATATATTCATACAATTTATATAATAGTATTTCAATCCCGTCTTACTTATTGCCTCGAATACCAGCTCCTCGGTTACGCGGTCGTAAAATCATTATCTCCGACGATTACCTTTGACACAGCCCTTCGTCCGGTTATCCGAAATCTGCCCATATACGATGGCATGGCAGGTAGATACCTCGACGAATATACCATTGTAACGATTTCCGTTCGACTGTGTAATGGTCTGCAGATAATAGTCTTTGCGCTCGCGATAGACTGAGACTATAATATAGTTCGATGATGTTTCAAAGCTGGATATAATATAATATGTACGATAGCTCACCTATATAATATATATATGAATGTTCACGATCGTACAAATGACACGAAGGAACTGTGCATTTAAATTCCACCCGAAATGGTGTTTAGTTGAAACGAGTCGATGTACTACAGTAAATTCTGCCTCCACGAATATTATGGCTATAGTTTTAGATACGTACATTAATCTTGTTGTTTTGCCCCTAACATTTTCGGGTAAAATGATGTAGGTATAATAGGTATATGTTGGAGAATTTAGGTTAAGGGAATAGATACGCATTTGCTAGTTATAATACAATATGCATTTTCTTTTACTACTATTATAATATAATATATCACACGATCAATGATGACACTTTCTAATATAATTTTAGTTTAAATACTATTGTTCTAATCAAATGTGTAACAGTACTAGTATCTTTGGTGGGTGCAATTATAGTATGCTGCCAAAATGTTACTTTTGACACTCACTTTATATATTTTATTTTATTTTCACGTATTATTTATTTGATCAACATACATGTTCAACTGTATATACAGTTATAATGTATTTTAATGTAACGTATTGTAATAATAAAAATTCATCATACGTATTTTGAACTCAAGCACCGGCACCCCGTTATGTGATTCAGTATTTTGGCACATCCCCCCCCCCCCCGAGCCCTTACTCTAACTTTGCCGCCAATTCGTATAGAATACGTGGTTAAATATACACATAATATGTAGATTATTTTGTCGGGGACATTTTCAGGGTGGAATATATGTATATCGTTATTCATATTTTATTCGTTCAAGATTGGAATCGAGTTGATATTTACATAACATTATATCGACTACAAACGGTCCCGGAAAATTGTAGGATGGGTATAAATCACAATGTTATGACCTTAGTCTGCGAGTCAGTCAAAAAGCGGAGCATTTCAGAAAATTTGGAGAAAAATCACGGGTTCGTGTCACATAATATGTTATATATATATTTTGTGTATTGGTACCAGGTACCAGGTATATGAGTATATGTCATGTAAGGTCACAAAGGATTTGTTTGAAAACTTCAAATCGTGCCCTACACAACAACAAGAATATGTCCTGCGCGTAATCCAAAAACCATGTAAGACCACGAAAAGTGTTGGGTTTTCCGTTGTTGATGCGAGTTGATTCCCGAAACGTACTTTATATATATTGACCGATTCCCGAATTGATTTTGGACGTATGAATCGGTTTCCTGAAGCACACACAAACCAGTTGATTCCTGAACTTCTGTCAACTACAGCATTACCCAGGAGCCACCACGGCGGCGGGGAGGTTGGCTGACGAGTTTCCTAATGATATTGTTTTTAGTAATTAAATTTGGTTAATTGTCTAAATCAGGAGTAACCAATTCATATTTTTATTGGGCTACATTAGGAATCTGGAAATTTTTCTTGAAGTCGGTGAACATAAATTATAAATTATAACATTCTCTAGTACTTATAAATTGTTATATTCTGTGGTACAATATTATCTGTTTTACTTTTTTTTTCTTGTCTGAGGGCCGAATACAATTTGTCCGTGGGCTGCTATTTGGTGACCACTGGTGTAAATGCTATCAATAATCGTCATTTTTGGCTTTTTTGTTTTTAAATATACTAGGGGACTACTTATATTAATGGGAAGGTAAAAATTGAAAACACAATGCTTTAAAAAATTGGTAATTACAGCCAATGATGATTTGGTTATACAATAGTATAGTATATATAAGTATATATACTTGTATATGCATAATTTTTCCGAAAAATTTACTTTTTTTTCCTAATTGTCCACTGATATACAACCTAAAAAAAGGAATCGACTCGTAAATAATTTCTTATTATTTCACATAAGGGCATCATTTCACCGGTCACCGGAATTAGGTAAACATAGCCAGTGAATCGACTCGTACGCAGCCGGGTTTACGGTTGCCCGTGGATTCATTATAACATCAATGTTTATTGTCCAACACGTTTTTCTTGGTCTTCGTCGGCGGTTTTATATAATAGATAATAATATAATGTTTGCCCTTGAGTCGGTCGTTTCAAATTGAAGGGTGCGGTCATCGCATCAGCTGTCTTCGGCAGTAGCGAAAGAAAAAAAAAAGCAGTAGAATTATTACAGTGCGGTTTATTTTTATTTTATTTTACGCACGCACGCACGAAGATTGATCCAAATAAGCGAAAAAAAAAATAAAATAAATAACAAGGTTGTTATATAAATGTATTTTTTGTGGTGTATATATATACTATATAGTCGTTAATTATAGATAGAAAAAATGAGAATAAAATCGTAAAATGCGAAGGACTGGTCGCCGCGGTATATATAAACACGCATAACTACAGCTCGAGGCTGCAGAACTGGTCCCCGGCGGTCTATACCAAACTTCTTAGCGTATTATTTTCGAGTTGTTGAACTTGCGCTCCACTATATAGATTATAGACAATAGGAATGTTACGGCCGGTATTAGGTTAGGTTAGGTTATTTTTATTATTTTTTTTTCACCATCGTCATCGCTTGATTAATTATTACGACGAATCACTATATAATATATATATAGAATTTTAAACCTCAACGTTACGTCGTAGTGACACTCCTGCAGCAGTGGACTTCAGTCGATTTTGTTTTTTATTTTCCATCAGCTATAATATATATCGTGTATATACTCGATACAGCCATCATACGATATTTTTCTTATTCTTTCTTTTACTCCGGCGCACGCGTGTAATGTAAGACACGTAATACGAGATGGCAAATGGAAAAAAATAATCATCACTCGTCTTAATTATTGATCAATTGAAATTTTATATCGGATTTCGATGTCTGTGAACACGATGCGCAGTACAGGTGGTGTTAGGTTAGTATGCACAATGCACTCGTAACGGATCCCATACTGTGAGTTGTCAAAACATTTCCGTCTGACTCGCTTGGAGACGTGTATTATACAAAAATAAAAACACAATTCTTTGTTATTATTATTTTTTTGTTCTAAACACATTAGCGAAAAATAAAACGGAAATTAAAGTTTCCGACGTGGGTGTTCTTAGACGCGTCGTCGTATTATAGAAGTTGAAACGAATCTTCAACATTTTCATCGACCTATTTTGCGGGTATAAATTCATATATTTTGTCTTTACAACGACAATACATTTAATTGTCTAATGTAATTTTGATAAACCAAATCATTAAATTAAATTAAATTAAATATTATTATATATTATTTTATAAGATGTATCCCGCTTCCAGATTATATAGTATGACGTATGTAAGTTGTAAGTATATGAATTACAAGCTCATCATAACAACCTAAATCATTAAATCTATGTATATTATGAGAAAATCATTCTAACGCAATCACACAAAAAAATGAACCACGAGATATATTATAATATCCGAGTAAGAATACACGAAGGTTTAAAAAAGTCTAAAAAATATAGTAAATATAGTATATTTTTTATACGATGGATGTAAATATCTACGTTGTCAGTTTTATATACAACCGTAATTCGTTTCAATCTGTTTTTAAAAAAGCCATTTGATTCATTTTTCAATTTTGTTTTGTTCTTCGATTCTCCGTCAATTTGTATCCAAGCAATCATTACAACGCATAAATTACACATATAAAAATCGAAATAAATATTCTCACCCACTTGATGTACGAATATTTTTTTTCAATATATATTAATACATCGGTTAAAACTCAAAATCATTACTGCTTTAAAATATAACATTATTCGACGTTGATTAATATTATTTATCGAGGAAATAAAATGTACATAAAATATATATTATAGTTTATTGGCGAAAAAATTAACTTATGAGATTTCTGTCAATAAAATGTAAAGGGTAAACGATTTTGGTATTTTTTTTTTGTTGTCAGTCAATTTTATGGTCAACAGATAATAAATAACAATATATGTATTGTTATTGATACTTTATATTACCTCCCCGACCCTTTCCCAAATATGTTTATATTTTGTTTTCTATATCAACGCAACTCTGAAAAGAGTAGTTTTTTTTACGATTGTTCCTTATATTTGGGTTTCGGTTCTATAGCTATTATTCCTGACAAAAGAGTGCCATAATTCAATCTCGTCGAGCATGTTCTTTATATCCCACCGACGGAAAGCATATGCGACAACGGCCTAAAATGCTCAAAGAGAAATCCTTTGAATCAAAAATATGCTATATAGAGTTTATTTTATGGAGCAATACATACAATGGTGGTCAAGTTATTGAAATGTTTTCGAACAAAAGACCGGAAAAGGTTAACAGCCCCTCGCGAGCTTTTCGATATTTTTTTCTACAGTCACGAGGGGGTTTAACGAGATAATTTACAAGGAAGTTTAAAATATTGGAATATTGAGAATTTTTAATCACCAATGCGCGTACAGGATTAAAAATAGCTTTAAAGCTTAATATGTATTATGCGTGCGTTTACATAAAAAAATATAATTTACCGATTTTAGTCGTTTTTTGTTTAACTATATATTGTAATATTATATACTAATGTACTTCCTTCTTCCGGTTTAATGACTTTTTTTTTAAGAACTTCGCGTATAAAAACCATCGCAACATTTTTGTTTCAGACCTGCATATGACTGCTACTGCAACTGTGCAGGTATTTGGTGAAATATATGACACGATTTGAATAAATAAAATATATCATTGTCAAAATATATATTCATGCAAATTGTTAAAATTAATTCACGGTCATCGCTTAAAATTTCAAAATTTGACCTTTCCTATAAATTTATATTTTTCCAACAAAGCGTCCAAATCCGTTGGCGGTATAACGTGTACGCAATATACCTACTTTAGCGTCCGATATATTATGAATATTATATTTAGTCTAAAAATTTGTAGCAAATATGTATATGTAGGTACCGCCCTCGCGTCTTTCCAAAAATAACACCGGTCAACATGGGCGTGTTCCGAGTCAAACGGTTAACGCTCTTGGAAAACATTTAAAAAAACAAACCGGTTTCGTTTTGTTTTTATTTTTTATAATGTATTATAATATATTTAACTAAATAGTCGTCGTCTACTGTTATTGAAATTAAAAATATGAATTATAGCGTGGCATGTTTTGGAGATAAATGTAACAATATATAATAAACAAGTATTCCCGCGAAGTTTGCCGACCCTAAAACTGTGCACGATTATAATATTAATCGGTAGATACTATACCATAGATTATCTCTAAAGTGCATCAACACATTTAAGTCGTACGCTGAACCCTCAAAACAATAATTATTGTAGATAACCTATATTATAGTGCGTATAATCCGGCAACATATAATGTTCAATTAGAATTACAGATAATCGTAATTTTTTCGATGCTTGACAAATAACGCAGCTATTATACCACGGTTGATAGATTATGGATTAAAAAAGTGATCGATAATAATATGATAATACGTTATAATCCTACGCGGTTGTTAGGTCGTATGATGATGTGCATCTAAATCGCCAATCGACATGTTTTTTTTACTAAAAAATAACCACCAGCCTAATAATAATAACTATACATAGAATCAATTTTACATTATCATAATAATTCATAAAAAAAAATGTAATGTATTTTATGTTCAATATACGCACCTCGTACGTTATTGGCATATACAATAGGTTTAGCCACACTATACACAGTATAATATGTACAACATTAAAATTACGTATTTTTCAATAAATATCAAAAACTGATGGTACACAAACAGGTGTTACATTTATATACCTATACGAGTAAAATATTTATATTTATACAAAATCGATAGATAGAACGAAAAAAGGTTAATAAAATGTAGACGGAGTATTTTACCATTTTTTTTTCGCTTCGAATTTATATTTTCACTCCCTTGTGTTCCGTAGAAATCTTTCGTTTATGTACACAATATATAAAGATATATGTTTACTTCCGATAACTATTTATGACGTTACTAGAAAATTTCTTTTATGATCTCTGAAAAAGTGAAAAAAATAAAATAAAACCCAGCCGAATAAAAGGTGGTGGGAGCCATTAGCGGACGGGTGGTGGAAAGAGTCCAACTAAATACACTGAAAAATAAATTTTATAGATACTAAAAATATCAAAGGGCACATCACGCACGCTTATATTATATATTATAGACATTGAATCTATGATATACAAACAATTTATGGAAGTCAATAAATGCGATATGGCGAGGCGTATAAAAAAAAGATTTGTATTTAAAAAAAGAATGTTATATGATATAAAACGCCATAGGGATTCAACATTTTTAAAGGTAATTTTCGTGTAAAATTGTCAAAACAACTCTGCAGCGATACAATATTATATAAATCAATAATAAATTATAATGCAGACTCTTCCAAATATTGCATGTGACATTAACGATGATGGTGGGGATTATGTATTGGTTACGCGATCCCCATCACTTTTGTCGCACAGTATTGGAAGACCTTCTATACTTAAATATAATAATTATATAAAGGTGCCTATAATTTTCATTTCATAAAATGAATAATCATAAAAGTTTTTTGTTTTTAAAAATCTTTTACGTTTGCAGACCTATATGAATCATTTTGCGATAATTGTTTATAGTGATCCAACAGCTTAAAATAAAAATATGTTTCTCTCCATATAATAATATATTTCACTAGTGGATAAAATTATATAATCATTGTGCAATACAGTGTTCGTTTCCACTAACATTTTTTTTAAATTTAATTTTATAAAAACGATAACATTATAGCTACAATTTGAAA
Organism: Sitobion miscanthi; assembly: GCA_008086715.1. Lineage (NCBI taxonomy): Eukaryota > Metazoa > Arthropoda > Insecta > Hemiptera > Aphididae > Sitobion > Sitobion miscanthi. The sequence goes on along the minus strand of CM017799.1, from coordinate 33,350,697 downwards.
TCCAACCGTTTTTGTTTTTTTTTAAAGTGAAATTACTTATTTCCATTAAAAGTATTTATTGTTATGACTTATGAGTTGACTACATACAATATGCATATAAAGAATATATTAAAAAAAAATTTTAATTCACAACTCTATATATTTATTAATACATGCATGCACACATCATAATCATAATATATAATTATTAGGAAATTATAATAACTATTATAACTATTTTAAAAACTTGGTGAGGGTACTTATATCAAATTTTTTAATCATACGACATGTCAACATGGATAAATAACATTTCAGTAGTCCGTGATAAAACAATATCAATGATTTAAAAAAAAAGATGATTTTAAAAATAATTTTTATTTTATGACAATTATGAGTAAGAAACAATGTAATATCGGAAACAAACAAACGACAAAGATATAGGTAGGTACCCCATAAACTATAATATAAAAAATACATATTATAACCTTCGTTTATCGTACGACACGAAACAACAGTTTTAAAACTCGGGGATTAGAGAAAACGCGTGCAGCTGTGATGTATGGATCAACCACCTGCAGGTACCTACTAGGTATATCTGGTTGAAATTAGCCTGGTCACACAACTTTTATTTAACCCCGTAGGTATATGTAAATAAGTTGGGGAAACTTTTGGGTATAAACCGTATACGACCGTGTGACCGTGTCCGTATGCATGGTGTTTCAAAATGGAAACATTCGAAACGTTTGAAGTCGTCTCACTCCAAAACTTAATCAGCCGTTTTTGACGCGTTGACCTCTTATAAATATTTACATATACCTATATTTACAAACGAATTGCCATTTAAAAGAAGTTTTTTATAAGTTTTTTTAATTGTTCAAGATTCAGCGGCAGAGCCCGATCTAGGAATTTAGTTTTTTTTATTAGGATTAACTCATTAAGTATTTATGAATTAATTGGTCGTAGGTACATATCATGCATTTTGATACACCTGCAACTATATTTCCATTCTCACTTTTCCTTTATTTATAAATTGATTTAAATTATGATTTTTGGATATTTTAAGTATACACAAGTACTAAAAAGACCATATATTTTAAAATATAATTTATAATGATTCTCCTAGAATGTTGTAATAGGTCAAAACTGTCAGTATAATATTATATCATTACTAGACTAAAACTATCTATTTTATATTTTTCGAATAAAATCAGGACTAGTACATTAAGATTAACAATTCGGAATGAAGTTTGTATCGCCACAATAGACTCCCATTAAATTATAAAAAATCTAAATATCTATTTGAAAATAAAGTCTTTCGATATTGTTAATAATTCCAAAAACCAAGATTTGAAAAAAAATGGATAATTAAAGGATGAAAAGGGGGAGTGAGCAATAAGTGGGCTTGTTGTTATCGCTTGTTGTTATATAATATGTTGTAGGGGTCGGACAGTTTTTGCAAGTATCGGTACTCTGTAGTCGGTCGTTTTTTTTTAATCTTTCAGAAAGCAACGATATAAGATATATTGTTTCGTCGGAAATACGACGCTGTCGTGTCAAACTGTATAACATATCACATCCGATACAGTTCGTTTTATTCGATAATTATCGATGTTTTGTTGAAAACGTATGTGATATGTTCACTCACATTTCACTTGACCTTCATTTAGTGTCATTTGTCCGATCTGTGTTTCACCAATAATTATTATTACTCGCAAACCACGTACAGTAGAAATTAGACAATAATATTACACTTTTCTCATGTGAATTCAATTTTAAACGTAATAATAATCGACGATTAATTGTTTGTAATTAAGTAAATAATATTACATAAGCGATTAGCGGTGAATCATCATATTGTATATTATGTACATTAAAACTACTGATGTATAGTTGCTGTGAACAAACATAATATTATATAATCGTTGCGATTTAATTTCGGGACACGAAAACATAATTAAATTTGTCACGATTCAATGTAACTAATATAATAATATGATGTAAACATTAAACTTAATTTGTTTTAAAATACAGGCGTCCATATACGTACCAAAATGCATGCACTTCTATTTCTGTTAAAATTGACAGTATACATGGAAATATGTAATGTGTAAAGGCATGTAACAGAAAGACCTTACAAATGAAATAACTTTGTTCTATTCAATATTCAAACAATTTTTTATTTATATAGGTATATATAATTTATAAACGCTTGCGCTACAAATACAGTATAACTTTTTTTATTTTTATTTTTTAATATAAAACATTTTTAATTTTATTAAATTTTTTTGAAAAAATTCAAAATTACCATTTTGCAAGTCTAATTCCAAGACAAATTTTGATGGAAGAACATGTATTTAAATCAAATAGTTTTTTTTTTTTTTTTGAAAAATAAATTTTTTAGAATAAATTAACTTGAAGCGTATCTATAATAACTATTTTTTTAAATTACTTTTTGGGTTACCGTAGTATTTCAACTGGAAGCCTCTACACTCTGTTTCGTCTGTCATTTTTTTTCTAATAAATTCATCAATCGTTCTAATTGTTCTATTTTAAATAGATTGAAAAAAAAAAAATTTATAAAATCAAAAAAAAATAATATATTTTTGGGAATTTTCTGACATAAGTATATTTTTTAGATTGTTTAATGTCCATATAATTTTCATAATTTTAAATTGTTGTCATAGGTACGTTTACCGACTATATGTATCAATTTTTATATTTGTCATGTTCTATTTGTTACACTCTGTATAATATGAAACAACAGAAAAACGGACAATGTTATACGTGTCTGTGATATACATATATACTATATATTTTTTTTAATGTGAAAAATGTGGTTTTAGAATTATATAGATACAGAAATATTTCAAAATACTTAATTTATTAGAATTTTCACAGAGATAAAATATATGCGTTAGTTCCTGCAAGTGACATAATATTATTAGGTACTATACTTATAGACAAACCATTGAATATTTAGATTAGAACTTTATTTCCGCAATATTGCAGCGGTCTTTTTGTATATCTTATTATAAAACAGTAAAAATATATTGATAATTGAAATCTAATAGGTACAGTTTTACTTTTTTTGGATCAATAGTATTCGATGTAGGCGAAAGGTTATTTTTTATTTGTTTATTTCGGCACAGATGATCGATTTAAATGTAGATTTCGTAACACTATAGGTACTACTAAAGTTGTATAGTCTTCAAGGTTCTTTTCCGTGCCAAACGGTTTTGTGTGAACATTTCGTATTTACGTAACAATGAAAATTAGTAGACTACCTACTCGTAAATTTATTTTAGAACATATAAAAAAAAAAATGTTTTCATCATAATATTATAATATATTATAGGTACCTACTTTAAAAATCGTCACTATAAAGAGTTAACAGCTAAAAAACGATCTCGTATGTTAATTATTAGGTGTATCGATTATCACGATATGCAAATTGTTATAAGTAACGAAAATAATACACTTCATAATATTATAATATTCATCATAGTTCATAAAATAAGTGTAGTTGACAAGGAATACCTAATTATAACTGTCCACCTACAAACTAGGTTGTGTTATTAAATTATTATTATACTCGCGATTAGAAAACTCTGTCGGTACGTCCTGCTGCGATTTGTTCTATATACTTTTTGATCATAATTCGACCCACGATGTTTTTCTCGATATTATTTTTGTAGTGTGGAGTCAATATAGTGTGCCGGATAGCAGCCGATCGGTCGTGGCCGACGACACTTGCGAAAACACTCTCGGCGCAGTTGTTATAAACAAATTGCATTTAAGATTGTATTTGTTTTTAGAAAATTAGCAAAATACAAAATGGTTTTCGATGTTTTCCCATCACATATATGATCCATTAGTGGTACAGCCAAAAGGAAAACAAAACAATAGAGGAAGACACTTCTCGAGACAGTCGGTGAATCAATTTTTTTTCATCAGTTCTATTGTTTTCTTTGAGAAAAGTAGTAATCCTAAATGAACCGGAAATTTGGGATTTAAACTCAATGCGAGATTCATATACAAACAAAATGAGTTTCATCCAATGTCTCGTTGTTTAAATATTATATACTTGCAAAACGTATACATATAGCCATATAGGACAAACAATCTCACACACCTTTATAATATTATGTTTTATTGAATTTATTTTCTACTTTATTCAATATTATATTTTAGAAAATGTTGATATTTTTATTTATCCAGTAAGATTATGATGCGATTATGTCTGTAGGTAAACCCGGCTGTATCTTGGAAATATTTATCATTCGTGTTTTTTGCTTAATATATTTATTTTGAATAATTTTAACCACCGCCCACCGTTCGCTGAGTGTTTTTTTTTTTATTAATTGCGCGCCTCTTCTTTATTTAAACGGTAGGTATAAGTATTAGTTTTGTACTTACGAATGTTGATTTGAAATTTATAATATGATAATTTTGAAAAAGATTATTTTGATATTTACCAATATCGGACTATTTGTTTATCGGATTGATTTATTAATAATAATTGTATTAACATTTGATTGGAGGAATAGAGAAAGATATTGCAAATAATACGAATATATAATACATTACAAATATTGCGCTTGTATCAAGGTAACTCAACTCGACGTCAAATATTTGTGATAATACTTAAATAAATATAAAATACTTGAATAAATAAAAAGCGGACATTTTAAGTAGCTACTAGCTACCTGGAGCCATCGTCTTACAAATTATAGCAATAGATTTCAATTTTGATTAAATGTGCCGTAAATATTATAACCTTTGATATTGTAGTTTATTTTATTGTACTTATAGGGAAACTTCACTATGGAAATCAAAAAATAACTTAATACTGAAAAGGTAACCGCCTAAATAATTTTTTTGACACGACATTTTTGGAACACTGCCTACCTCTATATTCGGACAAGCCGGAAAGCAAACAAATTACACAAACACACACTTATCATTATAAAACCAAACATTCCTCGTGTTCATCAGAAATATATATGCCTATCCCTTTCGAAGAATAACTCCAGTTAAGAGTTTCAATTATTATATGTAACTAATGAACCTCGTAATTATTCCGTACATTAGCACATAAAAACGTAACCTTAAAATATATTTATTATATTTTGGCGTATCGCGTTTCACCAGTAAAAATATAATAATTATAGTAATAAAACGTCTAAAAGAATATTGTGAACGTTCTAACAGCTACAAAAGTATAATATATTATAATATTTAAAACAATGTATGACGTAGTTAAAAAACTTTTTTAAAATTATGAATATCTAATTTCCGAAATGTAGCGTGGTTAACTTTTAAAATAAAAAAAAAAAAACACTCGATTTTATAATAACTTATAAATTGACGAACTAAAATTAACTCAAGTATTTGCGAGTAAAGATAAGTATGTATATAAACTATGAATCGAACAAGTTGTTATTACAATATTTAAAACAATAAACGATCTCGTTCGGAATTTTGTTTTTTGAAACGACCATAATTTAAATACCTACGCTATATATCTATTTCTTTAAGGTGATAATATTTAATATTGGATTTCGCAATAGATTTCAAATCAACGTACCCATAAACTGATTTAATTGTTATGTATATGTTAAATGCCATTAAAACATCAAAATAAATACACTTTTGAATGCTGTACACGATGTCTTGAAATTATTTTCAACAATAAATATTGATAAGATAACTCAAAACAGTGATAATATTTCAAGGTAGGTCTATATGTGACTATATTATAATGTATAACGTTGTACAAGAACGTGTGATGTCGTATAGGACCCTAAACGTGAAGTCATAATTTGATTATAGAGAATTATTTAAATATACAATTTTTCCTCGATTATTGTTTAGACTTTAGAACACTAATTGAGGTTGGTATTGAATTAAAATAAAATGGATATATTTTATTAATTTTATAGAAGCACGACTACATATTATAATATCATTATCATAATATATTATACGCGCCAATCGTCTTGCATTACTTAAAAGCGAAATATTATCTAAGAATCTCGTACTTCAATGTCACGTGTGCATTTACAATCCGTTAAGTGTTGTTACATATTTTACTTCTAAATTAAAACATTCGAAACCACATTCACATTTAAATACTTGTCTGCAGTCGTCGCAAGTCGCAAAATTATGTAAATTAATGATAGGTACGTATTATTCCCTATTAATCGTATGGATGGGTATTAGTAACTAAATACATGTATTTTATTAGAATGCGATGTTTTTAATCAGAATAAAAAAATTTCACGGCTTAGATCATTTTAATTAAAATGAGAATATTATTTGATCAGACACATTGACGGATACCAATATAAAACAACAGTGACGGGGTTGTCCGGTTTTTGCATGAAATTATAAGATAGGACTTGGATAATTACTGGTTAGGTTAGGTCGTATTAAATGTATTGAGCTGATTATAATAGTAATTAACCTTCGATTAATTTAATAATAGTTAATAATTAAAAACATAATGCTAGAACACGACGAAACAAGTAGAAATTGAACGCATATGGTTAATAAGTGTACTAAGGATCTTCGTCACTTCTGCCGCTAAAATGGTCTTTGAATTTCCAAAAATTCATATTGTTCCTACCCATATTCAATATAATTTTTTTCATATAGTCTTCTTCTGTGATTACATCAGATTATTTTAAATTCAACAATACAAGCGATTTAGAAACTTATATTTTATGAATTTCAAACAGTTATAAAACGTTTAATATTAGAATATTTCAAAATGTATCTAATGTGAAACCTAAATTGAGATCTTTACTTTAATTTGGTTCAGATATGTTATTTCTTTAAACTCACCCTGTAAACTGTAAATATGGAAATACTATAGCATATTTATTGTAAAATTAAATTATGTATAATGTTATGCTTATGAGTTATATGAGTTATATTAATCAAACATGAGTTTAGATGGGATCCATGGACAAATGAACAAGGGATCGTTGGTGGGTGGATGGGTAATATTAGTAGAAATATTTTGACTCAAGTTAAAAAAGTTTCAAGTTTAAACGCTTCACTACTAAATTACAATATAATGCTTGCTCTAAACGCCCACTAAACGTTACACTGCGGTAAGTTCGGCCCTATAATAGTGCCCATAATGTATATATGCGATTTAATAGTAGTTGCGCAGTTGAACGTTTTGACTTTTTTTCGTAGACAATATATTTTATATATGGGCCTATAATACGAATGGTTGTTTGAAATCGTTCAATAATAATAACAACGCGAACGCAAACAATATACCTATTATGGGTGCTGGTGCTCAATACTAATACATGATGCACTTTTTTTCCCCACCGCCGCGGCTGAACGAAACTATTTGATGGTATTATAAGTATATAATACATAGGTACCCAATACACATAATATTAAATATATTATTCTGATAAGTCAACCACAGTCTGTCGTTGTTATTGTTCTCATTGTTGTGCTACAACGACGACGACGACCATCATAAAACTGCTATAATATGTACATAATAATAAGCCTCCCGAACACCACAATATTACTATTATGCATTTATCCGGACGATCATATTTTATTGTACCTATACATAACATCCAAAACGATAGGTTTTCTTCGCGATCGCCTGTCCGGATAAAAACGCACCCAAACTTAGACCCTCTCACACTTACACACACTCTCCCTCATACGCACTTCATCTGGATGTAATAACGTAGAATGTAAGTATAATAACATAATACAATAGTTCGACAAATATGTTTGACATCGGCATGACCTCGAAATACAATAAAATGCACACAGTATAACGATCCAGTAAACCCGCCCCTACCCCATCCCCTTGATATCCACCATATCATACGCCCCGTGAACATAATAATATAATATATTATATTGTATTGCGTAAAAATTACTAATGATATATATATATATATAAAGTAATAATACTAATAATATAAAACGAATTTTCGAATGCTGCGTTGTAATTTAGTTTGTGCTCCCGAATTTCGCAACGGGATGTCAATAAAATACGTAGTGCAATATAATATATAGGTATACCATATACGAGTACCTACTGCTGAAAAAAATGTAAAATATTATTATTATTATTTATTTTTTAAACCAGTAAATAATAGCCATAACTTTATAGCTATTATTGTACACTATATAATACTATAGTAAACGCGTGTACCTACCTATAGAAAAGGTGCTCAGTAGAAAATCGATTTATTTTCCGCGAATATATCTCGTTTTTTATTCATGACACATAATATTCTTATAATAGATAGATACGTACCATGTACTGAAAATTTAAAGTTTCGTGAATTATTAAAAGTTTTATTAGTATTAGCATACAAAAACTTATACCTAATACCTACTTAATAGTAGTAAGAAAAAATCCTGATACCTATTAAAATAATTTAAACTTACTAAAAACACACAGATATTATTTTAATAACAATCGATAACAGTTTAGGTAACTTTTTGAATAATACGTATCTAGAAACCAAAGGAGAATAAATAATAGTAAGCATATTTAAAAACATTTTTTGGGATAGTTTGCAGGTGGGCATTTACTTTTTACCAATTTTGTGTTTTTTAATATTATAATATTATTAATATAAAGGTATTTTTTAAATACTTTTATTAAAATGTTTTGAAGTGTAGCCAGTATATTATTATTATTATATCTAAACCTTAATACAGTATTTGATTTTTATTGGTATTATTTTGTCCTTATTTCATTGATTTAATAATAATAAGAAGAAGAATAATGTTTGTTTGTAATGTTTGTCTTGAATATAATATAACTACTTAAAGTATGGGTAATATAATATATTTTACATTTTTCAAATGTTTACTATATCTGAGTACTTACTATATCTATATACTTCTAATTCTGCAAACAATATTATTATGTAAAAGATATTTATTTATTCAAACAAATACTTATTACAAAAACCCAACCAAACACGTCCGTGTGGGGGCTCCCGCGTGAGTGCACATCGGAATAAGACTACCTACAAAAATAAATAATAAATATTTACGTTACGAAATTAATTCTAGCAACAGCGTATAATATAATATAATATAAATTGTTTTGTGTGCGCGCAAATACTTGATACCAAAAATAGTCATTTCCCGCAGTAATAGTATGTGTACAAAACAATCTAAAAACGCCACATAATAATGTATTATAATATATCAAAAAGCGCCATAAAACTCAAGAGACTCAAGTTTTTGTGAAATGATGGTTTGCATTCGTTTGCGATGTCGACCTATAAATTTAAACGGCCTATGCCCCAGACATTTCTAAAAATTGTACGCGTACGACTCAATAATCACATGATGGGAACTAAACTGCATTTATGCCAAAGTAATAAAATATGTTCTGTATAAAATTACCCTGGACATAATTTCTCACTTTAAAAAAATTGAAATGTACACTATTATATAATGTAAAATTGTAAGTACATTATATAAGCTAATTATGTAAATAGTTTACATTATAAAAAATAAATACATATTTCAAAACTTTTCGCCAAACATAAATTGGGACCCACTTTTAAGTCACTATACCCACGGTTTGGAAATCTCCGGCCTACGGTATTTTGTATGATTTTCAATACGATTTATTTTTATTGTGTAAAATGTAGTCGATATAATAATATTAATACACTCAGGATAGTATAATATCATTAAATACGACGAGCTCGAGAAACCTGGTGCGGGTTACAGCTGAGTAGGTAATTATCAGTAATTTTAGCCTGTTGTAGTTCTGCATAAATAACCGGGTCCGAGAGTATTGTGTTAATAATTTATGTATTTCAAGATAATTGGCTATGTAACTCAAATGTAATTTTTTCCTCCAAAACTTTAGACATCTTCAATATTTTTGAAATTAGACAAGACAATATTATCAATATATTAAATAATATCACTTACATCACAAATTTGTCAACTTTTTTTATTTAGGTATATATACATTTAAGCGACCCACTTTTGCGAATCTCTGGTGATTTTCAATACGATTTATTTTTATTGCGTGAATAATAGTCGATTATAATATAATTCAGTGTCTGCTGTAAACGCCTCCATTAATAGTTGAAACGAACAGTATCAATACAAACTTGACTAGTACATTTCGTTTGGTAACTCAAGTATACTATTTAAGAATATTACTACACTCAGGATAGTATAATATTATTAAATACGACGAGAAACCTAGTGCGAGTTACATCTAAGTAGGTAATTATCAGTAATTGTAACCTGCAGTATAGTTCTGCATAAATAACCGGGTCCGAGGGTATTTTGCCAATAATTTATGTATTTCAAGATAATTGACTATATAATTCAAATGTAATTTTTTCCTCCAAAACTTTAGACATCTTCAATATTTTTGAAATTAGACAAGGCAATATTATCAATATAATATATAATATCACTTACATAACAAATTTGTTAACTTTTTTTGTATATATATATAAAAAAAATGCTAACATTTTGAAACTTGCGTTCGGAACAGTGGATGCTGAAATGGCCAATTTAAAAATGCGAAGTATAAAGGACCGAGCAGCAGATTATTCCCGTAAATAAAATACGCCAAATATAAATTAAAAAAATGTTTTTATTTTTTTTGTTTTAGAGCTTTGTGAGAAAATTAATAAACCGTAAAATTGAATCCACTTTTACCGGCCCGTATACTACGCATTACGCCATCAAACTACAGCATAAAAATAATATGATCAAACTATAGTTATTAAATATAGTTAGGTACCTACGGTACAATTATTATTTTATTATTTTCACGGTAGTACCTAATATAAAATAAAATGTTCCTACTTTCTAGGGTTTAATTCACACACACATATATAGGAAAACAAAATACATATTTATTTTTTTCTATCCATATATACTGGTGGTTATTCACCGATCGTGTTCACCACCATTTTATCCTTTAAAATTAATTTATATTCAAATTCTGAATTCATTATCTGCTAAATAATTTACTGTATAAAATGGAGTTCCTATTAGAAAAATATATGTTTGTATCTCCACAGAAAATATAAGTAGTACAAATAATCTCAAGGATTTGAAAATACGTTTTTAAGTTAATAATTCTTATTTTATTTTCTAAATTTTTAAAAATTTAAAAAAACAGATTTCGGATACCTGCATTATTGAAGAAAATAAGGGGATGAGCATACTTGGTAAATATATTGGATATTATATTCCTGTTTTTAAAAACTTAACTGTTCACAAAAGATTTATATCATATCTTTTGAACCAAAAAACGAGGTGTTATAAAATGTAAAATATAAATTGTGTTTTACTATGATTATTGATATATATAAGCGAAACTACGGCTCAGCCCACGGACTGATCTCATACCGACTGGATAACATATAGGTACTTAATAGAATTAAAAATTAATATCAAAAGCCTATTTTGTATTTAGAATTTTTTTTTATCATTGATTGACCTGTCCTAAATGACATTTCATAGTTTCGCTTATCTTGGAATATTATAGGTAATTTAGACGTATAAATACACTATATAGTCTGTTACACTAGCACAATCAAACGCCGTATACCTAACATATTTCCGACAACTAATCGAAACAAGCATTGTGATTCTGACCGCAGCAATTGGTGTTATTCTACACGGCGATCCGAGATCGACTGTTCGAAACTGGTTTACTGACATCGATGCCAATTTATGCACACCCACTAAAAAATACGATTTAATATATAGGTAGGTAAATTAATTAGAATAATAATAATAACAATTGCTGATCGAAGCGAACGGTTCGCGTAAAAAAATATTACTTCGGTGCGAAAAATCACTACAACGATTCGCGTAAAACGTACGAACGTATTATTATATATTTTATACTTACACGCTAGTACATAATAACTTCGTAGCAAGACAGCGAGTGACTTGCAATTAACAGTTGTTATGATGAACAACTAGAAGAAGGGTGCAGTAAAATACTGAATAATATTCTGTACGGTTAGGTTTTTTTTTTTTAAGTGATTTTATTTTAAATATATCATAATAATATGTACATAATATAGGAACACAACGGTTAATTGATTTAATTTAAACTAATATTTTAATACTGATTTAGAATGGCGTGATTCAGGGCCTGAAATACATATGATTTCAGGGGACACACTTATTAATTTAACCGTGACCTTTGGGCTTTGACAAATTTCTAATAATTTCGAAACGAGTGTATTATTTGAAATGCAGACGTGATATATAATATAGACTCGTCGATAGCGAACTGATGACGTTATTGAAACCCTACAATAATATTATATTATTATTATTATTATTATTATTATTAGGAATGGCTGGACCTGGTCCGGCGACGACGTGATCAGAGCTGGTGACCCGCTGCGATTTGATCGCATAATATTATAATATATGTTTTGACCAAAATGCTTATTCGCTTTTTTTTTTATTATTATGACTGTTGTAAGCCGCGTGATTGACTGCTTTGTCTACAAAAGTTTTATACACATATACGCAGTTCGTTCGCCTACGTCGAGTACATATTTCGATAGTACCTAAAACCGTACACGCGCCGCGTTTGCAAAAATACGTTAAAAATAATATATTTTTACGTTTAACGACGGCGATTGAAATGAACTTTTGACTTTTTCGTCTTCTGCAATGATGGCAATTTACTTTTCTATTGGATATGTATGCATTATACAATAATATTATAGTGTATAACGTACAAATGTGCCGAGTGGACCGTTATATCTGTACATGGTGAGGACGATGTATATATAGTGCTATGCATATATAGTGCCATATATACAGGCGGAACCCGATAAATGAAATAACTTTATTTCTAATCAATATATTTTTTTTTACATACAATTTACATCATGGACGTTCGCGCTACTCGTATAGTATATAAAGCAGTGGTTCCCAATTGGTGGTCCACGAACCCCCAGGGGTCCACGTGTTGATGTCCGGGGGTCCGCGCGGTTGTGTAGTACTGCAGTTGTAGTGATTTTTCATTTTTATTTTATTTCAGTGAAATTATTAAATTCGTATAGCCGTTTGGAATTCCGGGTATTTTTCTCCGGAAAAGGTGGATAATTAATTTATTCAAATAATTGAAAAATAAGTATTTACAAAAGAGGGGTTCCCGGACCAATTTAAGTTTTAGCTTGGGGTCCGTGGTTTCTTAGTAATTGGGAACCATACATGTATAAAAAAAATATTGATCAAGTAGTACAAAAGTTATTTGATTTGTCGAGTATTTCTGTTATAGTCTGTACATATAATATGGTGTGCGCTATGTACGCCTATAAAATGAAGTGCCAATAAGGCGCGAGATTCGTCCAATGCGCACCAGCCACCCTCCACGATCCAGCTATATATAATATTATATTAATATTTTACTGCCTACAATTATTGGGCGATATTGTCGTATATAAAAGCACGTAAAGTCTGTCGGTCGTAATAATAATAATAATAATATAGTATACAAACGCATCAAATTTTAAGCTTATATATATATATATTATATAATATTATATTTCGTACAAGAACCTATCCGTCACGTGGCACAATAATTGAAATCACGGCGCGTGCAGGCTGCTGCGTATATGTCCATATAATAATATTGTATTATATCGTCGAAGCGCTCTCAAATATTGACTTATCTAATCCAATAATATTACCAGCTGGGCTGTTTTTTTTCTTCTCTTAGCTCGACGATATAATGTTATTATTATTATTATCATTCTCCGTCCAGTTCAAATATTTGCATTTTACCTACACGCGCGGAGGTATACCTCCTATATTGTTATTATTGTTTCTAAGTATATATACCAACCTGTAATATAATATAATTCATAGGTACCTACGTAGTATCCGCGGATTTCGGGATGCGTATATAATAATATTATGCGTCGTAAATATTATTGTTTATTACCCGGAGCGCATGAAAATCGTGCAACTGTGCGAGTATATAGATTTTAAGTACCTAGATAAACTAATAACGATGCCGTGTACTATAGTGCAACGTAAATGACGGAAAATTTTAAGACCTTTGAATTGTCGTCTCAAATGTTGTGCCGTTTCAATTCCGAGACGATTGGTTTAGTATATCATTATACAGACATTGCCGGTTAGTCCATGACATGGAACATGTTCGCGGTATTGCGGTATCACGGTGCTGGAGTATATATATACCCAAATATTATACATCTTAAAGTCTCAAATCACACAAACATTTTTCTTTTGGGAGTGGAAGGAGACTAAAATATTTCATTATTAGGGTAGGTACTCAACATCGACGCGTTTCACATATATGAGCCTCAACACTCTTCCACGTACATTTTAAGACCTTTGAAGTGTCGTCTCAAATTTTACGCCGTTCCAATTTCAGCACACGCCGAGAAAGTTTTTGTCCGATTGCGTAGGTATATAATATTATTTATTCAAGTCGATTAGTTAAATATTATTACGTACAGACATTGCCGATAAATCCATTAGGTACAGAACATATTCGCGGTATCGCAGCTGTCGATAGGTATAAGCTGGTTAAGTCACAAATCCCTCGCGCACACTATCTATAGCATACCAATACGTGACGTAACCAGGATTTTTTTTTGGGGGGAGGGGTTGCCACAATAATGTATTGTTAGTATACTATCGGCTTATTACAATAAATTAATATGGTTAATATTTAAGAATACCCATAATGATTACAAATTCGAAAAACTCTCATCATAATAATATTGCCCTGAATATTATAAACAGTGAAGTACCTATATCAAATACTATAGATTATTTATGGTATTTGCCTATACTGAAGTCTTAATAATATTGCCTTTTTTTTTATTCTTTGTTGAAAATTAAAACTCGTGTGTTTCAACAAAAAAAAAAATACATATTATGATTTTATTTATTGTTTATATTATTATGTCTATATAATATTGTTTATTTTAATGTTACCGGATTGTAATTTTTAAAGCCAATTCGTGCTCTGCACGATATACGATTATACGCACTTTGCTGCATTTGAAATTTCGGTAGGAGGGGGGCTTAGGCCCTTAAACTCCCCTTAGCCAGGGAAATGTACGGTATTTGGGGGTGTATTTTTAATAACACCCTTTACGGGGAAAGTATACGTCGGTATGACTTCAAATTCAAACCAAACGGTTTTGACATATTATTATCTAATGCAGTGGTGCGCAACCTGGGTGTCGCGAAATTTTATTAGGGGGTCGCCAGTAATCACCAAATGAAAAAAGTTTTATACTATGCATATTGTATATTATTTTATAGTTTTATACAAAGTAAAATTATTTTGTACCGTTGATGGCTGTGTCAATCGTAATATTATGATATTATGTCATATCTTAATGTTGCGATAACAAGTTCTTTTGAACCACGCAGTATATGGGTTATTTTTAAATTGAATTTAATCAGTAATTTTATTTAATCTTACGGTTATTATGAAATAGTCCGATAGTCATGTACGAGCCGTTAAGTTGATCGTATTAATGCTTATAATTTTGTATAGCTTGTAATAATTATTTGTATTTTGTATTATTTTAAACTAACATTTTTAATATTTTAATATTTTATAATATATAAACTAAAACGATATGGATAAATTTTTAATTAAACGACCGACAAATATCAAACCAAACATAGAATCAATCATGTCTACAATGCAAGCTCAGGTCTCTCATTAAAATAATTAAAAAGTAATTTTATAATTTTAAAAATATTAAAATTTTTGATTATCATTATAATGATACATTTTTTAATTTTAGATTTTGTAAAACTCTAATTTTGTATTTTTTTTTCATGTTTTTGACTAATTAAATTAAAGAAATATTAAAACTGCTCTAAAATTAACGATTTAATGTATATGAATAAAATGTGTGTATACATTAAGACTATTAAGTAAATTTAAATTACACACTTACATAATGTTGGTAGGAAGGGGAGGGGGTCGTATTAAAAATAAATTATTTTGGGGGGTCGTGGATCAAAAAAGGTTGCGCGCCACTGATCTAATGGACTATTTGGTTATTATTCTTTTAAACTATAGATTGAATTCATACGCCATACAGCCGAAAACAAAATAAATACTTTACACCGTGACTGAGAAATGCCATGGCATAACACGGTATAACCTATTACCATGTACAATGTATAATATATAATATACTTACCTGTTGATGATTAACAAGTTATATTAAATTAGTGGCCCCACAGGAATAATTAACCTTCTTCCGAATAAATATTTGAGTTGAACACTGAATATAAATAAGCGCAAATAAGACTAAAAACGGTGTTTACTCAAACGTCACTTTGAAGCGCGCCGTGAAAAAAAAAAATTATAATAAAACCATTAAATTTACCGCGCGCCAAACCAAATACTTAACGTCTTATTTTACATTAAAAAAAACTCTCCGTCAAAAGTAGATAGGTAGGTAATTCGTATTATGAAAATATATTCACTCGATTTAATAGATTATATTTTACACTCGGAAATATATTATACGCAAACGCGATAGAACGCTAAAATGTGTACATTGCAGCAGTGGATAAAGAATTATGAGGTGTCCGAGAGGGTCATAATAATATTATCCAAAACTTAATCAGAAGCCGAATTTAATTATACGCGATATTATTATACCCGCCTAGTATTTAATTTATCTTTTTTTCACATCGACAATTATATAATATATTAAACGTAAACTTGTCTGAAACGTAAGATAACACATCGAAATATTTATTTATTTATATTATTATTTATTATTATATTAATTGGAGAAGGCGTATTTGGAGATAAATTTCAGACGAGACGTCGGAAATTATTTTTCGGTGTGTATACGTCCAACTCAAAGTTAAAAAATAACGAACGTTAAGAATCGTTAGTGGTTTGCACATTATCTACCTATATCGTATTATATTTTCCGTACACGACAATATTAATAGTAATTGTATTGTGTTTGAATTGTATTGTGTTCGCGCGCTGTGAATTTTGGATGGTTGGTGGTGGCAAGATTATATAAGATTATTTTTTTATAGTTTAATGCATTCGCATATATTAATTTATATGTTGACTGAATTTTAAAAAATAGCGAGATACATGCTGTAGTAGCGGTAACAAATAACTGACCAAAAACCTCCACTAATTGGCCTATGGGAAAAGCAGTAGAAAATAAAAATCATTTGATATGTGAACCATTGAAATTGTTTTTCAAAATCAGAAAAGCAGTGGATCCGAAAATGTTGAAAATATACCCTGCGCTATATTATATTCGGGGCGAACACGTCGTCGAAAGAATCGGAATCGAACAAATCGTTTTATATTTATTATCGACCCAATAATATATGTTATATACATTATTTTATATGCGCGAGGTACCCATACGTGACGTATACCAACTACCAAGCGTAGTACACTCTAATTTTAACCTAACGTATATTTTTTCAACTATATCCGCAGAAATAGGGTATCTATATTGACTATTAGGTATTAGAATAATAATATACAGGGTGAATCGCCAAGCATGCTCACCCCCATTTTTTCCTTTAATAATGACTATTTGTTCATACTCAAACGCCATATTTTCAAATTCTTGAATTTTTTTGTACTACTATTAAGAAGTGTACTGTGGTGATACAAACTTTTGTTTTTCAAACATAATTTTTTTTGAAAATTTCAATGTATCTAATTCAAAGTTTGAATGAGTAGTTTCTTAGTTATTAAAACGTCTGTACTAAGGATTATGGTGTTTAAAAATGTATTACGAAAATATAAAAATGACGTAAAATTTGTATCTAGTATTTATTTTATACTTGGGCCATTTTTACAAATTATTAATATTGATGGATTAATATATATGACTAAAATTTTTAAATCACTATATTAGTATCCAATATCCATATCTTATAAACCCATTACCCCGTGGACCTTTTATCCTTAGAACACAAAGTTAAATAACTCAAAAACTACTCCTACCTACGAATTTTGATTTTGATTCGTCAAAAATATCAGAAAAAATATCTATAATATAATTTATAGGGTTGAATAGGGGTGTTCTCGTTTGAAAACCAGGAGTTTGTATCTCCACTCTTCGAACAGTACAACAAATCTCAAGCGTTTGAAAATATGACGTTTAAGTAAAAGTATAATATTATAATTTCAAAAATCAGATATCGAATAACTGCTGCGTAATTGAAGAAAAATAGGGAGATGAGCATGGTCGGTGAATCACCCTGTATACACGCGCATACATTATAATATTTTATTATTATATAAACCGCGGCCAAGACAACCATGCAGGATAAGGAAACTATAATAGCGAATGCTTGTTTATCCTTTCGCGCTGCAGTCGAATAAAATAAACTTCAGGATAAGGTTTATTCGACTAGGTGGACTTATACGAAATTACACAACGCGCAATATATACGTCTGCGCGATTGCGACAAAGGTTATACCTATAAATACATCAGCGTGTATATTATATATGTATATATTATAATAACGTCGTATGCGTCCGGTAAGATAGGAAATCCTTTTTATATACGTATAGAGGTATATTGTATTAGCGAACCCGGAGTACGGTATAAAAGAGATAATATACCGCGGTCGTCGCGTCTGGTCCAACCATACACCTGTACTGTAGTACAATGTATATACGCCCGTAACACATAATAATGATCAACATATAATAATAATATCATTATTGTGCTGCAGGTGGGTGGCATTATTTATACACGACCTGCTTAAAATCACTGTAAGTCTCGCGATAAACGAATACTATACACACAATCGACTCAAAATATAATGGTAATATAATAATATATTTACAACGTTCATATAAGAGTGGCTTTCGAACGTATAAAATAGGGCTATCTGTACAAAATAATATGATCACACACGCGTTTATTAACCGGCTGCAGTTCCGTTTCGTGTTCGAACCGCCAACTATACACTATTGCATTATAATAATATATAGGTACGTACCTACGTGTGTTTGTATATTATTATTATATCCACCTACATGCCTAAACTTATTATATATATTATATTATATTATCGTCGGCCTACGCGAAACGAAACAATAATATATTATTATATGCGTTACTGTGTTTGCATCTATACATAATGAATTAATACGATAATATAATATGCCTACATAATATTGCTGGTACAGCGCGGCGTCATATCAGTGTTTATAATTGGAGGGGGGGGGGCAAAAGTTTTGACCCGTCCATATAATAATGTTATGATCGAACGAAAAAACAGCTCACAAGTTTATTTCCGATTTTATTTCGATATATACAATTCCCATCTCATCGACTTAAATTTATATCTAAGGCGAAAATAGTCTCATTTTATAGTAAAAAAAGACGTGGATAATCCGAATAGTTATATGGTACATATACACTGGCTACCTCAGTCCTGCGTGCCTCGGTGGCAAAATTTTACATTTTTCTAGAGGAGTCGAACGAATTAAATTACTATTGCTACGTCGCATGAAAAATGTATTTAATGATTCGATAAAATCGAATGGACCAATGCATGGGTCACTATATCATGTTTAAGGGACCACTAACTCACTGCTATTGATTCAATAGATGTTTAGTGATTGTTCGTGCAACCCGGCATATAAGACATATATTTATTGGAAAATCAAAAATTTTGTAAATACCTTCTGTATTATAGAGGTTTTTTTTAGAAACCGTGGATACATTTTATAAATTTATATTTAAATTTATTTACTGCGTGTGATCCGCAATTAATTTAAAAAAATAATATTTGGCTCTTTCCAAAATCCTAGTGAGGACTGCTGTTTTAGATTATATAAACATTTTGAAACAGGACATTCGAAAGTTTGAAGTTGGCACATACTATTAATTATTTTTATGATTTTATTAAAATGTACAAAATAATATAAATTATTTTACAATACATAATAAGTGTTTACAAATAATTTCATTTATTCTGTGATTATGTATTATATAAGTACACTTTATGTTAGTACCAAGTATTTTTCAAATGTTGTTATTACCCGTGAACTGTTATTTTGTTTTATTTTTCTATTTTTAATGAATTAGGGCCCCATATAAATAACACTCTGGTTGGGGACGATCGTCTTCTAGCCCGCTGGACCAGTCAATTGCCTTTTTCTCAATCGTTATTTTTGTGACTTGATTTTGGACGATCGTTATGCCATTATAATATTGGAGACGAGCCACAGTTATTATATAGTTCATAGCGGGCTTTTGGCGTATACTTAAACTCTTAATTAAAAGAATTAAAATTTATTCTCGCGAGCCAATTTATGTGCATATTTTAAAAGCTGAATAATTTATGATCATTTCCATAAAGTATATTCAAACAGTAAGTCAAGATGTCTAAAAGTTTATGGCGGACGGCGGCGGTAGTATACTCAGTATAGAGGAGTACGTATATTATTATAATGTTAGGCTACATAGTAAATCTATATTTTATTTTTTATTGAACTTAAGCCCGGTGACTATATGGCCATTAGCTGTTGTAGGGGATTATGAACTATAGATGGTAAGGTTTGTACGGCAAAGTGTTGTTGCGGTAGGTAATAGCAAACACGTGTATGTGTGGCAAGGTTTTTACAACTACGAATCCGGGTGGTCACCCATCCGGGAACTAGTAGCAGCGGGCGTTACTTACTTTCAGTCGCACCTATCCAAGCCACGTCTATTTTATTGTAAACTCCACAAGACACGATTGCAGTTATATACCGTGTGGACACTAGACCAGGCCGGTACACTCTATTACTCAGTTATACTCTAGCTAGTGACCTGTACATATTTTTGAATATTTTGTTTGCGGGACACAAGACTCATATAAATTCTTATGGCTTATCATTTTTTAACTCTTGCATTGTGCGCGTGCGTAACAAGTTCACTTTTTCTCTGTACCATGTTTTCGCGGGCACACTATACCGGGTGATTCTTTTATCAAACAACACTCATTATTTCAAAAATTGTAAATTTTTTTGAAAATATTTTTTTTACATAGCTTCAAGTCGCTTATAAAACAACGTTTTTATTAAAAAGTTATATTTTCAAATATTTTTTATACTTATAATTTTTTAATTTTTTACTTTTTTGAACGACAACATAGGGTTTTAATTTTATATTCCAAAACAGAATATTTTCCTTAGTATTTTGATACATGAAAATCGAATTTTGGATGAGTAGTTATAAGTATTTAAAGTTTAGATGAGCGGAGTGGAGTGGTACGGGGTTACCCCGCGAATGTTTGTCCACTTCACCGCTAATCAAAACTTTGAATATTTATAACTTATAAACCACTCACCTCAAATTCGATTTTCGTGTATCGAAACACTAAGAAAAATATTCTGCTTTGAAATATAAAATTAAAACCCTCTATGTTGTCGTTCAAAAAAGTAAAAAACTTAAAAAATCATAAGGATAAAAAATATTTAAAAATATAATTTTTTTTAATAAAAACGTTGTTTTATCAGCGACTTGAAACTACGTAAAAAAAATATTTTCAAAAAAATCTACCATTTTTGAAATAATGAATGTTGTTCGATAAAAGAATCACCTGGTATATACCTCGCGGACAATGCGTCAAGACAAATCGTCGAAATTGTTTTTCAAGATCGTGGGACAATATGCACATTGTAATGTATTATACCACGTTCGATTATTGACGCTACGCTACGTATTGGTCGGCTCACGCTGACGGTACCTATCGTCATTTAATATATTATCTTTTATTATCTTTTATTATCTTTTATTATCTTTTATTCAATAACGAATTCGTATTAAACGCGTATACGTCATAACCTGCCCATCGACAGCGTGTGCAAAATGATAATAATAATTCTTTTCAAAATACGACCGCACAATACGTATAATATACGCACGCTGCTATACGCCATGTGGCGGCGTACGATGCGGATCAACAGTTTTGAACGTCCTATATTTATGTATAATAATAATAATATTATATTGTTTTGTACGGCGGATATAGGTATAATATTCCGAATGTATAACTCTGTACAAGCGTCTCACGTACGGCGCCTATACCGCTTACCACGACCACTGCGAAACGGGTATACCCAACATCGCACGTTGTCCGGATACAGATGTGACTTACGCCGATTTCTCCTCGTGGTGTCCGACCGTATCGGCGAGTTCAGCACCACTGCTGCGACAGTCTGCAATACAAACGTACAAACAAATATATCTGAGAAAATGATATTGAAAATTAAGGGTACAACGTAAAAACGATATCATAATAATAGGTAGGTATTAATAATATGTAGTGCACAACAGCATCTCACGTTTACGGCGAGGCTGAGCATTGACGAGTTAAAAGTTTGAATTCAATTAAAACGTTAAGTCGATTAAATTGTTACTTTTTATCTCAAATTAACTTATAACTTGATAATATAGTTACTATTTTTTTAAGATTAACTTGTTAACTTCAAGTTGATTTTATTCAAAAGTATCTAAATTAAGTTCATCTTCGTACGAAAATAATGCAAATTTTTAAATGAGGATTTTAGTTTGATGTATCACTTTAAATTTCCCAAGTAATTTTCTTGAGCATAAAGAAAAACTATCTAACAAACCATATTATGAGACTGAAATTTTTTGTATTTGCAAATTAGAAAATTTCAACTTTTAACCAAGTTAAGTTACTTTTTTTTCAAAGTTGACTTTTAACTTGACGAGTTAACGAAAAAAATATGAGTAACTTTTAACTTGACTTGATACTTTATTATTTTAAAATAACTTAACTTAACGAGTTAAAAAAAAACCGTTTATTTGCCCAGCCTTGACGTACGGTACTATTACCGCTTACCACGACCACTGCAGGATGGGTATACCCAACATCACACGTTGTCCGGGTATATATGTGGCTTACGCCGATTTCTTTTTGCGAAGTCCAACTCAGTATCGGTAAGTTCGGCACCGCTACTGCAACAGTCTGCAATATATTATATCACTGCTATAAATAATTACTGAGATATTTAAGACCCGAACTTAACACCAAAACATAAACACTGCCGTTTTTGAGTAAACTAATTATTATTAAATTGTAGGCTGCAGCAGTGCGCTCATTTTACTTTTGATACTATATAAGCTTTTGATTTAAACTTTTTTAACCATCGAATCGTCTCCGTTTAAGCCCCTTGGACAAGGTATTTTAAGTAAACAAAACATTGTTTTTATTTTTCACGTTACCGCCTGGACGTGACGTTTACCGCATCGTACATCACGATAAACGTCAAAAACAGTATGAGAACAATTTATGCGTAATAATACATTTTATAATAACCTGTACTGCAATTTGCAGAATATTATAAAGACATTTTGACAAGAATATTATTTTAGACAGGCCTAAAAATTTAACATCATGAGTTTTACCAGCTTTTTTCTGTCACTACTCCAATATAATTATTTTAGTTTAAATTGTAATGGTCGAGATATAATAATAATTTTAATTTTAAAACCTTGCAGTTGATGCTTAAACAATAGAAAAAAAAATAATAATAATAACTTAATTGCTAGAATCTCATTAAAATTTAAAATAAATTGTCAACTATTATGATACACGATTGATGTACAACAGTATCAGTTGATATAATTCGTGTCTCGTGTGCTGTGAATGAAAAGGTCTGTGTCCGCTATTTTTAAAATTATTCTTAGCATATATTTTCAACTGCGTATCTTTTGGTCTTTTGAACAGTTTTTCCACATGCAATAAGTAGTGAGATATACAAAATCAAAAGGTCCTTTGTCATGAAAAATGTATTAATCGTGATAATAGTTTTAATTGGATTTGGAGAGAACCTTTTTATTCTGATAAGTTTATGTGAATATGAAAAGGTTCTATCGTCGTGTTATTCAATGTTGGTTAGTAGGTATTAAAAAGTTTTATCAACAACACAAGATGCGTCGAAAATACGATAAAAATATAAATTACAATAATATCGTTTCTACAGTATTTTCGTGATAATATTTGTAGTTTGAATGTAAAACCAATGTTATCGATTTGAATTACCGCCAATTTATAGATATTTTTTTTTAATAACAATAAGTTAACGTATATACAAGATCAGACGATCAGTTAGTCGGTAGATTAAAAAGGTTCTAAATAAAGAACTTTTTTTTTTACTTTATTTTAGTTTGTTTTTTTTGTTATTAAGTTTGTCGATGCCTGCTGTACTTAAAACTCTTAATGTACCCGACGATAATTATATTTGTTTATGCATCAATATGCGTTAGTTATAACTATTTGTTATTCATAAGATAACCTGAAAAATGTTATGATGTATCAAAGTTAAAAATTGCTCCCCTCACTCCTGCAGGACTATTGGGATATTGTGACGTGGAATTTTTTTCCTTCTCAGCATCGCGAACCCAATTTACCTAGCCCCAGCCCGGGACGTGTTAGATATCGTGATTTCGCAGTAGTTATCTATATAATATACTTCTGCGTCGTATTATAATTTTTTTTATTCGCGATTCATTCGCATATGAACGGTACCTAACCCGTTACTGCATATTCGCGTGTATACGGTTTTTAGTGTAACCATTTTACCATACAGAGCGCAATGACAATATTTTTCAATTTCATTTCGATTCGCGAGGCGTCCGTAATAAATCATACGATATAAGGTATGTGGTTTAGGTTTATTGCGGGAACTTTCGGTCGTCTTTGCAGCAGAGCCGCGGCGTAGTAGAGAGAAATTAATTCAAAAAAAAAAACATTATCGACTCGGCTGGACAGCACAGATATACATATTATTATATAACGCAGGTAAAATAATAAATTAGATTTTGTAAAGCATATAATAATATATAATCCACACAGGAGTCCGCAACCAAGCGGATATTTCGGGTTCGGGGTAAAATGTCCCTCGACGAATTTTCAGGTTAAATACGGGATCGTCCTTTACATGGGCACGTGAGTGTAATATAATGCGAATTATTAATATAACGTCGTCATGCGCGTGCGCAGGCGTACGAAATGACATAATGTTTTGAGTAAGAATATGAGGACGAGGAAAAAAAAGTGATAAATATTTTAAATCATTTACATAAAAATTATAAGATATAATATATATATATAGGTACCGTGTGAAATTAGTTGATTTATGATTATATAACGATTTTTATTAAATGTATCATGACGTATGATATTGTGTACATTTTCAGGTATTGTTTCAAGATTTTGTTTTGTTACGTAAGTACTTATACTAGTAAATCGTGCGTTTACCGTTTGTACTAAATTCACTCGTGTAGATATGATGAATTAGTATCTAGGTTACCACATTCGTCGGTAATACGGTATAAACGTTCATATTCACCTTTCCACTGATTCACGCATCAAATTAATTTTATTTTAATCGTGTGGTTATTGAAGAGTTTAAATAATTGCATATATTATAATTTAATACTATTCGGCGTTTCGGCGGATTAGAACTCGGACTACGGGGCCATTAATCACATCACATAATCCTAATCGTTTTAAAATAATATTTTGCGCACAACGTATGCACATCGCATAATATCGTATAATAATATTATATTAAAAGTATACGTCCTCTGATATTTTAACTAGTGATTAGCGTATAATATTTTGATATTTCGGCTACTGCCACAAAGACGTTTATCTCCAGTCAAGCGATAAATCTAACTTTACTTATAATATATTGTAACAAGCACGAACGCATAAGTAGGCATGTATAAATTAGTATAATATATTTTCATAATATTATGGGTAGTACATTAGTATTAGTATTAGTATAGCATTAGTATCAGGTACCTATATATTTTATTGAAATTATTTGACATTTTTTATTCAAACCTTTTTTTCGTCGGGGAACATTCGTGGAACGGAGGCGCCTCGGGAGAGGGATAGATTAAAGTTATGTGAGTGTTATATGATAATATCCATCGTTGATAATTTTCAAAGTGTCGTATACGCGCCTGCGTCCCACATTGTATATATATATATATATATATATTATATATGTATTATACATTATATCCACGAGATGTAATAATAATAACGGCGAGCTTATTATTATTAAGTATAATATTATATCGAATCGGAGTGATCGATAACCGATGTTTTTTTTTTTTCATTTAAAACGGCGTTATTTTAATGGATCTCGTTTTACGCGAATGAAACGAGTGTTTAAACGGGAAATGCATTTTTAATGCCATTATATAATGTATAGAGAGCCATGTAAACCATATATACTCGTAATTAAATTACAAGATTCTCGTCAACTCGTCGAGAGAATAGATTCCTCGTCCAAATTGCTTTACATCCCATAATTTGGTAGCGAACGACGTACCTATGTAAGCACAGCTTACGCAAAACCGCAGTTCACTGAACGTCTGAACGTGTATAGGTAACTACTTGACTATATTAAACGCAATATTATAATATTATATTGTCGGTGTGATGTAAAAAATAATAACCCTTGATAGGTGTTTGCAATTTTGACCGATTACAAATATAATATTTTGAGGGTTTAGGCGTCAGTCGACTATAATTCACATTTTCACTTTACAGTTTACACTTTTGACTTCTGTAAAATACATTTTTAAAAAAACCAAACTGGGAAGAACATTTTACCATTTAATGATAGCATATTTGTTTTAATTTTAGAAAGTATAAAATAGAAACATGAAAATATATCACAATACAATATTATATACTATTTTATATGTCGGTAAAAAGTAGATAGGTAGTAACAATGAAATATTTAAAGTAAAACGTCGCCGACTCATTTTAATTTCGATCTCTTTAAGAGTATAAAAATAATTCATAGTGCGAGTTGTACTATGCGTCTGTGTGGGTGTTCAAGTGTGACTGAAATAAAATCACATAAATAACATATATACTTATGTCTGTTAATTTAATATGTGTACAATACAATAAGAATTAAACAAAATTATTTAATTATGTGGATACCTATGTTTTCAGTACATATAATAATATATTATATGAGTATTTGAAAAAGGATCATTCGTATTATGTTTTAAACTTTTAACGGACCTGGCTAGGTTTTCCATTAACTTCGTCATAATGCAATCTAGCTCATGTTAAAAGGATTTTTATGTTTTTATTTATACAATTTGTGTTTTATGATTACACTGTGTTACGCATTTGTGTTTGGGTTTTCGACATTTTATATTCGCAGCACGTCATAAAATCACTGATTTTTATATGGCCGATATAGCCCAAGACGAATTAGCTCATCGGCCAAAATCTAACTGAACTCAAAACTTTTATTATTTTTATAAATTTACAATCGTAATAATATATATATCATACGCCTTAATTATACGGCTTGCTAACAACAAATATTAACCAATGACCACTAATGAGAAGAGGAAAATGTTAATGCATTACACTTCCATTCAGGTAAACCTATTTTCTAAATGTTCAAAATCCGGTAATTTAATTTTATAGTTCAATTTTAAACGATTTCTTACTTATGTAGTTTAAATTAAATGATTAAAATTGTATAAAACAATTAACCTGAGGTTATAAAATATTTGTGGGGGTCTTCTTATTGTTATATGGGGCTCTGAACAACTGTCCAATTAGTCGCCCATCCCATAATCCGGGTCTACTGATGGTTCTAAAAACCTAATATATCCTCTTAATTCGCGATCAGTTCTCTAATCATGTCTGCTTTAAATTCACTGTAATTCTTCTTTTGATTAGATCAATAGAAAAGAGAAAAAATACCTACATTATTAGTTTTCTCGTTGGCCTTCTGATTTTTGTAAGGAATAAAACTTATCCAGCAAATCGTATTATCCAATTGATTAATATAAGTTAATTAACGTGATTTACGTGAACATATAATATTAAATTTATTATTAAATAATAAATAATACAAAAATATTTGTCATTTGGATGAAATATACAAAATATTCTACTAAAATTCGTACACTGTATTATGCAATTGAAATGTATTTTAACGACTAATTCTAGTAGAAAATCAAATTTTAATCAATACAAATTATCCACGAAAAAAATATTTTTTTAAGATATACTTAAATATTCTATTTTTTTCTAACAAATAAAAAAAACGTAGAAAACAATATTAAATTAAATTAAAAGTTAAAATTAATATATTTTCAAAAGTCAGTTATTTGTTCTAAGAAAGCCTAGTAGTATTGTTGGGTATACTCTAATGAACATGTTTAATAAACTCTCAAGTTAGACGACAAAGAAATATGTGCTTGATCAAAATTTCGTTTCACTATTATAGCAGGTGACTACAATCTGTAAAGTATTATTGATAAGTAAGGACCGGATTTATATGTTTTAACATATCGTTACTGGGTCTATGCAGTCTTATGAGAGTAAAAAATGTGGTCAATTCGTTGGATTCCGAATGCGTAGAAAAAAGTTTTTTTGCATATTTGAGAATATTTCATGGGTTAGAGAATATTTAACCTATTTAGCATATTTTGGAATATTTCGTAAATTGAGAGGAAAAATTTGTATTTATTTTGAATTTTTAATATTACGGTACCCAAAAAAAATGTTTGAACATTTACAATTTTTTTTTTATCATTTCCAACTCTTACTAAATGCAATAGTATTCCATTAGAATACGCAACTTTTAAAACTTAATTAATACCTCACTATTAAAATAATATTTAAAAAAAAATTTTAAATGCATATTAAGGCAAATATTGATGTTTATTGATTATTTTTGCATATTTTTTTAAATTTTTAAGAGAATATAATGAAAATATTTGAAGGTTTTTTAGAGAATATTAGCATCATATTTTAGGTATTTTAAGAGAATATAAATCCGGTCTTTATTGATAAGTAATGCGATGAAAATAACTTTTTCGTTATGCTTTAGAATAGTGCGTTTGATAAGATAGGATCAAATCTGTGTAGAAAAATATGTATTCTAATGGATTTTGAAGTCGGTGCGATTCAAGCAATGAAAATATTTTTGGTAATGAGTGAACAACCATCGCGGAAGAGGCTTAAATCATTATTGTTGATTGTATTTAACTGTATACATAGAAAATCCATGACCTCGGATAGGTACAAATGTTTTGGACGATGAAAAGTTTAGTCATTTCTGTAAAATGATTAATGGATTGGCATTATCCCAAAAAAAAAAAAGTTAAAGAAGGTATGACTTATTGCAACTGTTCTTATTATATATATATATATATATATGTGTGTGTGTTTACTTCATAAAAGCCCACCAAATTTTAGTTTAGTTCGATAATGTCTATACGTCAATGAAAGTTTGAAAGAGAGTATGAAATCGGGTGGGATATTGAGAATTTATAGAATTCAATCAATATATTTTTTTCACGTGAAATGTATTTCAAATAATATTTAAAAAAAATAACAGGACACAATATTATAAACTGGACTTCTATAGAATTTAATTAAACAAGTTACATAATTTATAAAATGTAATAAATGAGTACTTACCTAACTTATTGTTAAATTCGACATTGCTTGAGTATTGTTTGTTTAGTTTGTTGATTACAGCTAATATGATGCATTGTTATATATATATTATATTATATCAATTATTTCATGGAAAAAATCCGAAGTAATTGTATTGTATTTTATCGGATTGAATGCGATAACAATTTATCGAGATAACATTTAAAAAAATAATACCTTTAGATCTACATAGATAAAATAGTTGCTTACATGAAATAGCCCAGAGTCAATATTTCCTTCTCTAAGTGAACTAAGTGGTACTTCAACGGATCATTTTTGTTTAACACATATAACGCATTTGTACATCTTTGTTTTAAATATTTAATCAAATAAGTACAGTTATAAAAATGGGCTTCGATCGATCCCTTGTAAATGTTGTGAAAGATTAGAATATTTTATCAGAATCCAAATCGAGGTAATCGTTGCAACACATTGTTAGAACTAGAGTAATCTGCTTGAGTAAAAATTAAACGTAAATTTAGATTTCGTCATAATATGTTTTTTTTGTCACTAAAAGGTTATTGGTTTTCTAAATTACTATCGCACTTCTATTGGATGTTAGTATTATTCGACAGACGGCAACCATCCACTCCGGTTAAGTTCGATATTATTATTTAAATTCAAATCAAAGTTAAAAATTAATTTAAGTATTCTCTTCTGTAGTGTTTACCTGCTGACACACACACACGTATTATTTTTTAATTAACGGGTATCCAAACCGCAAATATATATTCATTCTTTAGGCACTTACCTCAAGTTTATTATTTTACACGAAATTTAATATATAAAACAATTGTTTTGATCGCTCCTAAAGTCCTAACCAGGAGGATACCCATCTCCACCGAAACGTCCTTTGACATGCAAAGAACGCGATCACGTTTGTTTGTTGTTTTTCGTTGGATTAAATTCTCTTAAAATATATAATAAAGTATATAGGGAACTATACTCGTTTCGAGTGCCTACGTGTTGCATGCGAACACACCTGTTTGTTTGTATGGTCGTGTGGCATATACCCTTTAAGTGTTTAATACAAAAATAATAACAATTTATAATTAACAACGTTTTAAAAAGAAAACAATGAAAAGACTGAATTATAATATAATATTGATACAACGATGAAACACTCTTACGCACATACAATATAACACTTCGAAGATGATAATATCTATCGTAACCTAACCTATTATTAGTTTTTTTTTTTATTGACGTTGAAATGATTTTTTGAAATACCGAAATATCGTCCAAATCGGAATAAATAATAATAACTTATCATTATACGATTTTTTGAAAAAACTTGTCTCAAAAAATGCAAACAAAGGATAAAAAAATATATATGTATGTGTTAGTACACACGACAGAAGTGAATACTTAAATGCATTTTTAATCTTGATTGGATTTAAAATAATAAAATTGAACTTGACTTAATGGGTGTTGACTGAAAAATAATGCCAACATTCAATAGTAGAGCGATAATAGTTTAGAGAAACAATACCTATTATAGGTACCTAACCAAGAAATATATTATAAATAAATTCTGAATAAAAAAAAAAAAAACTCAAACACACAGCTCAAATTTCAACAATAAGTCGCAACGATTACCTCGATTTGGATTCTTGACCAATAAATATTCTAATTTGCACAACATGTACGAGGGATCGATCGAGCCATCGAGGCACATTTGTATAATCGTACTTAGTCGAATAATTATTTAAGTTAAAAATGTAAAAATGTGTTAAACGCAAACGGTCCGCCGTCGCCGCCTGTAAAGTATTCGCTTTAAAAAAAATGAGTTAAAACCGTTGAAAGTTTAGTAAAGCTAAAATAAAACTATATTGTGCGCATACATTTTTTTTTTCATTAAAAATATTTACAGTCTAAGTTTAATAAAATAAAAATTGCAATAAGAAAATTTGACTAACGTATTAGTAATTATTCGCCAACAATATAAATATAATAAGTCAACACGAAATGACAATAGAAGAAAAAATAACCGTTGGTTATATTATACTACTTATAAAAATATGTAAATGTATTATTAAATAATAACAATAAGTTAAGTTCTAAAATATAACTCACGAAAAATTCTCAAGTTTCTACAAAATATTATTTCGCGAACAGCGAAAAATAACCATGATTGATTTTCAATAATTAAAACGGTCTATAGCCTTGGATATAGTGGTTTTTTTTGACCATTTTGAACAATTTATTTTTTTTTTTGTAAAGTACTAATAATAATTCGGCTATGATAGAAAAGCTACTCCATAATGACACTTATAGAGCACTTTTCACGTGACAGATAAAAATACTCATCATTGTAAAATAAATAGCTATTTCTCTCTCCACGGGGAAACTAAAAATTTAAATAATTTTCGAATTTAAAACCTTTCAGACATAGCCTCTGAATATA
Organism: Sitobion miscanthi; assembly: GCA_008086715.1. Taxonomy (NCBI): domain Eukaryota; kingdom Metazoa; phylum Arthropoda; class Insecta; order Hemiptera; family Aphididae; genus Sitobion; species Sitobion miscanthi. Next base: position 33,318,754 of record CM017799.1, on the reverse strand, counting down.
TGACCAAATCCCACTCTAACCTCTCATATTAAACCCGTTTGCTATAGCTATCCAGCCCGGTTATAGTCTTTCCACTATTTTTTCATCATCAACAACTTTAAGCCTTAAACTTTTTCTCGTGATACAATTGTTTGAGAACTGAATAAGATAAAAAAAAATAGAAAAAGATACGATACAATACTATAAGATAATCTGCTAACGTTCAGAATGATCAGATTATATTTTATACTGCGCAATATGTACTTGTGAAAACGACGTAGAACCATTGTTTGGATACCACTTTTGGTGCAGATGTAAAACGCGTTATAATAATTTATAGTATAAACCTATTCAACGTAAACGTCATAATTAGGTAGTTCAATTCCAGTAAAAAAGTCGGACTAGAAAAAGTTTTGGCGAACTGTGGGTACCTATATTATTATGGGTATAGGTACATAAAATCGAGAAAAATGTACCTACCGCGAAAGTTTTAAACATTCTTCTACACAAATATTGCGTTTTTATTTTATATTTCTCAAATTTTTTTTGCACATTTTTTTAGTTTTTTTCTTTCGTTACCTAAATCTGATTTCACACATCTGGTGCACAACTGCAGTGTTCAAATAAAATTACCACTATTACATTCAATCGCGGTTATCTAAATAATATCGAACAGTTCTATAGTAACGCATATCAGCTGTAACCTATAAACAGGTATGTCTATAATAAATGTATAGAAGTGATTTTGTTGTGTACAATTACTGTGTAAAACTCCAACCGCTGCGATCAAACTGCGGCTAAATATTAGGCTTAAGCAGTAAGTACATAATAGTATTGTATTAATCTCCGGCCGAGTTCTAATTTCAGAACGAAATCGGTACAAAATCGGTGACGATATAAAAATGTATATATACCAAAACATTGAAATCGATCACTTGTAATATTATAAATAATTTCAAGATATGACTATTGTAGATTATGAAACTTTCAGAGATAGTATGAACAAAATAAGCTTTAATTGTAAATGGACATCTTCCAGTTCACGAAATGATAAACGCGCAGTTATAATACCTATCTAACGCCAGTGGCGGATCCAGGGGGGGGGGGGCAAAGTAGTTTTCCTTTGTTTTTCACTGTGTTTAGCCAATTTTGGAACTTTTATACTTTTTATAACATAATATTAAAAAATAAAGGTATCGTCAAAGGACGATAATATCTGCAATGATACAATACTAATTATTATTGTGGCATAACAACAAAATATTATTCCGGCATGTACATCACTCCTATTTTCATTTTATACTTTGAAGTTGGTATCACTGGAAAAAAATGATTTAAATCAGAATCAAAGAATTCTAACTAAATCAATAAAATATCTTTCAGGGTGAAAAAGTGTTAACTACATAAATAATATTTATTTTCTGATTGAAAAAGTTCTATACGTGAAACCTTTTAACTCTAAAAATTAAATTTCAATGTTTTATTATTTACCCGATAAACAACTGGGTAAAAACAAATTGCCGCTAAAATTGTGCTGTACATTATGAAACTTTCTTCTCTGCTGCATCAAATTTTCGTAATTCAGTTATTACGGTGAAACAAGTTATTTATTTTATTTCTAAAACGGTCCCCTGAACAATTACGAAGCTTACCGTTATAGACCGTTTTCATTCTGAGACGACAATTAATTGTTCGTGAAAAATATATTTGTCAATTGCATGCGCGAGCACAGCGCGCTGCACATACGACATGCGTACAATCAAGATGTCCGTTAAAATGTAGTACGATCCTGAAAATTATTATCGATTTCACTTTGCGGACGCGACATTTACGCACAATAATAAAATTAATTATAATATAGTACCTATACCTCCTCTGCCACTGTAAACCATAATATGCCTAATATTTAATATTGTTATTACGAGTGCACTTAAAATTTATATTACACACAATCTGCAGCAGCACGAGCGACACACGGGCCGCCGCACTTCGCAATAAAGTTCGCTGCAGCAGTCATATTATTATTGTTATACCTGCGCGAGGCGATGAAATAAAAAATTCCATTAAGCGACTGTTCAGAAATTCGCGCAGCTATACCCAGGTATTATAACAACGAACCCGCCGCCGTGAAAGCCGCCACTTATCATCCGCGGCGAACGAGAGAACGTATCTCGATAAGACCCTATACAACACGATATAATAATGATCTCATTCAATCTTCTATGGTATATGGTATCATCGTAGGTTTAGGTACATAAAAATCGTTTTAAACGTAAGTACACAACACCCCTACACAATATTATTGTACGGTATAAGAGCGATCTAAACGATTTTTTTTTTATTATATATAACGTTATGATATTTTCTGTACGAGCAATAGGAAATGGGTATAGGAGGTAAATTGGTAACGGACGAATAACCGTGCGACTTCCGGCCCGATTCAACGACGGTCTGAGTGATACGCACTTGATATTATATTATTATTTAATTATTAGAGCCCAGATGTTGATGGTTTTTGCATATTTTTTTGCAACATGATAGACGATGTATACGGTAACTAGCTTATAATTTGTTTCAATGACATACGAATCTGTAAGGTTTTTTCTCGTATTTTATACTTTTTTTATCGTTTCGTGTAATTCCTGTGAGTTTAATGATATAAAATCGATAAAAAAATTATTTTTTTTATTTATTTTGTGACTTTGATGTTTTAGGGAATTTTTACTTTTTTCCCAATAATTTATAGAAGAATAACGAGTTAATTATATTTCATTATAATATTTTTTATTTTCCACCTATCGAACAATATTTTATTTCTATTACGAAAAATATTTCTCAAAACAAAATTTTGAATTGTTTTCTAGATTGTTTCTAGATATTTTCCAACCAGTTTTAAATTAAAAATTTAAATCAAAATCACGTATATTTAAAAAGGTAATTTTTAATTTTAAAATTAATACAAATTATTAACCTTAATAGTTTTATAAGCGTTGTTCAAGTACTTAGGTCATTAACATATACATTTTTTTTAGGGCGACAAGGCGTTATTTTTATTTTTTATTTCATTAAATAATTTTTGAGGTCATTTTTATTTATTATTATATCTATTTTGGCACTTATTGTTATTATATCTATAATATATGAGAACGCATAGAAAATTTCACAAAAGTCTATATTATGTAGGAGATTATCATATTAATATCCAAATAAATACACAGGACCGTCGGTGCAGGCATAGTAGCTTTTCGCAATTATTATTTCGTTTCCTCATATTATTATATTGACATTGCGCAAAGTATGATATTATATACCTACCCCTAGGAGTCGAACGAAAGGTCGGAAAAATGTAAAGTCATAACCTAAAAATGTTACTATACAGATATAGTAAGTAGGTACTTACGAATCTTAATCAGCTTATACAATTTAAACAGGGAAATGTCTCGTAACATAATACGCAAAGTGACGAAAGTTATAGGTACACGACGTTTTCGTGAAACAAATAGTTTTTGATTAACGTTTGTGAAGTCCAACGTAAGTAAGTTTATTTCCTAGACGCCCGTGCAACACGTATTGTAGTGGTGCTTAATGAATAATGATCGGGTGACATGACAAAAGCGATAACGGATTACACACAACAATGTTCATTTGCATCTCTGCAGACGTTTAAAATATAAATTAAATACAAAACGCCCATATAGGCATTGCCCTTTTAATCACAACTAAATCACTCCCACTTAATGAAATTAATTATTTTAACGATTGTTCGCCGTTTTAAATTAAAATTCAAGAGATTAAGATTAAGTGAATTTAAAGTGGGTAGGTGCTGCTGATGCATATTATAGGTGATCTGCAATTTAGATTACGAGCGGAACGATAGATGTATTGATTTTACAATGGTTTGTATATTAAAAGAATAACAATAAGCACTATTATGATCAACAAAAATTATGCTACACACCACTACCGTTTAAGGGCTTTCTATCTACCTTTTATAAGATCCCGCGTTTGCAGCGAAACGCAAAATATGATAATGGATTGAATATTACACAAAAATAATATTCTTTCTAAATGAATAATTTATTGAATATATGATTTATTATTAATTATCATGGTAATTATGATTTTTTTTTAAAAAATTTGCATTTTTTATTTTGTGTCTTAATAATATATATTGTATAATTAATTTGCCAATAAACATATTTTATGCTGTTAGAAATGACAACACTACTTTGATGATGGCTGTGACCGCTCCACCCAACCCCGCCAACCTGTAGTTCTCCGTCTATGAGTATTAGGTCTATGGTACTTACTGAAAATCCGGAAACACTTATGATCATTGTTGCTGCCTTCGTGGGTAGAAATGAAAATTTGAAGGTAGCCAGTAATTGAAATAGGTAGTTTGGTAGTTACTAATTAATCTATATTAATCATTATATACAATACCTACCGATATTTATAATCTTATATTATGTATGTTAATAATTTCGATTTGCTGTGTAGGCGTAGTGCGTGTGAGCCGTGGTTTTTACTTTGTATTTATTTCCTGGCGTTTGCAAAATTTTGTTTCGGATAGGTACGGTGGATTTTACTTTCGTCAAAAGTCAAAAATATAACCAACTCGACTCGCCGTGGACGACAATGCGTCCCTGTAGGTATAGGTTTTTGAAGAAACGACAGAATGGCCTAGCTAGATTTGATGAAAAATAAATCTATTGTTTATCACTCGCATTTACGCTTGCACAAAATGTATTTGTATGCATCGTCGTACCTATTATAATTTACGTATAAAATAATATGCGTTCAGCTATGTACAGCTGAATATCAAATATCGTAAAAATTATAAGTTCAAACGCTCATAAAATGACTGTGGCCGTTGAATTTGTATTTCAACCGACCACTTTTTTCAAAGTTATAAAGCTAAAGTGTATATTATCATTTATACCAAATTTATATAAGAATTTATATTGAAATTATTTTTTTTTTAAAATGTAGTGCATTATTCAGAATTTTTATGGCATAAAAGCATTTTTATTATGGTATTAAAATCCCAGCCCTATAAGTGTACTATTATATATTTCTACAATTATTAATTATTTTTTAATATGCATACAATGCTATATAAACCATTAAATCCTGTTTGTGGCTTGGCGCACGTATATGCGTGTAAAAGAGTGACCATACATCCAGTTTCAGAAGGTAGACCAAAAATTAACGAAAATCAAAAATACATTTTATGAGGTGGCTGGAACTGCGATCGATTGCAGAGTACCTGCAGAAATTATTGGGCTAAACAGTGAAACCTGATAGCTTGCGCCTAACACTAATGAAGTTATATGTACCACTGAAAGATTATTTCTTAGTTATATAACAGTGTCCGACAGTTTCAAAGAGTTTATCAAAAATTGTCAAAATTTCGAGTTATGGTTTTTTTTGCCATATGAAAAATAAACGATTAAATTTGTGCGCGGTAATGGGATATCCGGTGATTTAAAATCTGTGTGCGGTTTATACATAAGTATGCAACAATTTAGTTTTTAACTGATATTACTTATTTTTGATAAAACGCGAGGGTTTAGAAATAAAATATACACATGTATCGTCGAGATTTAGTTTTTTCTGTATTTAATTTTAGATAAAATTACTATTCGAAAATACAGTCACGAATTTTTTTTTGAAGTTCATGCTTTTATGAAATTTGTCAAAATCACCAACATTTGCAAGTTTTTATTACCTATGGTTATTTTTCAGACGTTAATACCTACCATTGTTCGAATATATGTTATATTATATAATATTTTATTATGTAAGTAATATAAATATTAAATTGTATGTTTATTCATATTGATGATAAATCTATGTGTGAAATTGTGATTTGTCGCGTTTGTATTTATGAGGTATTCCTCAACAGCATGGTATACGTGAATACTATATAACTGCAAGTCTGCGACTCCAATGAACCTACACGAGAAAAAATAAATAAATATCGACGTAAAGGGACGTTATATGGAATTATATATACGTTTCGTGTATGCCTATTGTACAAATCTTCGTATATATTTGAATTTATTACAATTCAAACTTGCTCGATACAATTTACGGGAAAAAAATTGTAAAGCGCGCATACACCTTCCTTCCGTCGTGTAGACACAACATATATCTGTACAATATAAATATTATTACGTATCTAATATAATACATAAACACGGTTAACGCCGTCTCCGGGAAAATTTGATTGAAATTTACATAAATTGCGGGCGATATATACAGCCGGCATTCAACCACGCCTTAATTTGTTCAAACACGCATATACATATAACTGCGCGTGGACCATTATGTAAATTCGCAAGATCTGAAAACAAAATTATCTATAATATAATAATATGGTTTCAACAATATTTTCCGATGGAAATATCATTATATATCTATAGAAGCCGTAATGGTGGGCCATAATATATTCTTCAGTTTGTGAACCGTACAGCACTGCAGACTCCCATTTCAATTTACACCGTGGGATTCGTATATGTATATACATTATACATACATTATACGTAGAGTATACACTACACGGATGATCTTGCGACAAGTATATAATAATATAGAGGTTGAAATATGAACCTATTTATAGAATAATTTATAAAATAGCGATTTCGTACAAACGTTTGTAAATTGCATCATGCATGGCCAGCAGATTTTCGAAAAAAAATAAATAACATGTGTACTGCGATGATAACATTAAATAACATTAAATTCTAGCGTTAAAGAGTAGAAATAAATCGTAAAAAAATGTGTGTAAACTTGTATGTAAAAACTAAAAGTTTAAAAAAGCTAGGTACATTGGGTAAATTTTAGATACTTTTGGGTAGGTCTCCAGCCCGCGGCGCCGTTGCGGTTACAAACTGAAAAAAAAAGGTAGGTACTCCAGTACTTGGGTACTGCATAATAGTGAGCAAGTTGCGTCGCCAAAAATACCGTTGTGGCCTTTGGGTAGGTATAGTTGAGTCCGATCCAAATAAAAGTGACCTTTATAATATACACTTTTGGTCCTATATAAGGTTAACATGAATAAATAACGCGAAAACTTATGTCACCGGTTTCGATATGAATATGATGCAACTACAACTACAGATATACACCATGTTTAAATACCTGAATAGTAATTATTTTTTAGATTTTCTGTTATCCTTATAGTTAATAATTTATGTTTTGAAATTGTAAATGCTTATTATTAAGTACGATAGTAAAAATAAAATAAATAATAATTACTAAAAATAACTATGAAATCACACCAAAATAATTTGAAAGAGATTTACAAAAAAATTACTAAACATGATATAAATCGATTTACCTAATGTCCTAAGATATACCTATGTATTGCAGAAACAATATCCGAATCCCAGTCCAAAAATTACATTCTAATTTTTAATTACATTTCTGGCTTTGTATATAGGTAGATACTTTATGTTTTATACAAGTATTATAAACGTCATACCACGCGTGCAAAACGGTAAATGCTCAGACATTTACCGATTTTTGCTTCGTCTTACACATCATAGGTACTAAATTATTGTTGAACGTCGGATATCCGTGCAAACACTTTGTATAAAATAATAATATATAATGTTTCCAATTTCCGACATTCTCTGCAGTGATGGCGGTGCGTATATTATATACTGATCGCTTACGCAACACGTGTTTTTTTTTCTAGACGTCGATCATCGACAACAAAAGAAACGTATTTTATTTGAACCGTCGCGTATAATATAATGATGGTCACTCATGATTATCGCGTGACCGCCCCCGAAACGTATTCGTTAAAATTGAAAAAATATAAGTACGTATATTACACAGCTACAACACCACCCTCGTATATTATTGACGTTAAGTATATTATGTACTGTGCTCGTCGCTATTCGACATTTCAATATTAAACATTTACTTACAACAGCGCGAAGGGTTACTTTTTTCGTCTTGACGTGATACGCTCTATTGCGTATATATTATATAGGTATTTAAAATATATTTTTTAAGTATGCTCAAAACTGCAAGCGATCCACTAATCATCACCGTGCAAGTGAATAAAGTGATAACGTGTGGTTGGACCAGATCGATTTTTTTTTAAATAATACGAAGATGATAATAACGTCTGCCACTTACAGCACCGGCGTTTATATAATATACGACTCTCTGCAATATCACTGTTTAATAAAATGCCCATCGACCCGAATACTATAACACAAACTACAGTCATCAGGCATCAATGTTATAAAGAAGTAAAAGAAATTGTATGTTACCCTTGAATAATAATATATTTCTAGTATTCGTGGTAGTCAAACAATATTATTCCTATAAGAAACGTTTTCTTTGATATTTAAAAAAATCAGAAATTCAATTCAATTTAATCAGACTTTTATTCAAAGGTTGTAAATTCTGCGAGAGGGTAGCAATGAATGCATATTTCTTTTACAATGTGTACCTACCCTTATATATATTTTTCCTTGTGTCAAAAGACACTTTTTATAGCAGAAAAAAATGTATCAATCCCCTTTATTGAAGGTCGTTACAAGCGGTGATGTTGAATTGAGTCCAACTTATTATCTTAATTCTTAATATCTTTGAACTAAGTCTGTATAGATAAAATGTCATAACTACCTATAGGCGACCTTGAACCTTGCCCATTATATTATATTTGTATTACAAATAATTATTTGTGTGTAAGTACAATGATTGAATCATTGACTTTAAAAAGTGACCCACTATAATGGCGATAATAGCTACCTACTAAGTACATCAGAGTGACTTCGCCGGTATTTTAGATTCTGAGCGGAGCGATAAAGGTATTGATTTTATAATGATGTGTGTTTTAGATTCTGAGCAAAGCGATGAATGTATTGATTTTACAATGATATATGTTTTTTTTTTATTTTTTTTTTGTGTCTGTCATCTAGTTGGTACTTTCTTTAGGAGGTTAAAAGTAAAAATTTCCCAGTAGTTTTCAAAAGCGACGTGAAAAACTAAAGAAAAATTAAGGAAAAATGGGAATTTTTACGCAAAATCTGTTTTCAAGAAAATCGATTTTGTTTTTTGGTGCAACTCTAAAACAAATGAACGTATATACATGACATTTTCACTGGTTGTTTATATTTGAATTTTATATTTACCATAACATTTTCCAAATATTTTGACTTCTTTTGAGCTGTTTACGGGCATTTTCAGTTTCTATTATTTTTAGTTTTTTTTTTCTAAAAATATCAATAAAATTTTATTTGTTGAGTAAAAAAGCTTGAAAATTTAATACAAGGCTCCTACTATATTGTTACAATGACTTTTGAAAAATATTAAAAATCCTTAGTCACAGTTTTTAATTATATGCATTTAAAGTTCAAATATTAACAAAATACGAAAAAATCACGAAAATTGGCAAATTATTTTGAGTTGAGAATTCATAAAAATTTTTCTTTTTAAATCTAAGATTTGAAAATGTAATACAAGATTATCCATAGGTTTATCTACCTTTATTAAAAAAAAATTTCTACAAGAAAGTCAAATTGAATTTTTATGAACGTTTAAAATTCATATTTTTACAACATTTGATATTCACTCGATTTCTCATGTAACGATTTTCTTATTTTGTTAAAAAACGAATGACTGTAGATACTTGAAAATTTTACTGAATATTTATATTAGCATTTTCTATACACAATAAAATTTTGAAAATAATTTGACTCTTTTTGAGCTGTTCACGGACATTCGTTAGTTTTCAATTTTTTTAGTTTTATTTTCTATAATTATCAATAAAATGTTATTTGTTGGGTAAAAAAGCGTGAAATTTAAGGCTCCTAATATATCGATCTAATAGCAGTTGAAAAATATTAAAAATGCAGAGGCACAATTTTTTTTTATAAGAATTTAAAGTTTAAATTTTGACAAAATTTATCAAATTTAAAATTTAATACTAATTTTGTAGTTAAAAATTTATGAAATGTTCAACTTTTATATCTAAGGATAGACAATTTAAAACAAGGCTCCACGTAAATAGGTTATATATAAATTACTTTATACACAATAATTGCATCAAATATACTTAGTAATATCATAGGCTGACTGACCGTTTACACTCAGAATCGTTTTTCTTATACAATAATATTATATTATTGAATTCAAATTTAACACCATCCATTACAGTAACCCACTTGTGACCTACTGTACAGCAGAGTGACATCCACTTACCCACCTTTTTATTTGTACTTTTTTTCCGCAAACAACAATACGCACAGTTGTTATAGATCGAATATACCGTGGTTTATTTGCATTACATAAAACGAGAATGAAGTCTTTATTCATTTCTGATATCTTTCTTAAATTTTTTAGCGCTTACGCTAATGGTATTACGGCAAATGTTTATAAAACTAACGGAAAATTGTTGTTGAAAGTGTTTTTATATAATTTTCATTCTCGTTTCTTGTTTTTGTTTTCAATAAAGATTACCTAAGTAATATGTTTGATGGCCACATAACTAATAACTATATAGGCTTATTATGTCGTTTATATTGCTTAGGTTAATGTGATTAGATGTAAGGAAATTCTGTGAACAATTTTAGAATATTCGTACACTGTGCAAAGTACCTATGTTTTTACAGCTATCATATTTATTTTGCGCACATGGAGTATAAAATAATCGTAATAAATTGTTTGTACAACAGGTACTTATAGTCATACTAAAACTCTTCATAGAATCTATAATATAGGTATTGATTATTTATTATTATGTAGTCATGTAGGCACCGGGTACATGGTACCTAGTACCTACCAACGAAAAGACTGTGGTGCGCAACAACGCTAAATTTCGAATAACAAAACATTGTAGGTAATAGTATTAAAACTCGTTTTGAAACAACTTTTAAATAATATAATTTATTTCTTAATATTATATAAATACCTCTAAACTGCAGAGAATATAATAATTAATAATTTAATAGCTTGCACTTTACATCGGTGCATAATACATAATATAGGTACATTAAAATTTAAAAGTACCTAATCGTGTTTTGTGGTAGGTACCTACCTACTTAATTACAATTTAACCACAATGTCGTCGGATTTCCTCTCTGTGTATTAAAATAAGATTACGATCGATAAAATATTGTACCAAATTGCTTAAAAATTAACAAAGCTATAGTAATAATAATAATTTATAGATAGATATATATAATTGTATAATACTGCATTATATACACATATATTGTAATCATATCATTTCATGTCGTATAATATACGCTTTAGGTAGTACCTACATATGATGTCAGTTTCATAGATGAGATTTAACAAAAAAAATTGAGCATCCGTCAGCCAACTATATAAATAATGTAAATATATACGCAACGGCCTGCAGGGTAAAATGTTCGTTTGTTATATATATTAAGGAGTGGGTACTTAGGTATATTATATAGTATTATATACGTTTTATGCAAATCGTTTCGTTTGCATTCAACTCGGAATTCGCCGAACACAATTGTAATTTTTCCTTCTTTTCTCTGTACGTAGGTACAGCCGGTGTACATTGCATGGCGTGAACGTGACATGTATATATAATATTCTGGTGAGGGTGCGTATAAATAAGTTTTCGCCATGATTGTTATATTTTTTTTCCACAGTATATAAGAGGGAGCATTTATTTTTATGAAAAAAATATATTCACACTTTATGATCCGCGACAATAAAGTTGTATACATTTAACATGATATGGTATACCACGGCACCGCTATACTGATAACTACTGATAAGTAGCTGGTAATCTACAAAATCATAACCGACCGATGATAGGTAGTGTTATGTGACTTGGTGCCCTGATAAAACAATGCAACAAGTCGATATAAATACATTATTCAATAGACAGATTAACCTGTTGCGAAGTACACAGAATATCAAATAAATTATGTACGCAAATCGTATATATAATATAGCCTATAGGTAGTAGGTATATTATGTACACATAACATCGAGAATCGTATAGTAATCAGTACCTACATATCATATAAGCACATTAACTTTTATAATACATTTGCATTTGTTCATTTGCATTATTATTTCAGCCTATTTACATACCTATAGGCTTTTGGCGTAGTTGCGTCATTTTGTATTCGAATATACGTAAACAGTATGGATGATTAAAATGTGACACCTGTTGCAGTACTTAAGTTCTATTTTAATTAGGTGCATTAATAATTTATACAATTTATTGTAACAAATAACAATATTATTGTACCTAGTTAGATGCTTAAATGTATTTTTTTAATATAATACCAAAAGTTCTGTAGTAGTATAAAGTATAAAATATAATTATATATTTTTAAATACAACAGGTGGTTATTACGAAAAAATAAAAAGCTGTTATTATTTGCATGCACCTCGTTCACCCTAAAGTTTATAAGTGAATCACAGGTATTATCTTTATATGTCTGATGTTTTTACCAAGTGATTCTTTTATCACGAACCATTCGTTATTTCAAAAAGTATGAACTATAATTACATATTTATTATTACAAATGTGTTTCTAGTACACGCTATATATATGCTAACGAAGTTTTAAGCACATGTTTAGGTTATAAATGTAATTTTTGAAAGAGCATTTAAATGCGAGCCCTGAATAATAAAATAAAATAATATGCATTATTGTCAAACCCGACCCGGTATGATAATATTGTAGTATATGACAGACAATACGTTGACGCGTTATTTTGTCGACAGGTGCCGTACGAGGAGACATCGTGCCTGGTGGAAGTGGACTGGGAAAACGGTTTCGTGGAGACGTCCGCAAAGGACAACATAAACGTGGGCGAAGTGTTCAAGGAACTATTGAACCAGGCGAAGATCAAGTACGACCTGGGCCCGTCGTTGCGGCGGAACTCGGCGCGAAGACAGTCGTTGCCGTCCGGCGGCGGTTCGGGCCAGGGGTCGATGGTGCCCACGCCGGCGCAACTTGCGCACCTCCAGAAAAAGGCGAGCGGCAAAGACGACAGCGGTGGTGGCGGCGGCGGCGGTGGAAGTGGAGGTGGTGGTGGGAGATCGAAGCGCAACTCGTGTTCGATATCATAAGAAACGAAAATATTGAAAAATAAAAACACAACATCAAACGAAAAACAATAATAACTACCACTACCTATCACTGTTGTACAGGGTGTGTGTGGGAATGTCATAATAATTATATTCGCATATTATGCCTAACTACGACTGCATTGTACAATAGGTATACTCAAATACCACCGTTAAATACATAATTATATATATCTAATCCAGACGACTACAATTACTAATTACTACTACTAATTACTACTAGTTACTAATGTTTACTCTACTGTCTACTACTACTATACCATAACTTCTTCAAACTGTAAAACTATTTCCACTATACATACTACTACTACTACTGCTATTGCTATAATTATATTAGTTATTACCGTTAACCACAACACACCTCGTGACGGTCAAATTCTAAATAAACGAAAATATTTTAAAACTAACATAAAAAAAAACAATTAACTTAATTCGTCGGTACCTACCAAAATTCGGAGAGTTTATCGGAGGTGGTTACTGCATATTGTAATAATATGTTGATTGTTAGTATCCCTAAATTTAAACAATATAGTGTATATATAATGTTTTATTATTATTACCATTATTATTACTACTGCAGATGGATTTTTTTCGTTATTTTACTCGACTTGGCTTGTTAAAATTTAACTTTAAACTATACAACTCATTCGGCTAATTATAGGTTATATATTTAAACTTTTAAATGTTTATGGTTTATTTGAGAGTAAATCTAATATTAGCAGTGTATAATATATATTATTGTAAAGTATTGTATTTATAATTACCTGTCTGATTCGCAAGGACGAAGAGTGCGTTATAAAGGGTTGTAGAAAAAAATACCACTTATTATACCAACGGTAATTTGTATGTTAATTAATTTAAATTACGCCTAAATATTTAGTACACGAAATAAAACACTTAAGTGTTCAATTTTGAGGCCTACGGTGATAGGAATGTGATTAATGTGTATAGATGCCTATACGTGTATTCGATTTTTCGAGACAAACCATCGGCGCCTTTCGGATTTTTCATCTAGATCGTAAGATTAATACGAAAAACATATTCTGACCAGACCAGACCGCGGTTTAAGCTACCGGTAAAGTTCTTCTCGGAAAGACACATCTGCGGGTTATATACACACGTTGTATTGTTCAAACTTCGTTTTCGGCAACACAGCGAGTGTGAGGGGGTTTAATGCTCCCGCGATAGCTTCCGGTTTTCCGTTGCCTGTGGGTCGAGTGAAAAACGAAAAAACGAATTTCTTTTTATCTCATCCGCGCAGATGGTTTTTACACGTACCCCGGGACTTACCTGAAAATGATTCAGTCAGAATCAGTCTGTAAGTTTTCAGAGTTAACAAAACTTGTAAATTGTAGATTAGTTGGAAAATCAACTGCTTCTGCTTCGTTACTCTATCGTCGAGTCGGAAAACTTCATTCTATAAGTACACCGCGTCAGCAGGAAGGTTTGGGCGCGTCCGTCCTCGTACGATAACCTTTTGAACTGTTACTATTCTGTGTCGGAGATAGGTTCATCGATCCATGCAGTAATTTTTTTCATTATTTTAAAATGTACACATACGAAGTATAACTCTACATTTTTAAGAGAACGCCACAGCCGCATGGCATAAGTTGTCTCAGTTTTATAAAACATGGGAAATTCTAAGTTCACAATAATACGTTTTACTCTATAAATTATAAAATTAGAATGAATTTACCTATTATAAAATTTAAAGCTAAGATTATTATTTATGGAAACTCAGAGTATTTTATTGATATTTTTATTAAGAAACAAGTTACGACCTTTTCGAAACTGTACAATGTTTGTACATTTTAAAATAATCATAACTCACTTAAAAATAATAATATCAATAAAATTCTCCGAAATGCCCTGGACAATTATCTTACATTTAATTAAGTTTTATCATGAGCCAATTCACTTTAGTTATATAAATAACAGAGTAAAATGGATTATTGTTAACGTACAATTTGATATGTTGTACGTTTGTAAGACGCAGACAACACAAGTGGGTGTGGCGTTCTTAAGATTTAAAAGTCCATTTTAATAATACAATATCCATACTGTACTAGTCTTGTATAGAATGACGAATGTTCAATATCAATAATAATTGTTTACGTATACTTAATAAATTTGTCTACAATTTAAAAAGTAGTTAATAATCATATTGACTCCCAATACAAATTCAAAATTGAAATAGTTCAGTTATGTGGGTGGCACATATAGGTAGTATAGAGAAAACAAAATTAAACTATAATCAAACGCATTATTGAAATTATTATTATTATTTGGCTCGGTGGGTGGGTAGGTAAAATAATATTAAAAATGTCAATGACGCCACTGAATATTTGATGTGTACCATATACTTTTGATATCTACATAATATTTATAGAACCACGAAATACATTAAAATTCGCTATTTTTACAATGTGTCCTCCGTATCTGTCGTATGTTCGCCTGCTACGTATTTTACCTTCTTAACAGTACGTCTCATGTAACAACAAATTAAAGTGTATAAATGATTTGAATACTCAATGTAAATTAGTAAATCGTCAACTTTTAGATTAAGTACCTACTGTTTCATGAATTAGCAACTTAGATTTTTTAATTATTATTATTACTATTGTTGTGTCATTATTTTGATCTTAAGACCAAAGTAAACCAAAAACTATACTACATATTACGTAATACGTATACATAAACCGTAAATAATAATCATCGTGAGCCGTGACTCTCAAACGAGTCAAACCTCTAATAATTAATGAAAACCACATCCCACCACAATATATTGATAAGAAAAAAAATTTTAATGACGCGGACGAACACCAAGGCGATATACCCCAATATATCCTTTATACACAGAATGGCCATCATAACACGTTTCCACCAAGAGTATACCTTTCCCTTTTCCGCCAATACCCATTTCCGTGAAATGAGTTGTTTCCTAATTTATTAAGTTAAGTATAACTATTGTAATTTTTTTTTTTTTTTTAGTTTTAGGTACAATGTTTATTTTAGATTCTTAAGAAAATTTTTCCCAAAAATTAAAATTTTTTTTCATGGCTGTTATATACAGTAAGACACTATATGATTAAATCATTTTTATATTGTAAGAATAATTATAAGTAATAATAAAAGCTCCGTACCGGTATCGAAATTATTGCCTACCATTTATCAATGGTATTCTCAAAAAATATGTACCTTAGCTATTGTGACTAATATTTAAGCAGTGACACTTCGGGCGGCCATCTCACCTAGCACTGGGTGACCAACGCGTGCTAGTCGTTTCGTTCAATGTGTAACCAAAGTTTTCCCAAAGAATGTCCTCAGATGTATTATGTTAAAGGGCTAACAGTGTTATTAATCATTATTCAGAAGTTCAGGCGGATGTGTACGCGTCAAGCTGAAAAGTAAGAACAGTAAAAAAAATATATAGTGAGGTACACCGATATCTCAAAATCTAAAACAAACATATTGATATGTATTGTAAAACTAAAAAAAAAAATGACAATAGGTGCACGACGGTGGTGTTTACATTTTTTTTTTTATGGAAACTGAAAGTGCGGTCAATATTTTGCGTTTGGTGGATTGCCCCGTGTGCATGACAGACTTATTCTGTTGGAAACTTTGTGGCTTCTCATCACGCTCGATACCGCGATAAGAGACAAAAGCTGCATCGGCCGTTTGCAGGTAGGATAATAATATCAACCCACCATAATAATATTGTCCATTGTAATATATAAGTCGACTAATATATCATCGGCGTGCGTGGACTTGCTGCAGCTTGACTCCCGAGGACCGATCGTTATTATATCAATATTATTAAATATTTATACAAATCGGGACGTGTAATATAGGCACATATTAATATAGGTCGGTCCGGGAATTTTCAAATTGTGTGTGTGTACCGAGGAGAGGTGGGGGGGGGTCGTTATTAGAACGATACATTTAAATGAGTTGTGGCGGTAAAGTAACAAAGACGCATACAACGGGATTTACGGTACAATGGGGAGGGGGTAAACATTATAACCCCTAATCTCACCCACCGCGCGAGCTACTGCATCGAGAACCCCGTGCGCAATGTTTACCCAGAAAAATAAATAATAACAGCCACACAGGTAGCCGATAATGTAATAACATTAACTGATTACCATAATAACATTCGCGTGCCCGAGTCTTATTCCGTATTATTATTATTATTACTTACCTATACCTATGTATAATATCATACGTAATGCTTTCGTTTAAAAACGTTTGAACACATTTAACACGCATTTAACGCGCACAAATCCGCAAAGGTATCGCCGTACACTACGGGCGTGATGGTATTAACCGAACGCATTTATTAAAACGTAAAAGGCGCGCGGGCGGATTATTATTCTGCGAATCGGGTTTAAAACCGTTTTAAAACGACGTTGTACGCCTCCGCTGTTGAACAAAAATACGTGCACGTACATGATATGGTGTTATTTAGATAGGTATACACGTATACCTAGGTATCCGATGTCCCGGGCCGCGTATACCTAGGTATCCGACGTCCCGGGCTGCGTTTGCCTAAACGATTATAACGCGCAACGGTTTTAGAGTCGAGACGGCTGGCAGGCACGCGCTTCGTCGTTTTCAGCTGCGACTTTTTTAGTAAATCGACGAACTATACATTTACGGTGTGCTCGCGCTGACCTCTGCCATGACCGCGTAATTAACTTAACGAGTTACTTTTTACCGCGACGTGAACATATATCGTGTAACGTATGAGTTTAAACCCGACAGGTATGAGTATGAGTATAATGAATTATTTTTTAACGTGACAAACGGTCTCCGTTGGGAGCAGGTACCTGCCTAACTACGTCCTGTCCACTATACGCTCGAAAGAGGTGAGTAGTTTTACTTTTTCGCCGCGAGAGATTAGGCATTACGCGCACCTTCCTATATATTTTATTCGATACGGTTTTCTAATGTTATACGCAATTTTTTATGTGCCGGTAAAAAAACACTTCGCCCCATGGACTGAAATTTTCACAAAAAATCAAAGTGTTTGATCGTCAAAATAAATTCTACGTTTTTTATTATAAAAATCTATAACCATTTCTACTTAAATACTCTGCTCTTATCGTAATTAAATAGAAGAGTAAGCGACGTACACCGGAAGTACGATATGTATACGAAATACCTGTTTAGTGGTTACACTGTGTGACCGCGAATTCGTATTGTTTACAACCATAAGTACACTCATACAATTCTAAATCAATAGGAGGATACAGCGACCTGCCTTTATACGAGTACCTATAATTATGTTGTTAATTATTAAGATAAACATAAAACTTTCCATCACTCGCGTAGTGGCGGCGACTGGTAATGATTTGTGACTTATGAATATTTATGATTACCTCATTATATTTGCCATTGAGGTAGGTTGGTTATAGGTTAGCGTTATGCACTAAACACTGCGGTTTGCCCTATGTACACGCATGCCACCTCCACATTAAACCTATATGCTGCGATAAATTTTTCGATCAAAATAAAAAATAATCAAATTTAGACTTATGTGAGTAGTATATACGAGGTGTGACAATAAAATAACGAGACCTTTTTAATAAAATTTTACAATTTAATGATTGTCACCTTCAAAGTACCTTCCCTCAGCATCAACAAACTGTTGCATACTTCGATCATATACAATGGATGGAGCTACTTTAATCATTTGCTGTGTCCAACATAACCCCCCACTTATTAGTTATTTTATAGTGATTTTTGGCGAAACGCATGCGCAATAACTCGTTGTACCTTGAAATTAAATGGGTAGTAGGAGGTTATGTTGGACACAGCTCGGTATACGAGAAATACACACATAGCTCCATCCATTGTATATGATCTAAAGTTGCATACGTCGCTGCCATTCTTGAGAACAATGTTGCCAATCGCTTTCAGTCAGCCCAGAAGTTCTGCCGTTTTCATTTTTACGTCATCAACCGTTTGAAAATGGGTTCCTTTTAATAAACTTTTGATTTTTGGGAATAAGAAGAAGTCGCGAGGGGCAATGTCTGACGAGTACGGGGGATGTTGAAGTATAGAAATATTTTTTTCAGTGAAAAAACGTTGAATTGAAAACGCACTGTGAACTGGAGCATTGTCTTGGCGAAGAACCCAGCAATTCTTCCACAGATCTGGTCGCTTTTTTCTAACACGTTCTCTTGATTTAATTAATACCTCTTTATAATAACATTCAGGTTGACAGTTTGCCCACTAGGGAGTAGGGATCCATTCAACAACAATTATTCCCTTAATGTCAAAGAAAACAATGAGCATTGCTTTGAATTTCGACTTGCTCATTCGTGCTTTCTTCATTCTTGGGGAAGTTGGTGTCTTCCAATGCATGGATTGCCTCTTAGTTTCACATGTAAAAATCCGTGTTTCATCATAAGTAATAATATCATTTATAAAATATGGAACATCTTTGATGATTTTTTAAGTGTCAGAACAAATTTCTTTGCGGTTGAATTTTCATATCTAACATTTTTCGGCGGTATAGTCGAACTCGCACTAATAACAAGGCACTAACGTATAAGAAAACTAACTGATTTCATCAGTGTGTATAGTACTTTTAGATAAGTGTTTCCTAATCATATTTCAATAATCGTGTTATAGATAACGTTAATAGTTTAGGTCATATTTAGAAAGTCTCGTTATTTTATTGTCATACCTCGTATAAAATACCTCGAGAAAAGATCCGTAAATATTTTGTCGACGAAAAAAGTGATGCAGTATAATGACAGTATTAGAGCATTAAAAGTTTTTATATAATTTATATACAATATTTTAATTTTTAAGTGTAAATATATTGTCTATAATAATGTTAATATTGTACGTCACATAAGTATATAATATAGATAATATAGAATAATCAAAAAAAAATATAGCAATATTTATATGACTGAAATGAAAAAAAATTAAATTCCTATGTTCTTTTAGTTCTCTATGTCGACACCTTTTACATCAATATATACCTAAAACAAACAAATTACTTAATTACCCAACAGCCAACTCTATACCAGCCATGCTGACCCCTCACTTTCCCTCTGTAGCATGTATACATAGATATGTACAAGGTTTAAAACTGCTAATATTACTACTATTATAATTTATAGGTGTAGCCCTATGGCTTGAGTTGATATTTTAGAATATTATTAGACATTCGTATAATATTATGGGTATTTGCTATGTTTATTAGGTACGTTTATCTCGAGGCGGCTCGAGTATGAGTGACATTATAATTATTTATAACACCTAAAATATATAATGTTATCAGCGTCCTTCGAAAATCAAAACATTATGGATTCCCATTTGTTCGAAGATCGGTCGAAAAATTACCGTCAATAAATCTATGAGAGACACAAAACACAAATATCATATTATAAAGGTCATCAGTCTATAGCCATAATTATTTGTCTAATCACTTTTCATATTACTTCAGTCGTAAATATTATATATATATTGGCTGTTGTCTAAACGTAAATACCTAATAGGTAGTTCGGTTAAATCGTTCAACCGACATATTGTAGGTATATAAATAGGCTAGGTATACTGCGGGTGCTGTTTCGAAATTTTCGACCGAATCGTTATGTGTGTACTGTGTAGGTCAGGTACTAGACTGTTCTAGATCGGTAGATTCCGCGATTTTAATTTCATAAATATTATATTACTGCCATGTACGATACTTTTTAAAGTCCGGACTTCTGCAGTATGGTGGTAGGTATACGATTAGTTAGATACCATGTAGATACCGGCTATACACGTGGTCACCGGTGCATCCCAAACGGTTTGAAAAAGGTTTTACGAACAGGTAAATTCCCAAAAGGCTCCCGTCGAAAAAGGCGTATTACGCACATTTTTTTCTATTTTTAACGCAAAAATGTAATGTTATGATTTCGATTTTCGACCTTTAAAAGACATTTATTTTAGGTGTTTCCATTAGTACACACTTCAAATTGTTCTAATCTTTAGCCATCATAGATCAAATCAGATTTGTATCGTACCAAATCCATTCATTATGCGTATTATTATTATCATTATTTTTAGAATTTTTAAATTTTGAGCAGATATTTAAATAATATGTTGTATTCGTAAAGGTAAGAAAACTTAGTTAGAAGTACTTAGATAGGTAAATAAAATAAATTTGTTCGTGGAAAAACGTTTGCAGAGTAAATATTATTTAAGAAATCAATATTCTATAAAATGTCTGAAAAAAAATAAAATAAATTTCATTATGATATTATACTATAACCTAGTATTCTAGTGAAGGGCACTAACTACCAGAAGAACAAAACTGCTCGTTATTTGAGTTTTTTTATAATAGTTTCATTTACTTACTCTGCAATACTGATGATTTAATCAGTAAACATATCTTAATCTTAACCACATAAATAATAACAGAGACTATATATTATTATATACACAAAAATATTGTATCTATTAACAATACGTTGAAAGGTAATGCTCAGACGTCAGTACGTACTTCTTCAGTAGTTCTACATTAGTATTTAGTAATAAAGAAAGTAGAAACTATATGGTAAGAAAGTGTTAGAACATTAAAAATTTTGTTTGTTTCGATATTAGTACAAACATGTTATAAAATATAAATAGGTAATATTATATTGTTATATTAAGCTTAAGTCTTAACAACTATACCTATTTAATATTGAGTAAAATTAAAATAAATGTAAATGTTTTATTTCAATTTTATTGACCACATGTGTATAAGATTATAATAATATATACCTAATACCTATACTTAATGCTATCCAAAATCCAAAGAAATAAGATAAGTTATAACAGATTTAGTTTATTTTTCTATAGTCTACTACTGACGATTACCGTTCATAGATCATTACTATTTAAGGGTCTCGCTACGACTTTTATATTTTAAGGGGAACAAATGAACAATAAGCAATTTCTAATCTCATTGTCGACCCCGGCATCTGTGGTTCAATGTGGGTACCGATAAAAGCAACTCATACCCTCATGTTAATAACTCCTTAACAATATAAAATTCAATATACAAATTTAACAGGAACTTACTAGATATTTTGACCAAATAAAGTTAATTAACAATGTCTGATTACAATTCTGAAAAAATTATTTGAATTATCAGAAAAATTTCATTAAACTGTACTTTCCATTATTCGTTTTTAGTACAATTACAATTTGATAAAATCCATTTTTTCAATTATTCAATTAGAATTCAAAATTAAATAAGATTATTATTTTTTCAGAATTAAAATTGGACAACGTAAACTAACTTAAATGTTGTAAAAATTTAAGGACTTTTGAACTAAAATTAACAGTAGTAACAAGGCCCCTTAATATTATATATAAAATCATACAAAATGAAGTATACAATATTCTATATGTTTACATTCAAAGATTTAAAATATTGTTTCTATTTTAAGAGGACACCACGCACAATTTTTTCTCAATCTCCAAGCAGGTAACACAGAAAGTTAAAATGTATCAGTTTACTTCTGTTAATTTTAATATTAGAGGGAAATTACCAACTATCATATTTCAAAATAATAACATAAATTGTGATCTATTTTCGGATTTTGGTGTCTTCTTAAGATCTATTAACTTATTTACATCTCATTGAATATTAATAAGTTTTATTAATATAATATAAATATAATTTAGCAGCTTGGAATTTTACCACCATAACAATTTTAATGATGTTTTTGTGTTAACACCTTGCAATAAGCATAATATGATATAAAATTAATAATTACTTTACACACACAAATATATGCTTATTACATATATACTTGAAAATGGACTTACTTAAATTAATTCCAATGAAGACTACATCTTTGTACTCTTTTAACAAAAATACTTGTTTATTAATTAAGTGAGTATTATATTATTAATTCAAATTAGATTAAATAAATATACTTCAATATTATTGTTACTCATTTTCATATTTTATGAATAACCATTAATTATAATACCTAATTGAAATATTAAAATAAATAAATACGAACAAAATTTTATAACTAATAAATACATATACAATGTATATATATTTAATATAAGTAATTAAAAAAATACTTGTGTCAAATTATTAAAATTAACTATGTACAATATTATTAAAATGATAAAATAACTTTATTATCATATGAAATTTTAATTATGAAAAATATAATAAAACTACACTACTATAATATTATTATATAAATTATAAGACAATGTTTTTTCTCGTTAAAATTTAAGAAAAGAAATTAATCCATAAATCAGTCGCATGCATCTGTAAAATTCAGAAACAAATACAAACAGCTCGTCAAACCAAATCTTCGATGCCAAGAGGAACATTATTGTACAGATTCAGGTTCCGTTGAATCTGATTTATGTTTTTTAGACTCGCCACCTTCCGAATCATCATCATCTTCGTCATCTGAACGAGAGCGCTTTTGATTCGTGTTTAACTTAACAATGATACACGTCATATTGTCACAGCCAGTGCCATCACTTAATGTATTAGGTGCCAAACATTGATCAAAAAGCTAAAATAATGAATTTAACATTATAATGAAAAAATTAAGTACATTATATTATAGTAATATCTACATACTGCTTCGCAAATCGACGATAAACTGACATCTGGCATGTTGATACGTTCCAAAATAAAATCAACAACTTGCTGGCTGCTTAATGAATTCCAAATACCATCACAAGCTAACACTATGAAATTGTTATTATCTGGTGTTACATCCAAAACAGTTACATCGGGAAGAGCTGTTATCATCTGTTCAGTATTTGGAAGATCTTTATTTTTTTTGTAATTATGATCACCTAAAAAATGTATTTAGTCATAAAATTCTTTCTTTTTTTTTTAGTAACATCTAAGGACAACAATAGAAATTATTACCCAGAGCTCTAGAAAGATTTAAGCCTCCATTTACTCGTCCGTCGCTTGAAACCCTGCCACCAGCGTTACAAATCCTCTTTAACTCTGGTTCATCTTCAGGTTTATGATCTTTTGACATATCATGAGCTTTACCATTAACAGAAACGACACACCTTGAATCTCCAGCATTAGCGACGTAAAGTTTATTGTTTACTAATAGAGCCATTACTGCTGTACAACCACTATCTTTTCCTGGCTAAGATAAAGAAGAATACATATTTATTATTATTAATAAACATGCAAAGTTATATTTTAAATACCTTAAAATACCTTGCTCTCCTACTTTGTTTTTTTACGGTTAGAAAATATTTGTTTGGGTGTTTAAATTATTAACTAGATGATAATTGTATGAAAAGAAAGGAGGTAAGTGCGTGTTGCTCTGCTGTAAAATAGGTTACAAGTGGTGACTGTAATGGATGGTATTAAATTTGAATTCAAAGATATATCATTGTATACAAAAAACGATTCTGAGCAGAGACTGTTTGTCAGCCTAAGATACTTTATATTAACATTATTTGCATATTATCATGGTTCAAAATTTGTATATTGTATTAATAGTTAATATACTTTAGAAGTACCCACGAGCAATTAAATATTTGCAATTTTTATTTTTATTAAAATTTAACGCAAAACAATTATTCTTCGTCGTTTAAATATCTAATTTAATAAATATATTATGGTGTAAATTTCAAGCATCTACAATTATTTGTTTTTGAATTACAACAAAATAAGAAAATCGCTACATAATACATTAAGTTAATATCCAATGTAAAAATTTGAACTTCAAACGCTCATAAAAATTTAATTTGACTTTCCTGAAGAAATTTTTTATTTTTATAAAGGTAGACAAACTTATGAAGGAATCTTGTATTGAATATTTTTAAGATTTCTAACTTAAAATAAGGAGATTTATCAAATTAAAGTTACACCAAAAAGCATGATTTCAACTATTTATCGTGTACACAAAAAATTAAAAATAAAACACACATCATTGTTAAATCAATACATTCATTTCAAATCAATATTGAACTGTAGCATTATATGTAAGTTAATTCTTAATTTACATAGAAATAAACAATCTTACTATATACAGGGTGATTCATATTTTTTTCCTTTTCCAAAGCAGAATATTTTTCTAAATATTTTGATACATAAAAATCAAATTTAGGATGATTAGTTTATGAGTTATAAGTATTTAAAGTTTAGACAAGCGGAGAAATGGACAAACATTTTGCGGGTAACCCCATACCACTAGACTTCGCCCATTTAAACTTTAAATACTTATAACTCATAAACTAAGGATAAAAAATACTTAAAAATATAATTTTTTAGTAAAAACGTTTTTTTTTTGAACTTGAAACTATGTAAAAAAATATTTTCATAAACATTAATACTTTTTGAGATAATAAGCGTTTTACACTTAATATTTACCCAGTATAATAATAAATAAATAATTTAAAAAATGTATCAACCCGATCCAATACTTGTTTTAAAGTTAAAGGAAATGTGAATCAAAACATTTTGGAATCATTAGTATAAATAAATTATTATTCAAAACAAAAAAGAAACATGCCTCTTTTAAAAATGTATTCACTAATCAATATAAAGTCATTATTCATTACCTTATCCTCTTCATCACCATCTTCATATCTAAAACTACTAGCCGGTGTACCATCATCATCATCATCATCGCTTTCTGAATCGGAGTCATCACTAAAAATAAAATAAATGTATTATAATAATATACATTTTATTAATCTGTATTTTGAACACAGGAAAGTTAAGTTGTCAAGCATTGTTGAACAGTTTAAATTTGTTACCCCTAGTGCATAAGGCAACGAGAAACCATGATATTATTATCATTTAAATGGATATTTGTCAATAAATAAGGTTCTATTAAGTACTTTTTAAGAGGACGTCACAATGGCATGTGTAGTCTGAGTCTTACAAACGTACAACATAGCAAAAACTGTTTTGAGCGAGACAATTTTACTCCCTCTGTAGTTATAGTAGAATTACCAAAATTTCTACAATGTTTAGGAGAGAACTTTATCTGTAGGAGTGTTTTTTTTTTTAACATAAATATATTTAAAGTTTATCATTTTGAGAACATTAGGATTTTTTAATTTAATTATTAAAAATTATTGGTAAGTGCTATTTTCTTGGTAAGTTCTTCCGTGTTGTAGAATTTTGATATTTCTACTACAAATACAGAGGGAGTAAATTTGTTCTACGCAAGAACAATTTTTTCAATGTTGTACATTAGTAAGACGGAGACAACACATGTGGGAGTGATGTCCTCGCAAATGAATTGTTAAAATATTATATTAAATAATAATATTTAACAGTACATAGTAGGATCTTAATATATTCAAATGTGTTATTTAAATTCAGAAGTCTAATGTCCACATGAAAAGTCAATTAATGTAATACATAAATCGACTATACTTATGGGCAATAGACCAGTAAGACTCTATGGCAATTATGTGTACAATTACAGGAACTATATCACTTGTAACTATATCCCATGCCACAAGAAAAGAAACGCGTGCAGACTGATGGCAGCGACTGTTACGAGGCCCCATTTCCCCCACTTTACAACATAATACACACTATATAACATTGCTGACCGTCAACGGTCTGTCGTGCAACGTCGACATATCAAATAGATGGGGAATGCGCTGATTCAAAAGCGATTTGGTCGGAACATGGGTTCCTCCTCTCATGAAGCGAAGTATAAATAAATTTGCAGTTACTACTAATACGTTCAAAATATAAATTGTACATAATATTGACATCTTAAACAGGTTCACGTAAAAATTGATAATAACAACTCTTACTCTAACTTCAACGAGCCTTCAAATTCTTCTCCGTCTTCATCAGTATCGTCTTCTGAATCCTCAAGAATTAAACATGCAGTTCCAGGACTATTTTCTGTGCCATTTTGTCCATTACTACTGCTAGGGCCGCATTCGGCTTCACTACTTTCAGCAACAAGTTCTTCAGTTTCATCATTCTCCTCATCATCATTTGGTTTGCCATTGACTTTAGCACCAGGTGAACTTTCGGCTGTTGGATCTTTAGGTTTACATTCATCAATTCCATTACCAACATTTTTTTTATCGTCATCTATTGATTTATTCAATTTCAATTGACATATTTTAAAAAATAAGATAAACTCAAATTAATATGTACCTGCAACAATTTTGCTGCTACTGCTGCTACTAGAACCGCAGGCATCATTTGATTCAACTAAATAAAATAAAAGTAATATAATAACACATTTTCTCTAAAAACAATTGTTATCTAACACACCGATAGATTTAGGTTTTGAAATAGGAGATTCTTTAGAAGAACTAGGTTCGTCTTCACTTTCTTTGCTAATGGCACTTTCTTTGTTTTGATCTATATTTTCAAGTATTTTATTTTTATACTTCATTATTATGTCTTCAATTGGCATTTTAGCTTCTGCATAAAGTTCAGTGAGTTCTTCTTTTTCTTCATCTTCATCAGCTAAAAAAAAATTATTTTATTACCTTATAACCTCTATACATAAATACAATTGGTACAAAATATATTCATTTAAGTAAATCATAGGTACAGGTAACTAGACATTGGGTAGTGGTTTTGGGTTTATTTTATATATTTAAGTAGGTAATTATTATTAACTCATTGATGACACTTCATCAAACTCATTATTAAAGTTTGTTTTTTAATTTGCAGTTTCTTTATTTCTTGAGTGGTATAATCTAAACATGAGTAATGAGTATCAAAATTGTCATGTCTGTATTGTATTGTATCGTCATATCTGTTTCAATGCCTGCCCAACCTCAAGACTTATGCCTCACCTTTGCAATAAACATAATTATAAAACTGGTAACTACATTTAAAATTAATTATAGTATTGTACTTTAAGGAATGTCACATATAGAAGATGGAAAAACTTTATCATTTATTAGTCCTTCATATTATCACTTTTAAAAAAAATAGCTTAAAATTAGTTTTAAAATATTTTAAAGATTTAATTTTGTATAGAAAAAAATAAAATAAGTCAACGATTAACATTTTTTGATTTACAATAAACAAACTAAAAATTTCTTGAAGAAAAATCATTGTTTGTCGTTTGAACATTAAATGTTGTTACAATAAAACTTCTGTTAAAAAAATTATGCCAATTTTTTTAGGAACAAATTATGAGGAACATAATAGTGACATTACAGTGCTTGGATATAGAAAAACACAAAAATACAAGATATCATTAAAAAAGATCAAACATGTTTTAAAAAATATGATGTGAAAAAAAACGCTTATAAGTAATACTATGTGAAACTTTTGAATCATGTTGAAAACTGGTGTTAGTATTCCCTTTTTTATTCTTTATTAATGTTAGGGGAAGGGGATTTTAATGATATCTTCTGAAGCCTTATTTTCAATTACTCGAAACTAATTAGCATAAAGCCAATACATAATAGAAATTTAAAAAAAAGTTATTAGGTAAGAAGTAGTGATACATTTTTTCTTTAAATTCTGTATTGTTTTCAGATAAAATTTCTACAGAATCAATTTATTTAGGTAGTAATTACCTACTACCTATTATTAACCTACCACATTCTTCATTAATATCTTCTCGGAGAGCAATTAATTGTTCAACAACGGGTGTCTCAATAAGACTGTCGTCAAAGTCCATGAAAGCCTTTATCAAGGCTTTTTCGTAATCTTGGCTATCGTACAAGTTGTTTTTAACTAAGGAAGGCAACTTTTCAGCTGCATACTGGGCAACCTCAGCACCACCATGTCCGTCATAAACGGCAAAGAGAGCAACCCTCTTGTCAAAGTCCAACAAACAGTTGTGCGCATCCTATAAAAATAAAAATCTATACAGATACACATACACAAAAACATCAAACACTAACACCACAGATCCGACCAAATACAAGATGGGTAGTTTTATGTCGATGGCATTCACATCTCGTGGCCGAGGAATCCTATACAGCAGGAGGGAAAAGGGGCATCCACACTCTCTCCCCCCCCACTCCCACTTTATCACCCAACGATCATTTTAATCCCGCCAAGTACATAAAGGTATTCAAATATCAAATTCACTCCCCCCGACGGGGTAGGATTGGCACACTAGGTACGGACGTGCCGCAGTCTCGGAATTCCCCAGACGACCGTTGAAATCCCATAGGTTTACCTCTTGGGACTCGCGCCAACCCTGCATGGAACTGGAACCGCAAGACAACCACCCGTTGGCCGAGTCTTCGGATTCCTTGTCGGTGATCGGTTTGCTCAGATACGTGCCCATCGTTATATATGAACCGTGTGTTTGTGGGGCGATGTATCTGCGACGAGGACGTGTCTTATGTCGATTACACTTGGCTGGTCGCTGTTCCCGGACCGGATGTCGTCTGTCGTCGGCGTCGGCGGTCGGTCTGTGGACTCGAGATGATGGCGTAATCGCGGTTAACCGGTTAACGGTGGATTCGGCGACTCGGACGGACGACGTGCTGCTCAGTACCGCGGTAAGTCTGTAATGAACGCCATACCAATTTAACGATGCGAAAAAACCCGACGGACGCGGATCGGCGTTCGCTATTGGGTGGCGGGCGGCGGCGAAAAATGTTTTACGATAAATCGCGCGCGATCGCTCGGTGTTACCAACCGTCGGCGCCCGGTACGAATTTAAATACAAAGAGATTCGCGTTCGCGCACCGTCCGTCGCCCCCACCCGGTGCAACCGCGGACCCGGCTCATAATCTGAATATCAGACGACGGCGACGCAACCGACTGGGAATGCCGCGCGAGGCGATGACCGGACGGGCTGACGCGCCGTCATCTAACCTAACCGCTTCCCCGGCGGCCATCTCTTTGTTAATTTCCGATCGAAATCCTTCCCGCCAGTTTTTGCGTTCTCGGCTCATCCGGTCGGAAATCCAAAGATCACGACGAAGACGCATCGTGATCACAATGAAATCGATTGTTCCCTCTGATTTCTCATAATAAAATTATCACAGAATTATAATATTATATTATTTTGTCTGAGGAGGTCACGATCGAAGACCTGCTTCGTAAAATCGGTAAATTTATGAAATCAGTTTGAAGAAGTTTCGTGGCTCATGCGTTCATCGATATCCGACTCTCTAAGACGGGATATTCCATGAGTCATTCTAAAAATTTCCGAACGTACCATTAATCATGATTTTTGCTTTTCGAATAAGTGTTGTTATATTTAAGATATTATTTACTATTGTTCATGTTGAGAATTGCTTGTTAATGAATTTTTGTATCACTTCTTCCGTTCATGGACGTATGGACTAAGTTTATACCATGCTACTGGGATTTTTTTTAAAAAACTTAACTAATTTTCAAATGGCTAAGCTTTACTACCAGTCAATAGTCATCAACTGCAATTTATGTCAGCTACCCTTATACCCAATGCCCACCAAGTGCATCTGAAATAACAAAATTTGTTTTTCAAAGTACTGTATACCCATTACATTGTTCAATGGTGTACCATTACTCACCATCTTATTTAAATTTAATTTTGAGTTTACATAAATAAGTTGAATTTTCAAACTGATTAGGTTATCTATGCAAGACTATATTTTATCAATGAATATTATTGTATTAGAAAGGATTACTAATTCAAAGAATCAACAAAAGAGAACCATTGTATAAATTTAAATAGTTTATAATATTTAGCTGGAACAAAGCTTTAGCTAATTGTAGTTCTTATCTACAAAATTTAAATAGTGCTTGTGTATTAAAAAAATATAAAAAACAAAATCTAACTATTAACTAATAATAATAATAGTAACAAAATATCTATAGTAATATAGTAGGTATACATTTTAAAAAAAAAAATAGATTTTTCTACTTAAATTTAAATAAAATTGAGTTATATTCCATTACAAAATAACTCCAAATTCTTTGTTTAACATTTAAAAATTCGGAATTTAATATCCATAAATAATAATTAAAAATAAACAAAAAATAAGTAATATAGGAATGAATGGAGTGATAGTTTAATTTAAGTAGAAAGTATAATTTGATATATCTTGCCCAATATAGTTGTATAAAAAAAAATAGATAATATTAATTGATGGATGACCTTTCCATGCACAGATAAATCACAAATTAAAATGAAACTGTGTTAAGTAAATAATAAACTTTAAATATGACTTCAACAGATGAGTAGGTTTCCTGTTTGTTCTTAAATTGACGAATGATCCATTATGTTCTTGATCAATGATGGTGCAATCCTAAAATTAAATATTAAATAAGCCATTATTTTTAAGCATTTTTTTTTTACAATATACAATATGATATAATATATATCTATATATAATGAACTATTAAACTATGAACTGTTCATTTTTTAGATTTTAAATCCAGGCTGATGGAATAGTTTGAGTGTAGACAATATAATAAAGTGAGAATTACTGGTAATGATGGACTGAGGGTTAGCTGGAATATTTAAAGAATTAATTATAGCAAGAAAATGTTTACATTGGAAGAAAATAAATGGGTAATTAAAAATAATGTGTGGGTTGTTGCAGGTAGTTGGGGAGAGTTATGGCAAGTACAGAGGGGGTGGGGGTTAAGTATGTTAACTTTTATTTTTAAAGGTATTATCACACAACTTAATTCATATTATATTAGTGACTAACAACCACAGCATATTTAATAATATTACAAAACAAACTATATAACAGTCCATATTAAACAAGTTGATCGCGTACGTCTTTTAGTGGTTCTCACCCCAATGCGTAATATAATAATAACTCATAATAAATTGAAACAGCATATAAATAATATTTTAAAATATCTATGCAACCACGCTAACCAATGTTTTACTGAATGCTAAGGACACAAATTAACATCGGCAAGCAGTCCATATGTTGAACACAAAATTAGGATTTTTTTTAAGCCATTAATAACAATTATAAAACATACTTTTTGATCATGTGTTCATAAATCGATACTGGAATGATTGTTATACTAATTGAATCTGAGGCATTAGCAATAATGTCCACTATTTGTTTGTCTTTCATGCCAATAATATTTTGTCCATTGACTTCCAATAACTGATGATCTGTGAGCACTCCATTACGAGCAGCTGATGAATCTTTAACAATATTGTTAATCTTACCATTTTTGAACTGAAATCCAATTTGACCAGCACGGTCTTTATACAGATTTATTGTACGTTCCAAAGGCCTTGATATAAAAAATATTAATTAATATATTTAATATAAATTCTTTAAATTTTATCCATTTTACCTGTCTCTTACAATAACATTTATGTTATTTACTGAACATTCTCTAAAGATTTTGTTCACTTTATCAACACTCATTCCCGCAACAAAAACTTCATTAATTTGTAATATTTGATCACCAAATCTTAAACCTGCCTTAGCAGCAGGACTGTCTTGAATTACAACGCTAACAAATATGCCATTGTTGAATGTGGACATTTTTAATCCAATTTGTCCTTTTCCATCTTTACATAACACTAACTAAAGTACAAAATACATTTTAGATTTTAAGAACTCTACAAACAGAGAAAACAGCAGTAGCTACAAGTAAACTACAAATCACTTATTTACCTTACGCACACCATTTGTCACATGTGCAGGAATATTCTGGAAAGGAATCGCTACAACATTATTTTTCGAATCAATTTTCTGGGAAGGAATATCTCTGTTATTCTGTGCTAGAATACTGAGCTCTAATCCCAAATAATCATTGAGTATTGGGTACATGGCACCTAGTGATTCTTGATCCATTCCAGATGGATGCGGTGGACAAATAGCCATAAACGGAGGTGGATTTTCATTTTGTTGTACAGTTTGATTTTGTGTCTGCAACGTATTTATACCAAATACAATTAGGTAAGTATGTGACAAGAAACAAAATATAATTCAATCTAAAAACTCAATTCTAAAAATGATATTCTGCATTACAGGCACTATTAAAAGTTAATGGTTAATTGTTGAAATAAAATTCCGTTACGAATGAACAGTTCACAATTTTATTCACCGCCAAACATACAACACATACGAATGCGACATACCTTAATGAATTCGTCCAATTTTAAATCTTCCAAAGAAGGATACAGCGACATGACGTTGGTTTGGGTTTATTGAGCAAATTACAAAAGAGTATCGAAGATTGGAAATTGTCAAACGAAAAACAATATTCCAGTAAGACTAAATGCGAAAAAATCGTACGACGTGTACCAAGTGGCAAATACCTACAAATGTTCACTATACTCTGTAACTGTACTTTGTAGACTGTAGAGTGAAGTCAGTGTAGACTGTGGGACTATAAAACTGTAGTTTATAGTATGGGAAAATGTTCCATAATGGTACTATGTCGGTAATCGGTATGACCGTATGACTCATTTATTATTGTTTTACATTTTTCCCTTATCTTTCTTCAACACTCAGCTGTTAATCGCCCGTAAGACAGGTGGTGGGAAAACGGGAAAAACACTATCACAGTATCGCACGAGTGATAAACAAAAATAAAATCAGTGCAATACTTTTTTTATTTATTATTATATTTTAAAATGTTATTACAAGTTTGGTAGTAGGTGCATATATATTTATATTATTAATAATTTGAGGAAAGTGTGTTCAATATGTTACAATAAATAGCCAATAGGTAGATGATATGATATTTGAATATATTATGAAATATATATTAATTATTTATATAATATGATGTAGATGATGGATTATCGCTCGTTTGTCTTTGTTTAAAAAGTTGACAACCATTCTTGGTAAAAATAAACTAAACTAACATTTCCAAATTTTTGTTAACACTGAAATACTTACAAAATGTTTGAAAAATAAAACAATAATAATCATGAAAATATATAGTACCTAATAAAAATAAAAGAATAGAGAACAGTTAATACAATTTTGGTTTGAAGATCTTAATAGATTCTTCTCAGCTGATCAAGTATCATTTCTAAATATTATTTTTTATTCTATTATTCTGCTTATAAATAGTAAATACGTGCCAATGACAAAAAGAGTACAGACTGTGTACAAATTAATAATAATTTATTAATAACTAATAACGCAAAGTTTAACGGTCAAGTTGGAGGGTAAACAATAAAAAGCATAATACTTGTATTTGGACAACCATGATATTGATGGGAGGGGTGCTATGTGAAACTTCTATAAACAATAAATATTTTGTTCAAGTACTTATACCTATAGATTTCATATATGAGCCATACCATGCCATCCATCGCTTGATTACGAAATAACGTTATTTAAAATAAACTATATTAAGTCTCACTACGTCTCCTTTCATTCAAATTCACAACAATCCAAAACGCCTATCTTCTGTTAAATCCCTGATAAACCCCAGAGACGTATTAAGATCCTGGCCTAGATATCTCCTATAATTTAATCTGTCGGGTGGCACTACTGCGTACCCTCCCAATATCTGTTAGTAGCGAGATATTATCTTTAAGCAAAATTACTTATTGTACCAAATGTGCATAGATTGTAATTATATTTTAATAAAAAAAAAAAGTATATTATTTTCGATTCTGGCCACAACATCGAGCATTGCGTAGCAATGAAACGAGAAACATTAAACAGTACAGAACAAAATCAAAACCAATATGCAAGTGGAAATTAATTTCGTTTAGCATTTTGCGGACAATCAAATGCGACATTTTCAAAATACAATCGGTACAAGACAGACGACAGTGAAAACTGGGGCGAGAAAAAATGCATATCGCGTCAACATAATATAATGCCCGATCGCAATTTTGTCAGGATTCTTAATATTTTAAATAATATGTACAGCCGTACAGGACATTCGAAAAGGAGACGACCAATAATCAAACAAATAATACAACCATAATTTAATAATAATAACGACTTAAAGTTTTCAATTTTAAATATTTGATTAATGTTTGCTCTTTACTGGACGCCCTGTATGTATTTTTCCAGGTTAAACAATGTACGCGAGTCTTCACGTCAACGCACCACACTTATGCACTATTTGTGAGGACGTCTGGTCGTATAGTTATAGTTTGGTACCTATATCGCCAAGTGAAATTTTGCTAGGATTTCCACTTTTTTATATATATATTATAAAGACATGGCCAAGCGTTATACTATTATAAAATGAATATATTATTATATTATGATAATTTAAGAACAACGTGACTTGAAGATTTAAATTTCAAATATTTGGTCGATGTTTGCTCTTTAGTGGAGACGCCCTTGCACATACTTTTTATATGTTCAACAGTGCAAGTGGGTCTTCGTGTCAACGCACCACACTTATAATGCACTATTAGTCAGGTCGTATAATATATAGTTTAGTTTGTTTAGTACCTTCTGATCGTAGTTTAAAGCTTTGCTACGAGGACTTTGCTTTTATCTAAATATATTATTTTATGTACAGCCGTACAGGACGCCCGTTTAACAAATATAATGAAGATACATTATGATAGTTTAAAAATAATGTGACTTGAAGATTTAAATTTTAAATATTTGATCGATGATTGCTCATTATACTGGAAGCTCTGCTCATACTTTTTATAGATTCAACAGTGCAAGTGGATCTCATGTCAACGCATCATACTTATGCACTATTTGTCAGGTCGTATACAGTCCTTGGTCCTGATGAGGGCTGAGAGCAGTTTTGTTAGGACTTTCACCTTATATATTATATATTTAATTATATAAAAATAATATGTACAGATTACAGGTTACAATAACAGATTACAATAAAAATATGGCCAAACGTTATATAAATAGAATAAAGATAGATATATTATAATTAAAGAACAACGGGACCTAAAGTTTTAAATTTATAATATTTGGTTGATGTTTGCTCTTTACTGGATACACTTCACATATCTGTGTAGGTTCAACTGTCTGACGAGTCTTCATATCGACGTACCAAACTTATGCACTATTTATCAGGAATCAGAATGTCAGGTCGTATATAGTTTGCTTAATAGCGACTGGCCGAAGTTTGGCTAAAACTTCTAAAAAATATGTGTCTATATTTTATAATATTTACAGGACGACCACTAGGTAAGACACGACCAAACGTTATACAAATGCAATGTGGATTTATGGATATAATATGATCGTTAAAAAATAACGTGACTTAAAGTTTAAGACATGGCCAAACGTTATACAAATGCGATGTGGATTTATGAATATATGATAATTAAAAAATAACGTGACTTAAAGTTTTTAATTTCAAATGTTTGATATTGATTTTTGATCTCAACTGTACGTCTTTCACATGATCGTGTATATTCAACAGTACAAGCAGGTCTTCATGTCAACGCTTATACTTAGAATAATATGCAATATTCGTCAGGTCGTATATAGTTTGCTTAGTAGCACCTGGCCGAAGTTTGGCTAAGACTTCTACAAAATATGTGTCTATATTTTATAATATGTACAGGACGACCACTAGGCACTAGGTAAGACACGACCAAACGTTATACAAATGCAATGTGAATGTATGAATACAATAATATGATCGTCAAAAAATAACGTGACTTAAAGTTTTTAATTTCAAATGTTTGATATTGATTTTTGATCTCAACTGGACGTCTTTCACATAATCGTGTATATTCAACAGTGCAAGCTGCAAGTCTTCATGTCAACGAATTATACTTGTAATATCTATATGCAATATTCGTCAGGTCGTATAGTTTTTTTAGTATCGTCTGACCGTAGTTTTGCTAGGACTTTCACTTTCGTATAAATAGTATATATATTATAATATTATATGTACAGGACACCCAATAAAGACACGGTCAAATTGTATACAAATATAGGTACCTACATATGATAATTAAAGCACAACGTGACTTAAAGTTTTTAATTTCTAATATTTGGTTGATATTTGCTCTTCTCTGGACGACGCCCTGTACAATTTTCTGTAGGATACGATTACGAAGTTCGTGGTTCGCTGCCTTCCAGTGCACTAATTTATGTGAAAATTCATGCAGCCGCATGTGCAGTATGCGTACCTATATATGGTTTGATGCGTGAACAACGGAAGCCCGAATTACTTCCGGTATGGAATTTCCTACACATTTAACTTATATTGAATAGCTTTATTTAAAATGTTATTTCAACTTCAGTAACAGGTGTTTCCTGGAGCGCCCGTCTCATATAGCAGCTTCCCAGATGTGAAGCAGTTGCAAGACGCGCGAACTAGTTGGAAGTCCTTCGGGCTTCCGGTAAATGATTTAATCACATTAATGTTTCAATTTACATACGAGTAAATCTTTGTTTTATTTTGTTTTGGGGTACTACGATTGTTGTCGTTATCGGACATTGCGAAAAAGGGGCGTACTCACTACTCACTGTAATGATCGGAGTGGAGTCGGATGGCTGAAACAAAGAAAAAAATATAAATTAATCTTAATAGTTATGAGTGCATGATTTCAGCGGTGTGATCAAATGATGAAAACCTTACAAATGTATTAATTTGATGGTAATAAAAACATGTTTCAGTTAAATATTATTAACATTTTATAACCTATAATATACTATATATAGGTACTCAATAACGATATACACTTGGTACCTACCGTAAACCGGGGTAACATTGTTCCATTTTTGAGCTTTTTTCAACTTAAGTGTTAAATGTAACTAGGTTGCACGTAATAAAATAAAAATAAAATTTGTTTACATAAATGTGTGGGTTCAGACATGTCTTCTGCGAAATCAAAGTTTTCATTTTTTATTCATAAAAAATGTTTCCAAAAAAACGGGCTCAAGTTTTCGGCCACGGGGTAACTTTAACCCACCACCAAACAGGCGCGGATTCAGTGGGGGCGGCATGGGCCAACAGCAGGTTTGTCAGTAGGTTTATAACAAAGTTATTAACATAAAAGGTCATTCTGTGACGATAATTAAGATACTTTTACTGTTCATATATGGGTTATATTTGCATGTTGCACGGTTATAAAATATGTTTTTGGAATTTTGGATCGTGGAAAACTATTACGTTACAGCTATAAGTCAAGATAGGTATAAGATAACCATAGAAAAAATAATATAATGACAATTATTGACGATTCTGCAGATTGATTACTTTTTTCGTATCGGCTCAATAACATTCGATCAGAACAAGGGTTCTCGAACTTTTGAGGTCCACGCCCTCTTTCAAACTATTGTGTGAGTTCATGCCCCACCCCCTCACTAGTGTCTTTACTATAAATATACTAATATACATATTATAGGTACTAATATTATAAATAAATAATAATATTGTAGTCGGCTAGGAACCGGCTTCGCGCGCTTACGTCAAATCAACGATAACAGATGGCGCTGCCAGTTATGTTCGGGGCTCGTTAACCCCGTAGAGTAATATACCTTTTTTAGGCTTATGCGTGAACCGCGTATATTGCGCAGGTAAATAAATAATGCGCCAGACGTTTCTTTTTTTCAACTTTTTCAGTAATTACGCATTAATTATTATTGTAGCTATTAGCTGTTTAATTACTATCACATTTTAATCGTGAGGTATTTAATTTTAAATGCAGGTGTACAGGTTAAACACTCGAGTGTTCTAACTGTAGAATACATTTAAGACTAACTATAATTTGTTATAACCAATTATGTAAAAACTGTTAAGAAAAAAATAATGTAAATTATTTCCTCACGTAACACCCCAACCGAACTAAAATCCTGCGTACGCTACTGCATATTATGCCAAATCGGCACAATAAATAAAAACAGAAAAGTAAAAAAATAAATTTTAGTAAATATAGTTGACATGTTTATAGAAAAGTAAATAATTTTTTTTTGGAATATTTAATAAATTATGTTGTATTTGCGATAAATGTATGGGGTTTTTTTATTTCAATTTATTACATTTTTTTTTAAATATCTATATTGTCCAAAGTCGCCCCAATTTACGGGTCACTCCGGACAAAATTCAACTTTTAAAAAAAGTGTGAAATTTAATGACCTTAATTATTATACTTCTGCTATATATGATCTTTTTTACACACATTATAATAATTAATAGTATTTTATTTACTAGTTAGGTATAATATGTAACCCGACCCCCCCTGTGCGCACGCCTATGATGCCGATTGCGCTTTGTCTAGCTTTTATTTATTCAGACAGACTTGTGTAATAGATAATAATTTAATGATAAAAAATATTCCGCAGAAGAAATTTGTTCGAATCATAGATAATATATTATATACAAATAACAACAGTATATCTGTTACAATGGAAAGTTCATTAAAAAAAATAAAAAATCATAACACGTATACGTTTTCTAATGCTTAAAAAATACGTAATATTACTACAGTCAACGGAAATAGTCGTCGGAGTTGATATTTGGCACGTTTTGCCATATCTTGCGATCATGGTGTATCATGGTTATGACCGGTTCTAAGGAATCCTCAAAATTGGTATGATCGGGTAAAAACGAATTTTGTTCTTCGTAATTATTGAAGCCCGAATCGTTTGACCATCTCTTGTACGTGGGAAACATCATGGAAATTTCTAGCGAGTCGGGTGTCATTTGTAACGTCCTGAAAATTAAAAAAAAAAATTGAATAAATAAATAAAATAATTTGACGAAGACAAATTTCGAATATTGTTCACAATATCTTACTCGTAAGCCGAAGGCTCCAACGAATCATGGTACGTTGTGTTGTCAGCGTAACGCTTGACCGGCGAAGACGTGGAAGTTATGGTCAACCGGCGAAAATGTTCGATAAGTTTTCCATGTGGAATAGGAACGTCATAAATCACTTCTTTAGAGCCCTAAAAACGATAATTTTTATTAAAAACTTTTTTAAATCACTCACATATATTATTTAGATAAAATAGTTTTAATTTTTTTATAATATATGTATGTATAGATAATGAAAGCTAATAATCCCTATATACATGAATAAACATAATGAACTTCATAATGATGAATATTATGAAAATACTTTCATGAGTTATATTACAATGAGTGTACTATGTACCCAATATAATATATTATTATATTACCAGTGGTACGCAACCTCTATTGATCGATTAATTTATTTCGATGAGACGACCCCCATAAAAAATGAATTTAATGTATATGTATATATGTAATTCACTTATGCAATCACTCTTTCGTTTGGAATGCAATTTTTGGCGATCCTCTGTTAAAATTTCGCTACTCCCAGGTTGCACATCACTGCGTGTGTTACAAACACCCATACAGATTTTCATTATTTCTATTTTTAGACATAATTCATGAGAACGTTAGGGTAAGTACTTACATCTTTAAAAACGTAAACACCATCTATTATTTGATATTGTTGCTTCTCGTCAAATAAAACGTTTTGTTTATGTTTGTTTTTTATGGGCAAAGGTGGCGGCTCGTCCTCCACATCAACTGATTGCTGAGTCCCATATTCGAGATTTAAATCTGATTCTGATTCACTTGTGAACATTTTCATTTTACGATCGTTATTTACATATATTACATCCACGTTTGCTTCTTGATTATGATTATATTCTTCGTCTGTTGACATCGAAGCGATTTCTTCGTCTTTTGTAGTATCATAATGAGGAGGTAACGCTGGAAGCCGTTTAGATTTTTCATCTTGTGTCATTGCTTGAAAACAAATAAAAACAAGTATTTTAATTAATATGCAATAAATCTATATTTTTTTAACTATTTAAGACAGCACGTCAATTTATGTTTTATATTTTTTAATAGTAACTAGTGCATTGAGCTGAATTAAAAAATGTATTTTATAAACATTTGGTTCTACACTCAACCAGTGGCGCCGAACACGGGTATCAACTGGAGAAAATGCCCCAGAACTATTTATGGATGGGTCAGGCCGGTGGGTGGGTGATAATAAGTTATCAGTCATTAGTGGTATTTAATATTTGAACATCATCGTAATTTAACAATAATGCGGTAAGTGTAAATAACGGGGCATAATAGTATGAGTATGGCGGGTCACCGGGCAGTATATCGCGATTATAATGCACTATTCGAGAGTAGCTAAACATTTTTTTTAAGTAGGTGAGTCTGACACCAGAATTTTTTCCCCATACCATGAAATATAGATCGGCACCACTTCGTTCAACGATGTATAACTATATATTAAACTTACGTTCCGAATAGATTTGATTTGAGTTGTTTGGTTCAATTTCAACATAGTCATAATCGTCGGAATCGGAATCTTCGCGACGCCTCCCGAAAAACGATACCGACCTACTGATTCTTTTGGACACACAGTTATTCGTGCATTTGTTCGACAACTGCCTCACGATCTTGGGCATAAGTTCTCTACAGCTTTGCGATTTCGCCGGTTCGATCGGCGAACATTTTTCTTGTGGCTTGAAATAAATGCTTTCGTACGACAGACTTCTCGAGCGACACGATACCTTGTCGCTCATCGGAGACGACCCAGCAATCGTCTCGGTGCGAACGAGGCCGTGGAGCTTCCGGTAGAAGCTTATCCGATGGTCGGATTCGGATTTCCGCAATGCCGACGATTTCCTGTTGACGGCCATAATGTGACGAATGTCATTCGGCTTATTGTGCTCTTCGAACGGTTGTCTTACCGATCTGCTGTATCGCAAGTGATTTTCATTTATGACACTGTAGTTGTTGGATTCGGGCTCGACCAAAGGTATTCGGTAGGATAACTGGTAGTTCGTTTCCATAATAGACGAATTTCGGTCTCTGATAAACGACGTATTGTTATTTTTAGCGTCCCGCAAAGCAGCAAACCATTCATCTAGGTCAGATTTGGATTTCGTTCTCTAAAAAAGAAAATTATTATAACAAATTAACGAATGTCGACCATTAAGATAATCCAATTATTATAATAATGTCTATAGAGGATATACTATATAAATTAATTAATAATTTTATACGATGTTCTTTCTAACCACGTGTTACTATAATATATAATAACAATATATCTATTACTATTATAGCTAACAAGCTCAATAATATACGTCATTACACGCTTGAACCTCGTCGTATTAATGTAATTTACTTAAACTTGTATTTCATTTCACTATGTAGCATCTATTATTTATATGCACATTAATCTATTCCACTCTGAGCAACACACGTTTAAAGCTATAAAAACCATTCGAAATCTAGTATTTTATTATAACACGTTAGAACATTTATATGAATTTCGTTTTATAAAATATAATTTTGCAATTATATACATATTATCGTTTACTACTGTATTTTAATGGAGGCGTATAGGCAGAGGTATAAGTACCTATATTTTTAAATGTGTATAGTGATAATACCAATTAAATTGAAAGTAACATCATAATTGTATATAATTATATTAAGATTTATTACGACTATATTAAGTATAAATTATATGCGCTACATTAAAATTTAGAACTACTTACATAAATATTCAGAATTCTAAAGATTCATTTAGAAAATATAAAACATTCAACCCTCCATAGTGATTATAATGACCATCCGTGTAGAAGCATCTAAATAATTTAGAAGGGTTCAGTGCAACAACCAGACAAGTCCACTTTTATCAATTGTTCAGGAGAAGCAAACTAAATTCTTAATCTTATTTACCTTTATGGGCGGGAAATAATTCTTTTTGAGATCTCTTTGGAAATAATAAAGCGATTTGTCTGATTCATGGCTAAATATATTTAGCTGATTGTTCTACCAAAATATAGATAATTCTTCCATGAAAAACTCATTTTTGATAAAAATGGACTTGTCTGGTTGTTGCACTGAATCCTTTTTTTTAGAAATTATTTCTAACTCTACAAAGCTCCATCATCATTCAAATCCTCAAATCTATTCTCTACGCCTAGCCGATACAACCTGAAGACTGAAAAGAAAATGGTTCTAACGCCTTTTAAACTTATTATTTTAATACATAAATCAATTTTATTGAAAAAAAAAAAATAAAACTCGAACTT
The DNA here is from genome assembly GCA_008086715.1 of Sitobion miscanthi. Lineage (NCBI taxonomy): Eukaryota > Metazoa > Arthropoda > Insecta > Hemiptera > Aphididae > Sitobion > Sitobion miscanthi. The sequence continues at coordinate 33,275,767 of CM017799.1, read as the reverse complement.
AGATGACTATCTATATATAACTTACTACAATGATGTAATTACTTATGTAAGTATATATTATATTATAGAGTAATATCAATAATAATTTTTTCTAATCATGTAAACCTATTATCATTTTTTTTTCTCTGATCAACGTAGATATCCTGATATTGTATTAGGTACTTAATATAGATTGTAAATACAAATAAATAATTTAAACAATTACAGAAATAATATATTTTTTTAAATAAAATCATCATTAATTTTTCTGTTTTTTTTAATAAATTTATAACTATGAAATTAAATTAAAATGTTTTTAAATTTCTAATTTTACTTTAAACTTAAGTTTTTGAGAGAAGCGATAACATTTTGAATATGTAAGATCTTTTTCTTTAATTTGTAATAATTATATTCCATAATAAATAGTAATTTTACCATCCATCATATTTCATGTATTATTGTACCCCTAGTAATTTTTAATAAGACCACAAATTAAACTTGAAAGACTACAAAGAAATGTTATTTTCGGACTTACATTTTATGACACTTAGCTACTTTATAGTATCTACTTAATTCCATATATATACTTAATATAATATATTTATATATATATTTTAATTTAATAATCTACTAAAATGAGGATACGAATAGTTCATCGGAAAAATTTGAAATATCGTGTAATCGTGTACCTAGTATAATAAAAGGCTATAAAGCTTTACATTATTTATTAGTTTTATATCAGATCAATGTTATAAAATGGATTATCTAAATTAAAATGAGTACTCAGTGACTAGTGACTATACTTACGAAGATTATAATTTGAGATCTGGTGACGATTTGCAGTTGACACGGACCCCGCGGTGCTATAGACAATGCGAGGCCCATATTGACTGAACCTCTGCAAGGTGACAAATGATGAGAGTACTCTAATTGAGTTTTAAAATACAACAACAGTTTGCCTTCAAGTACACACCATCTTTTTTTCCAGCGACGTACACCGACAACTCTCTGTTAAGTAAATTAAAGGTAGGTATATAACATGTATAATATCAATAGGCATGTATAACGGGCATAGGCGCAAATAGCTGGAGGGGTAAATAACCCCCCCCCCCCGCCAACGTATAGCCCTTCCAGAATAACTGGACGATTTTCAAAATATTTAGACTAACTCTAAGCTATTTATACAACGAACCATTTTATTCAGTTCTAGTGTACGTCGGTATTGACTTATATAATGGTTAATAACTATAAATACAATATACCTACAATATTATTATTTTTTTTCTATCCTAAAATATTATAAAAATAATTTTATAATAGGTATTATATATGCGATGGTTTTTGAAAAATTATATTCATCATACCGTATTAGTAAAAAAAATAGATTAAACGCTCTTCGCTCTTAGTTTTGCATATGCAATAATGGTTTATCCTTGAGTTAAATGTTAACACATCCATTACAGTGACCTACTCATTGACGAGGTACACTTGAAACCTCCTATAATGTATACAACAGCATATATTATAATATTCCCCAATGTTATTTTTAGTTCAATAATTTTTCACCAAATTAACGTATGGTTCATATTGAAAATTCATAACTATAGATACTCAACGCAGTCAATGATCAAAAATAATTTTAATACATTTTAATTTTTTCAGAAAAACGCATATTATTATTTTATTTTATATTCGTATATTATTTTGTATTTTTTTCAATATAAGTTGTAATATTTTTTAAATATGCATGTTTTGAATATTTAATATTACACTATTATTATTTATTAAAAATATATTTCAAACGCGCAGGCTTACTGAAAAGTAAAGTATACATGTGTGCGGTTAATCGTCGACTATATAATATAAAAACTATTATAATATTAATAACATGTTAATCATGTTCAAAAGAAGACTTGATAAATTTCAAATCATGGTAGCTGTTGTTTGTAAAGCGTTCGATTTTAATATACTATATTATGATAAAAATATATAATACACATTAAATAAATACTATAATACATCATTTACAATACTAACCATTCTACCCTTTTTTTCTAAATAACCAGCCATTTTGACAATCAGTTGCTTATCAGGCTTCTTATCTGCAATGTCCGGTTCCATATCTATAACAAACATGAAAAAGTGGTGAATAATCATAATATTTTGATGACAAATACAGAATACGCATCCCATTATTACTCATTGGCCATTGGAATAAAATAAATGCAGAGCTGTTACTGTGACAACAGCTGTCAATGTGTCATAAAGATTATTTTGATATATTTTTTTCAAAAATATTTACCTCAGCGTCTTTAGGTACATTTGACCATATTATTATATCTCTTACACATCAAATACGATTTCAATATACTTACACCTATTATAGCACAATACGTTCTTACTGCACTATACAACTCAAAGAGATAACATACAATAAAACGGGTCAGACTTAGGTAACCCTAATTTGGCGTCTCTTTGTTGAAAACTGCACCCGTTTACAAGTGGGTTCTTATACTTTTCTGTTATATCAAGCCCCAAACCATTAATTCAATATTATACATACAATAGTATACAACATTTAAGGACTACAATATTTAGGTATTATTTTTTTATCGAATAATGATAAATTAAGCTACGAAATTAAACTCTTGATTAAGCTCATCTTTATCATGGCCAAGCCCATACGACTTTTAGGCTGTTGATCGTTGACACCAATTACTCTGTATCTTGTTTCCTTCGTATAGCTTAGGAAACATTAATTTAGAAGCCACCTACCGTAATTTTATTTCCGTCCATATATACCATAAAGAATTGTTAATCGAATTTTAATGGTTAAAACACTATGGGTACTGGTTTGGTTGAAATCAAACTATATTAAAATAAAATTAATGTTACATTTAACTACATCACAGTATGTACTTACAGCTATTTATATTCAATAATAATTGTAATCAACAAAATTATGTCGATTACTATTCAAATCAAAAGTGAATAGGCTTTTAAATTATAATACCAATGTAATTAAATACATTTTAATGAAATTATAAAATTTAGAATTTCTCTTTGGCAAAAAAGTATTTTTACACATTAGTCTTGTCCTTGTGCACATCATACTTAATGCTATATAATATCCGTTTTCTTTTTGAGACTTCAATTAATTACGGTCTGCTTAACACACTTCTTTAATGTGTACCCAGGCTAGATAGGTATAATACCTAACTAGTTAGCCTGCAGGTAGGTAAAATAAAATAATTTCTTACATTGAGCATCAGGCGTTTTTCGCAGTTCTGCGACATAGTCGAGCATATATTTATTGAAGGTAAAAATTTCATTCTTTCAACAACAGTTTAGAAAAGTGATAAATTAACACCTAACTCGCAAAGAGTTTCTTACTTCCATATAACAAAACAATAAATATCAATTGCATTTTTCAACTATTTTGAAAACAGTGAAAACAACTTTTAAACGAAATTCTACTTACAGATGAACGAGGATGATTTAATGACGATGGGGGTATCAATTATTCTATCCTATACTAAAAAGTACAATAAATTAATGCATTTTATACATTGTTATCCTCCCGCATAAACGCATAGTATAATTTAAACAATGTCGTTTATATGAACACCAATTTATACTAACTAGTTGCTGTAAATTGATCCTAATAAAGTATATACCTATATGCAGGGAAATCACAATGGTATTCGTGTTAATGCACTGTTCGCAACTACGGCTGTATGTGTTAACCTCGGTATTAACCATACCTAAACACATGTACATTTATGAACATAAAAATCATATTAAGTGATTAATAAAATCCAAACAACCAGATTAAAATACAAAAAGGCAATCGATAACGTGACCACGTTAATCGCTCGCGATATGCTCATATATGTGATTGAAAAATGCCAAATATGTGACTTTCTCAGTATGGGAATAATAACAATATTATGTTTTATAAATCTTGTATTTACTCATACATATTGTGTTACATTAAACACTTTCTAATTAAATTGACCAGTATAGATATGTACAAAACGAGAGATAAAGAAATTGCACGCAAGTCCTATTTTGTACAATACTATAAAATAGTATACGAGTACATACCGTCATGTTCAAACACTGTTAACAATCCAATATAATGATGTAATGGACTTAAACGTGTCAACGTAAATGCCAGGTTAGTTATGTATGTGTGGTAAAGGGCTAATATTTTCATTAAATCGAATTATTAGATATAACATGATATTATACTAGATTAGAAGGCACAGATTTGGTTAAATGTTTCAAATCAAATTAACGAATGTTATTCAAAACTAATGGTTATATTTTTATCTGCTCGATTATATTTTTTCAAGTATAGATTTCACATACACCCGATTTAATTGAACATTAACAATTATGAGTTATGACAATTATTTAATACCTCATTATTTTTTACTGCTATCGTTATTATACCATAGATGCGGAGATACAATAACCATTTTATTAATTTGTGTCCACCAAAAACCGTTGTATAATAAACTTTATCACTTTTCATTAGGTTTTACTGGTTTTAGTATTAACAATATTAAATGAGAATATCTTCATTTTTACTATCTTTAGAATCAATTATATAAAATTATTGTTCTTTTACTTTGTTCTATACTTTGTAGTTTGTGGAAATATAAAGTCACGACTATTTGAGGGAGAGAGGAATTCCTCAAGCGAAACCTTTTTTTTTTACTTATGCTTTATAGTTTATACATAGTTATTATTCGGTATTCCTAATCACTTTACAATCTAACCGCATCTTTCACATGAATCATTTGTGAGGTATTCAATACTGTACCTATAACACATAACAATTATTATAATGAATAATAATAAAACGATTACAAAGAGTATTGCAGAACTACATAATAGAATAAAAAAAAATATCGCATTAACGGCAAAATGATAAATAACAATGAACAGGAAGAGCAAAACTATTGATTGGCTTTGGACATGGCATATGATAGTGTGATGCCTGCTAACCTAAGCTTGTGTAGAATTATAGGCTTATATGCGTATAGGTGCTATAGGTATTGGTGGACAAATTTAACCAAATTTCCTGCCTTATAATATGTAAAATGAACGAATGGTCCAAAATAAATAGCAATAAATAAAATTGCATAGTCTATCTCTGATAAAAAAAAAATAAAAATACAGTTTCAAAAAAGTGAAATAAGTTTCTTCGTAAAACTATTATCGAAATATTTAACCTGAAACTTCTCACAAAAATACAGTGGTCATAACAAAAACATAAGACATTGTAGTTCTTTCAACTTCTTTGAAATAAAAATTAAAGAACCCTGCAACTTAACGTAATCCAATAAGGGTCCTTGTGCACAAGACGATAACTAACGTTTTCACGAACAATAAAATTGTAATATTATAAATGTTAACTTAATTATTTTCAACAAATACTTCAGTTAACCACACATGCAATACCAATAATCTATTAAAATGCTATTTAAACAATAAATCCACATTGCTTAACTAATTTTAGTTCCTGTTAACTTTGTACCTAAGTTATATTGTGCAATAATAATTATAATAAGACGTATATTATATATTTACTAGTATTGTAAATCTAACGTCTGAATGTACTTATATACTTTATTTACATACAGTCAAAACTCAACAGACATTTTAGTTGTACTCTTGTACTGTGTATTTATGATCCAATTCATTAAATATTTAATTCAAATTTTATAAGTAAAAACTTACCAATGAAAAATAATATATTACCTACTGTTTGCTATCAGCATTATTATATTATGCAGTTCAATTTTAAATAGACTAATAAAAATGTTAATAAAACAATATACCGTATCCTATAATGTAGGGATATGCCAACAACGGCGGAAACCATAGAGAACTTCTACACTTGAAATATTATAAATTAGTATTATGCTTACCTATAAATAATTTCATTAATTTATAAAAACATAATTGTTTTCTTAGTTGTTCGTCCAAAGAATAGCTAGATACCTATCAGCAGAATAGTCCTTAGAAATCTTTTTACAAAAATATAAAATGGACGTAATATTGGAACTAATATTTATTATACTTGGAGCATTTTTAAAAATTGTTCATGTTGATAGATTAATGACTAAAATATTCAAATCACCATAGTCCCCATAATATCTTATAAACCCATTACCACATTGAGTTAAATAACTCAAAACCTACTCGTTCGAATTTTGATTCTGATCCGTTACATTTTTCAATTTACATTTAAAAGGGGAGGGGGGTCCTCATTTGAAAAACAGAAGTTTGTATCTCCACAGGACACTCCTTAAGTAGTACAAAAAATCTCTAGAATTTGAAAATATGGTTTTTTATGTATATTTAAAAATTCCAAAAATCAGATTTTAAATAACTGCATTATTGAAGAAAAAATGGGGTGAGCATGCTTGGTGAATTTATCGGTTTACTCGAAGCAAAATAATCATGCAAATCCTATGGTTTCTCTCCACTATAAATGGTTAGTATTTATTTTACCTAGTGTATAAGCAAAGCGTAGTATACTAGTATTAATACATTTTTTAATATAAACAATCGTTAAAAGTGTTCTATGATCTATTGAGCTATTGAACTTTGATGTATATAATATAATATAATGTATATGTTTTAGCATAGTTAGTTCCCATCACCTATATATATTATTGTTTAAAATAAAAGGATCCCGAGAATAATAAATATTAGTATAAACATATTTTATTTAACTGTTGATTATGCATTTAAATATTATTCTAAAGTATTGAATTACAATATATAATATGCTTTAACACAAAGTAAAATTAAATTAATAAAGAAAAATATGTTATTGTTATCTTATTTAGTTATATTAAGTACACATGTAAAACAATAGAAAAAAAATGATTTCATAAATCCTGACTACGGAAGAAATAAGTCATATAATATTCCATGAATTGTTTTAAAATTTGTCCATTGTCATGGAATTAATGAATTGCATTATTATTCGAGTTACTAACGCATTCACAGTAAAAATCTAATAAAGTATACCTACTATTATAATATATTTAATTAAAATACTTAAATTGAAATCATTATACCTACTTAGCTAAGTAATATAGATTAACTTATTTAAAATATTTGTCATGAAGTATATTATTTAGACTTTTATAGTTCAGTTTTCAGAATTTAAAAAAGTTTTTATACATATTTTTGTTTATTAAAATGATATCTATAATATGTTATACTAGAGAACAATACATTTTTAGTGGAAAATAATAATTTATATCTTTGCATTTCGTACCTACCTACAGATTTTCAATCGTAAATATGTTTTAAAATAAACAAAATAATTTTTATAATAATTCATTATAATATCGAAGGTATAATAAATAACTTAGGAGTATCTATACTATAATAATAGTATGATTATAAAGAGTATAGATTTAAAAAAAATTAAAAATTGAAATAATAATTAGTATGTATATTATTATAAACCATGATGTTTACTTACTGTTTTTAATCGTGGATCGGCACTAAACTTGAAGGAGATGAAACAGTTACTTGGAGAGCTCAGTGTAACACATGTAGCACGCACTCCCGCTTAGTTCACTATGAAACTCATACAGAAACATGCACACATTTGATACTGGTGGCCGGTGCGGATCCGTACAAATCTGCGCTCTACCGGAACGCAATATTGCATTTGTAGCACTTTTATATACAATAATTTACTCCGTAATGAAACCAAGTTTTAAATTATTTAAATTAATTTTTTACCGTCTTCAGTGTTAATATGCTACAATTACATCAAACGTTATAAACGATATACATAATGACATGTTCAATAAGTTATAACTTATAGCTTAATATAATAGTGTTAATCGTTATAGACATTGAGATGTGTATATATTATTTTTGTCTGAATACGTAACACAATAAGGTTAACGATAAAATATGTAATTTACTAAAACATAACAGTTTGTAATTATATCTAGAAGGGACTATATTATAATATGATAATATTATTTAAATTTAATCGTTCTGAATAATTATCATTCATATCCAGCAAGAAAATGAATAGATTTTACATAATCTATTTTGAAACCTTAATTTTGAATGAAATACTTATTACTCAAATTCTATATACACTAATATATACGTACCTACATGGCTACATATATGCTATACATTTTCAATATTTAAAGTTATAAATAACATTTTTTTTTATTTATTAAAGAATAAGTACCTAAACAATCTCAAAATCAAATTACCTTAATTCAAAAATTGTTATTTAAAATTAGTTAAAAATAAGAAATAAGAAATCTGTATTATGATTGCTTTTTTAAAAGAAGGATTTTCAAGTATACCTATAGTTCAATTATAATATATATTAATATCATATGTATTTACATGAGCATTTTTAGTAAGTAATTGTGAAAATTACATTAACATAAAATGTCAATTTTATTTTCAGGTTTAGAATACAGACTGATTCTGCAAGCTGAACAATTCACCAGTCACAATAGAATAATATTACTACTTTAATATAATTGACTAGATAAAACATTTAACAGTCGTCTGCTTTGTACTATACATTTGATAAAATGTACAAATGAGTAACTATTTTTGGTAAGTACCTAATGTTATATTTAATTAGTATCCAATGCTGTGTTACAGTAAATATCTAAAAACAAATTTGAAGCGAAATAAATACATAAAAACCCCATTCCATTGACCTCAATGGCCGAATCTTAGACTTACGTTCAATAGATCGAAAAATTACAGTGAAAAAATTATGTTGATACACAAAATTATTATGCGTTCCTCCCGAGTGGATTTAACAGTCATATAATAACTAGTTTTATAAATTACTTACACAGCGTAGTGTATAATATGCATTACTGATGATTCAACAGAAACGTCCATAGTATTATTATCCATGTTTTTGTACATCAACAGTTTGATTGGGGTAATTTTATACTATAAAAGTAATGTTGTAAGACAGATGTGATTTTTATAATTTCACGTTAGCAGCAGATGACGCAATCAAATCTAACGACGACGACGAACACACTGGCACTCCACTGGTTTTTTTCGTATCTTCCTTTAGGGTAAAATATTATGTAAGTACAGTTTCCAGTTGATATTGAATTTCAAATAAAACATGTCATTTTTTAGAATTTTTTCGATAGAGAAAATTATTAAAATATTTTCGTGTAATCCTTTTTCATATTCAACTAATTATTTTATGTATATATAATAGGTTTAATCCTTATTGACTCTCCTTTACTTTTCAATTAATTAAAAAAAAAAAAAAAAAATTTAATTTTTCTGAACAATTTATCATCGCATTCTCCACTTATTATTAATAAAAATCCCACTAACATATTTCCCGCCACGTCATATTATATTTATTGTTTATTCATTTTTTTAAATAAACTCTGCCTATAATCATCAAAACGTCATAAATCGATATATTATCTCCGTCTGTGTGTATTAGTCTAATATAACATATATTTACTTTTAGTGGGACCAAGTCCGACCAACAGCTTATTATAGCTCTGACGCTCTCGATCAATATCAGAGTTAATTAAGCTCTCATCAAATTGTAAATGGGTTCATTATCCACGTCGTATATTGCTAAGCTCTTCCCAATTTCTCAATTCCAAAGAGTTATTTACTTGTGTATATTTACGGTATATAATAATATGATTGTTACCTTTATATTAAATGTTTTAATTAATATTTTTATAATACGATATAACATACTTGGGCACGTGAATCTAATTAAATCCAATAGAAATAGAATAGAATATATTATCATATATTAGTATGCACTATAAAATATTTAAATATTAATAATATATTATATTCCAATAAGTGTCAAAATTATGGCAACCCACGATTAAACAGAGTATGATATTTTCTATCGATTTAAACAAAAACTATAACAACTATAATTGACTATTGTCAATATTTTGTGTGTACACAAATCAGCTATTAGTATAAATGTATACACTCGTGTAAATGTCATTCACTTATAAAATATGAAAAATTATACTCACCTTATAAGTAAATCGATATTAGTTATACATTTAAGTGTGCATTACAATTAAGTTTCACCTAGGTAGACTATTATGCGAGCCTTATACATTTGCACTGATGCATTGTTTTCAAAGAGAATATTCGGAAAGTACCTAATCACTATTGTTATTGCCTATTAATTACTTATGTTGAGGTAACAAAAACTTAATTGAATTTATACAATTCCCACCAAACGATTTTAAGCTGGTCTTGGCTTCAGTAGGTAAATATAAGAGTATCCAAGTGTCTCAATAATATAGTCTGTTGAACATTTTCAATAATTAAAAAAATTGCATTTCTTAGTACGAAAGTACATAAATATAGTCTAAATTACTTTGTCATTTTAAATTACTGAATCATCGTATAGGTATATAATTCAATTCAGTGTAGGACAAACTTACTTATTAATAATATTTTTAACGTTTTTATTTTTTGGTGTGAAGCTGTCGTGGTTTTCTAGATGCATAATACTAATAAGTCATTATTGATTAGGAAATTACTAAATAAATATATTCAAATTAAAAATATATGTATAAATTTAAAAAAACCAACCTGTAGTGTTATTAATAGGTGGCATTTCTCTTCAAAGATTGACCAATCAACTATAGATATATAAGTATATATGTAGCCCAGTGGCGTAGCCAGTATTTTTTTTTGGGAGGGGCTGATCATCATTTTACACTTTTACACATTAAATATACGTACTAGCACAGATAGATAGCTGAAAAGTGTGAATACTTATAGTACATTTTTAAATATTTTAAATACAATTTAGGACTTTTTGAGCGACTATCGTAGACCATTAAAATAATTTTTAAATTTTCTCAACATTTCGGGAGGGGGAAGGGCTGCAGCCCCATCAGTCCATTCCTTGGCTACGCCACTGATGTAGCCATGTAGGTATCTATATCGTTTTTATTTTTCTTTAATATATGTGAAGTATAATGTATCTTACCTGTGTTTATTATACTTAATTTGTCCTCAGGTATAGAATAAGGCATATTATTATATTATCATACATTATTAAATTGCTTGTAAGTAATAAAAAAATGTATAATAGTTTTTGTAAACATTTACAGTTTACCTACTCACTATTAACTGTAACTTTACTCACTTAAATATTAAATTTGGTTTATTGATTTCTGTGGTGTGCCAGACGTTATTGTGGAAACGACAGAAAATTATTATAATCTGAGGTTTTTAGTTTAGGTACCGAAAATACACAGAAATTTGATTAAAAAATGTCATGTCGAGAAACAATAATGAAAACGACAGCGACGACGACGCCGCGACGACGCGACGACGGTCAAAGTAAATTAATTTAAGAGAACGAGATTTGCAACTAATTCTTAGTAATATTTAGCCTCGATCCGTCGTGTGAGATCACTGCCTACTTATTGTGATATTATAATATTATATAAATAGCATCGTACGCCTGCGATCATTCTCTCATTCTCATACTGCATTATTCGCATCGTCACGCGAGGACGTAAAGTAGGCAGGTACGAGGTATACCTCGTTACCCAATATTATACCCAACTTAAGATAGGTATGTAATTATTCGTATTAATTTATAAAATTACAATTTCCAGTCATATTTACGTATTTTCTAAAATTAACTGATTAATAATTTTTTCAAATCCATTACACTAGTTTATCAATTTGAACATATATGTGTTAAGAAAAAGTATCTTTTAAAACCGCATATTACGCATATTACGCTTTTATTACCGAAAATACACAGAAATTTGATTAAAAAATATCATGTCGAGAAACAATAACGAAGACGACAGCGACGACGGTTAGAGTAAATTAATGCGTAATACCGAGATTCGCGATGAACTAACCCTTAGTGATATTTAGCCTCAGTCCGTCGTGCGAGATCACTATACCTACCTATTGTGATATTATAATCTAATATATAAAAATCTCGTGTCACAATGTTTGTTATCAAACTCCTCCGAAACGGCTGGACCGATTTTCATGAAATTTTATATTCATATTCAGTAGGTCTGAGAATCGGCTACTATCTATTTTTCATACCCCTAAATGATAAGGGTTGTCCAGAAAAAAAATTAAAATAATATTATTATTAAAATAATAATAGTGTATTATATTATATTGGTTGCTATTGGTTAATCGGACATGTTTGTTGATTTGTATTATTATTTTTTGTCAATATATATATATATATGAATGTTTGTGCGTAGATTAGACCTCTGGGAAGAAGATGGGCTAGTTTAAAAAGGGTTGAATTAGGTTTTTTTTATTAATTAGATTTTAGTACGGTTAGGTTAGGTTAGGATTTTATATTAATTGATTATATTAATCCACCATAGGTAGAATACGGCAAACTTGGTATAACATTGATACTCCAGAGTTAAATCATACACTTACGTACAAACAGCACGGAGTCCGCGATCTACCGCAGGTAGATTGCTTACCTGATAATATACTACTGCGAATCAGAATTTTTATTCCGGGCAACAGAAAAGTTAAGATAAATCTAGAACATCGTAAACCGAATATTAAATAACGCATTGAACAAAGTTTGAGTCATATACAGTTTGTACATTTAACGGGTAACGAAGTGCACGGGATCAGCTAGCAATATTATATAAATAGCGTCGTGCGATCGTTCTCTCATATAGGCACATTATTCGCATCGACACGCGAGAACGTTGTAAAATCGCCTAAAAAAAATAAACTGTTTGTGAAAAACGAAACAATATAAAATACAGCACGCCAGATTACACACGACGATGTTATAATAATAATAATAATAATAATAATAATAATATAATATAATAATAATATATGCACCACACGCGGACCGCGGTCCGTGCATTTGCGCGCCACTTGCGAGCATGAGGTATTGATTTTTTTCCGACCACGCTCGCGGTAGTCATTCTCCGGGCGGCGTCTAGTCTGCACTGTGGTCCCCACCGTCGTGCGCGACACACAATTGCACAACAACAGCTGCCGCTGTCTGCTTGTCCAACAACAATTTGTGCCATCCAGTGTACCTATACGGTCTAGTCACATAATATACTTACCTCGATTGTTGTTGTTGTTTTCGTTTTTGTAAATACATCGTTTTATTATAATATACAAATTTAGACTTTATCGATCGTTAAACCGAACGCGTAGGTTAGGGTACGTGTGGCGACGGACCTCGCTCGACAATTTTCTTCGGCCGATCGATTACTGTGCTCTGTTCAAGACTGTTATTTTAAGTTTACCGTACATTACCTATAAATTATAAAATAATAGTTTTTAAAAAGAAAAATGGAACACAACGACTACATAAACGACGGATACACGTGTTTCTACTGTCATACATCCTACGAAAAAGGTAATTACAGTTTGTGTTTTAATTTAATTTTTTTCTCAAGTCTAAATGCGTTAAAACGTGTAGTCCAAGGAGTTTTTTGAGTTTAAGTGATAAGAATACACGCACATATGGCATAATATGACATGAACCGGGATAGGTGAAAGTATCGCGCGTTAAAAAATAATTCGGAGGGGATAGTATGATTATGCTTACTGATAGAGTAGTAGCTGATTACCCATAGGTACTATATGAAATATGAATGCAAATGCATACGTAAAATAGTTAGCGTTACATGTTCCATACGTCATAATACCGTCATACCACACGCGTACAAATTTAATAATTTTACTTCTATATTCAGTAGTATAACGTAATCGTGGATCAATTAAAATGGTTTTCTGCAATATATACTTCACGCGTAGCAGGTACTTAAAACTTAACGTAGTCTATTGTACAAGTACTATACTATAGTACTTACTTAACATTGCTATAGACATAGTGTATTTTAAATACAAAAACAAAATAAACATTTAAAAAAAGTTAAAATTGTTTAACTAATAGACATTTTTTATTTTCAAAACAAAACAGAACATAATGAAACAATAATTATAATTTGAAAATAAATGTCTTCACATTCAGTTTGTGTTTTAGTTTTTTTTCATATAAATTATCTTAGTTCTTTGATAGTAGATTTAAAATATAAAATATAAAAATTAATAATTATTTTTTCTCGTTACTTTCAGAAATATTATAACTGGTGTATTTAGAAATAAGGCCATAGTGGGGTTACGTGGCGAAATGATTTTTTAGACGGGTTCAAGGAAATATGTATGTGACACATCCCCATCAAATAATTTTGAGTAGGCAGGTACCTAATACCCAACTCAAGATAGATATGTAATTATTCGTATTAATTATTAAAATTACAATTTCAAGTCATATTTACGTATTCTAAAATTAACTGATAAATAGTTTTTTCAAATCCATTGCTAGTTCATCAATTTGAACATTTAATGTGTTAAGAAAAAGTATCTTTAAACCACATTTTTAGAGTTCCATTGTCATTTAATAGACATTATACGTTTTATTTAAAAAAAAAAGCTATTCATTTTAGATCCTTAGCGGAGCAAATAGCAATGAATGTATTGGTCTTACAATTAAGGTTTTTATATGTCTAAACACATGTTTTCTAGCAGAAAAAATGCTCTGATCATCATTTTGATGGAAGAATATCGTAGCAAATTCGATCTAGTTGGTCAAATTAAAAATTCTCAGTATTTTAACTTCAAAAACACGAGCATATCTTGTTAAAGTTATAATATTATTAAAATATTTGTTTGGTTACCTTGGTTACCAAAAAGTTAAACCGTCTTCACTTACAATATTTATTCATAGTCCCTATACAATGATTTATCAATGAATTCAAATTTAACACATCCATTATAGTTCCTATATAATTCCCTACTCAATGACTGACGAGGTACACTCAGGTACTGTATATAGCAGGGCGATTACCTATATTTTCCCCCTTTTTATAATTGTGTTTACCTATTGTATCTATCTATATATTATAATATAAAAATGAATGTATCTTTGAATGTGGCTTCTACACTTGGAAACTATTGAGCCAATTGGCACCAGATTCTACACACATGGTCCTCGAGACTCGGAAGGTGTTAGCTTCGTTTTCTAACCCCTATACTCTATAGGTTGCCATAGTGTGACTCACACGGGAATTTCGTTTTGGATCATGAAACTTGATACATGATTGTAATAATTAGTCACGGAAGTAAAAGAGACTTTTATATGATCTATATCTTAATATATCTATATAATATTTTTTTTGTCCGTGCGTAAGTATTCAAACTCAGTTCCTAAACGGCTGCACCGATTTTGATGAAATTTTTTGTGTGTGTTGAGGGGGTCTTTGAATGGTTTAGATTCACAACTGGACCCGGTAGTTCCACCCGAGGAGGTGCTCAAACAGGGACTTTAAGATTTACGATGGAAATTTTTGTTTAAATGGTTGCTAATTGTTATAGGAGAAATAATTAGTTGAAATTAGTAATATTTATTATTGATTGCCATTGGTTATTCGGCCGGATCAGGTATAAGCATGCATCAAATCGAATTTTCATACATTACCTACAAAGGTGGCTGCATTGCACTTTTAGCTGGTGTACTGCCTACTTGGTATGCAGTCACTAATTTTCCGCGATCTCATGTAGTCAGATTACCTATACCAGGGTTGTTGAGTTGCACTTATGCTGCAACAAGTTACAGTCAAAAGGAGTTGAACAATCACAAATTTTGAAGAGTTGTCATTTTTTACGGACAACGAAGTACGCGGGATCAGCTAGTATCATATAAATGTTAATGTATGTTTGTATAATATTATATACTAAAAAACTACTCGGCCGATTTTTAAGAAAATTTCATAGATTATTGTTCTTAGAGGTATAAAGAAAATGTAGGTATAAGTTTTTAACCTCATTCAGTTGCGATAGCTAGAAATACTATACAACTCGATTTTTTTTTATTCTGCTAGAGGTTAGGTTAGGTTAAATTCCAGTTAGGTAAGTATCTCGAATAATATCTCGGAGCGATTTTGTATCTCCCTTCAACTTCGGGTTATCTGACTGGACTGTATACCAAGTAGTAAGTACTATAATATCCAACCTAGGTGGATTACCCATCTCGGTCAAATTAATTCACAAAAGATAGGTACACTGACGTCAATTTGCCCGTGAACTGAGACACCTTAACTATATAAAACCTAGGTACATCGTCACAGCGATATAGGGCCGTATTTTATAAATTTTTTTTTTACTGGTGAAGTCGGGTTATACAGCTATTATAAGTTATAGAAAAACAATAAAAAACAAAAGAAATAATTATAAAAGAAACATTAACCAAATATTTACCTAGCAACGGAGAGAGCGGATGGATCAACAAAATAAAAGTAAACACGTTGACAATATATCAAAATGTTTTTTTCTTTTAGTTTTATTAATCCTACAACGATTGGTTGACTGTACCCTATATTTCTGTTAATGTCATTGCAGTTCAGATTTTAGAAAACATTGCATGTCATAGATTTCCGTTGCCTACCACATGGCGTTGGTTGTTCTCTTTCCCAAGACTGCTTCCTGTGCAAATAGAAAAACTCGCCTGTTACCTAGGTTTCCATATCTCCTAAAAGTATTTCACTACTTACTGAAAGCTCAATGGATATTTTGTATTCAACACAAATTTTTAAGTATCTATTCAGTATACGCTTTAGACAAATATTATAAGAAATAAAGATTAGCGAAATGGTTTTAACAATTACATTTGCATGTATACCCTCGTAAAGTCATAACTAGACTTTTTGGTAACTATATCCTTATTATAGACTATTTATAGTTATTAATATTCTAGGTGAAAATATCTAACAAAAAAATATCCACAAACAAAATATCTATATTTGAAAATGTATAAAAGTAGTTTTATATTTTTAATTAAACTATGCCTATATAGTACTTATACATAAATAATAATAATACAAAATATATGGAACAGGCGTTTAGAAAAATATAGTTATAACTTATAGATACCATTTTTTTAAAATATAAAATCGGCAATTGCATTTAGAAAATTGGGAATGTCTCTACTATCATCAGTGTATTTTTCACAAAAGCGTTTAATAGTTTTCGTCTTCATCGTAAACCTGGCTTCAGACTTCTTTCGTTAATTTTCAGCTCGTCTTTGTGATTTTAGTAAATTATCAATAGTGTGTGTATACTTTTCACCTGGAATCAACCGTATCATACATAAACGCACGCGTACATTTCATTTGATTATTCAAAATATTCAAAATCAATTTATGGACCTGAAATAGCTATACGCCTGATAAAAATTTAAGTATTCCGAAGGTTCGATTTCAAAAAATATAAAGAAGTCAGAACACTTTGAGCAAATTCTTGACGGGAAAAAACATTTTTAATTTTCAATGTTTAATAATAAATAAAAAAAAAACTATTAAAAAAATGTTATGTATGTTCCGGTCGGTGTAATGTTAACTTCTTTACCAAATCAAAAATCATTAAATTTTCAAATCGAACTACTAAAAGTACCTTAATTCTTGTTAGTCATTATGAGGTAATTTTAATGAAAAATTGATAAGATTAGCAGTGGCCTCGCATTACAGAGTCGAATCCCGATAGTACTACTGGTCGCATTACAGCGTTAATATAATATGATATATAAATTAAATTTTTCCATTTGATTTGAATGAAAATACGAAAATAATTAACAATTTTATTACTTACATATTATATGCTTAGCTTCTTTGATTATATTATTAATTTGAATACTATTTTATAATTTATTTTATGTAATTGTTATTGAGTTATAATTTATATAAGTGAATAAACCGATGCAAAAACAGTGATAGGAAAAATATATTTTGACCAAATACGCTTCAAGGGGGGCTAATCAAAATAAGGAATATATATTATAAATAGAAGTGTAACGAGTATGCACAGAAAATCAGTCCTTATTATATTATTAAGCACAGTTGGAAACATTTTGTATAAATTGGAAAAGCTATAGTCACATGGTTGAAATTCAATACTATATTGCTATTGTACGGTTAAAATGTTCGTAGGTATATGATGTATTATTTCGTGAAAAAAATGTATCACATTGACTAGGGTATTTTTAAATTCAGTGTCGATCGGCATCACGCGAACACACGTTTATTAGGTACACTTCAGGCTCGCTTATCCACACTTAAGTTATAATATTAAATGCTCATAATATAACACTATAACAGTGCGTTATATGGAGATATAATGTAGTCAAAAATAAATCCCTATCGAGTTTTGCATGAATCATTATTTCTACGAGAGGCTCTTAATCAAATAACAAGAGACATTAATCGCCTAAGCTCGATGAAAAATGCTAGGAATCGAAAAATCGTCGTGTGTTGACACACCCATTATCACTATCTCTAGCATTCTCAAATTCTCCGTGTGAAATTGGCGACATTCGAATTCCACTAAAATAATATATTAAATACAACTCATGATGGTTATAAATATTTTTTCATACATTATGTACCTATCTACCACCTCTGTTCGAGCGGTTGGACATATTAATTACTATAATATATAACATAATTTTAGAACTTTTAAATGGCTTAATGACGCAGATATACGGATCGCAATATACCTTCCTTGCCGCTCACTTACGTACTTTTAGGAGAGTGAATCTCCGACATAATATGTCTTCCCTGAAGATATCATCAATACTCTGACTGGGCTAAACCTCAAAGTCAATCATGTCGAGAATATCAAAGAAACTCCTTCTCGCTTTTTTATGTGGGCTTGCGAATAAGGCTATAGGCCTTACATCAATAAGCCCAAAATTGTCAAAAACACTGCTTAATCAAACACCCAGCCTCGGAGCCGAAAGACGGTTAAAACCACTTACTGTATGCCTCAATGTCACAATCGTCAAGCTTACGGGCACGCCTATAATATTCTGTTGTTTCATTGATCGTAGCACCGTCAAGTATGCAATGAAAGTTATTCATCGAATGAGTTATGCAAAATACAAAAGAAGTCCCGATGAATACGCGCTCTGTCACGCGGCCAACTTTAAAGGGTACGCCATTTATAAGTCTTCTAAAATATAAAACCCATTACAAATTTCATTTAAGTTTAATTTATGAGGCTCACCAGAGGAGTGCCTTCACTTTCTACCATTTCAATGAACCAACTAAATCAAAGTTTAGTGGTGCAAATCTCCCACCCAACACTACATAATATACGAACGCCACGGCAGGTCACCCTTCCCATCGAAGTGTTGGACCCAGTCCAACCATGATCATCATCCTTTGAGCATTTCAAAAAACATCGTCAACTCCATCACTATTCTCACTGATAAGTTATATTATTTAAATATTAGTAATTATCATTAGAACCATAAAGTAATTTCATATATATAATACATAATGCATTTTCCTGTATTTCTAATCTTTAATAGAAACATATTATATAATATTACCTGCTATAGTGCTATTATTATTATATTTTTCTTATCTTTGTTAAAATTGTAGTAGTATGTATCTGGCACTACTTGCCTAGCAAATAATAATTCAATTTAATTGTCGTACTACAGTGCATTTTTTAAAAATAAAAACAGTTATGGTGTATAAAAGGTAGTTTGTCAACCACTGTAATTTAGAGCAAAATACCTTTAAAGGTTGAATTATTACTACTTCACTAACTCACCACCTCGCTCGGTAATTTATTTAGTATACTTACTTCGGTACTTTTATTTTGTATTACACATTTGTTACTAATTTATATTTACTTGATTAATTCTATTGCTATATATACCTATATTTATTCTATATTTCGTAGTAAACCACTTTCGTGTGTTTTGAAATAGGTAGGTAATCGAATTTTTTCAATTCAACTCAACTATACAATCAACTTCGTCAAATCTAGAGAAAAAAAAACGTAGGTATGGTAATAAAAACACAATGTACAAACTTCACGAATCTCATATATTTTTATTCTTATATATTCTTACTTTATACTATATACTATATACATATATAAACATACGCGAATATAGTAAGTATATAACCTAAATAGTAACTAGTACTTTATATATATTGTTCTGTTACGACAAAACTACATTATTGGATCATACATAATTATTTATATAATATTTATGAACTTACTCGTAGTATAATTTATTATACTGCAACTTATTTTAAAACAATATCAAGTATATCATGTTACACACATATTTTATGCATCAGTGATGTCTACTATAATTTAATTTTCGTGTAAGACTATATCATATAGACAGTAGGTATAGTAGGTACGGTATAAGATAGGTATAGAGAGGAAAAATAAAACGAGTGTGCGACATATTGTCTTACATATTGTCTTATAACTATTTCCGTACACAGAGTATACAATATATTTTAAATCATAATAATAATACTGCAGAATCGGCTTCACAATATCACGGTTTTTTAATGGCCAAAGAAGATACCTCGACCCGTACTACTTGTGAGGTCCATATATTAGGCATAATACAGTATTTCCATTGATAGCAGACGCTTATATTTATAATCAATGGTACCTATTACTTACACTAATAAATATGTTGCTATTGTATGTGTGTACAGCGTATATTATATTCGGTAAATGCACACCGAACGTGTCACTGCTTTTTTCGTCGGCCGTTGCATTATATAATATAACAAAATAACACGAAATTGTAATAATAATATTGTATAATATGTAGGTGCCCATACCATATTGGTTATAAAATGTTGTACCATAGGTAATATTTATAATCGATAATCATAATATTATCGCTGTATCCTATATGGCTGTATATGCAAGACGCACCTATATATAATAATAATATTATATTGTTATTGAAACACACAGGTTTTATCGGCGGTCACCGTGCGATTGTCGGTTGCAAATATTGTGGTCAATCCTGCAACTGTAGTTCTCAATGATTGGAATACTGAGAAATTATGAATTTTAATAATATACTATAATATATATGATAAGATAAAATATAACGAAACACGCAGAAAAAAAACAATTTAATATTTTGTCGGTTGCCGAAAATAACGAACACTCTATATGAAACGCGAATAACTATATATTATTATTATTATTATACTATAACCACTAAATAAACGGTAGAATTATTACAAATAGCTGTATTCGGTGTTGTAAAGCATATTTTTAAGCATATCTTTAAGCACACATTTTTATTTCAAGTATTTAAGATGCTTCTTTTATTGTAAAGTATTTCAAACACTCAAATAATTTGCAAAAAGTATTTGGAATACTTTTGGTTTTTATTGTAGGTTTGTATAACATTAACGTAACATAGTAATAGTACCTATATAATAATTTTTTATTTACATTATGTTTTCAAAATTTTCGTCAGTCATATTGGTTCGTATATTATGTTGAATAACAATAAAATACTTGAAAAAAAAAAACAAAAAGTTATCAATACAACAAAAAAAAGTATTTAAAAAGATTTTAAATGGTCTTGGTGTAATTTAGTGCCCGTTATCTGGCAATTTTGGCTAACAAATGCCATAACTACGTGTTTTGAACACAAGTTTAACAGGTGACAGAAATAAGGGAAACCTATTTATTTATTTTGTTTATTATTTGCGGGGTAGTGAGTTCGTGATGGATTTTTTCGAGTAAAAAAGTGTATAATGTAGGCGCGCTCAGACGAGTGCGTGATGCTAACCCATTGAAAAAAATGCTTAACGATGATGGATTGAACTGGAGTGAGTAACACTTCACAAGACGTGTGCAAATAAAAAAAGGCTCCTCTCTAAAACCTATACGTCACCGTGTAAATAAGGTCGCAAGTCGCTAGGAAATTACCCGTCGGGGGTGCGATATATTATTATAAATATTTATACATGTGCTTGAGATTAATGATCAATAGGTCACGTAAAAAAAAAGGGGCACAGCATTAATGAGATACTGAGCTTACGTGTACTTCGTATATACTTGTCACAGTGTCACACTTTATACCTACTTGTTGCTGATTTATTTTTACTGTTTTAATAACCGATATTATAGGTACATCGTTTTTATTGTTTAATACTTAATTTATGTTATTAACATTTTTATCGGAAGACTCTTATACTAATTATAGTACTATACTGAATGAATCATACGGGTTTGGGTAAATAATCAATAATTTTTGTGTATGTCAAACTACAATAAAATTTACCGTTGTTAGGTTAGGTTAGGTTAGGTCAATAAAAACTTAACGGGAGCCTAGGGCGGCGGACTTTGATCGGCCCGCGAAGATCTTTGGATACAATTAATAATAATAGTTGTAAATTTTAAATTTACGTGGGGCCGTGAGGGGATAAGGCGGGGAACTTCCCGTCCATCCTCGTGTGTCTTTGCCAACAGTGAAGGATAGCTCTCGCGATGTTCCAAGTCTATATTATATCTCTTCGCCGAAGAAAGTAAACTTCGGATTACATTAGATCAATCAAAAAAGGTTAATAAAAACAACAATTTTGTGAGTGTGTTATTGATACGTAATTTTGTACGAGGACCCTCTTGTGAATTTGCTAACTTTATTTGAACCTTTGAATCCTAATTCCTACACTGGTTCTACAATAACAACGCACACTATTATTAAAACTACCTAATTTAACAGTACAGACTACAGACAATACAATCAGCTATAAGCTCGACCTAGAACAGTAATTCGAATTCAATGATTTATCATTGCTTCAAAATTTTTATAATAATAATGTGACATTTGTATGCATACAAACTTTTCACAATTCATATTTTACCCAGCTGCACCCAAAGGCCGAAAGAGTCGATGATACCTACTAGATATCACATTTTTCAAATATTTTCTAATCAATATATGATTTACACGGATTGTCATATTTTTTTGGAATTTCACCGCAAAAGCCAAAAATGATGACATTTTTGATTCATTAAAAATAAAATATTATTCAAATCGGCCGGTTGAACGGTCAAAAAATGCCTCCAGAAAATTACTGCACGTTATATAAGGTCTCTTCCTTATAAAATTTGATCGTTGCCATGCCGTTCCCCTCGACAAAAATTATCGACATTATTATATGGCGTCGTGTACAATAAATTGCATACACGTAAGGCGTTCATTATATTTTATTGTTCTTTCAAAGAAATACTGTGACATCAATATAATTATACCTTATTATTATAATCACCAGTTGATGTAGCTCAGACGTATTTTATAGCAATTACACGATGTATTAAAACATTAATATACTATGGTTATGTGATATTATAAAATAAGAAATAGGTTTAAATATTATATTTCAGAAACGATTATATTATTCATCGACTCGACGCATTATTGCATTGTTCGAGTAAAATTAAAATTGTATATCTGATATATTGTTATTGTTATTTAATTATTTACAAAAATAGAACGATTATTATATTAATGAGTAATAGATATTCATGAAAATCATCCACGTACAGTATATCGTATAATTTTAATCTTACACAAGCTACATGGGTTGTTGGAATATTAATGAAATACAAAGAGTCGTGTATATATTTATAAGAACCATTAAACTTTATACTCGGACGCGAATCGCTTATCTGTTATCTTCCGTACAGGTTTTTGTTGATTTTACGGTTTTATTTTTACCATTAAAATAACTTTTATCGTATCGACAACACATTTTAGAAAATCCAACAGCTTTCGGTCATTTGATTCTAAATTAGTTTTCTGTTGGCTGCAGTCCACGCCGCAAGTCCGGAGATCAGCCTTATTTTTTGTGTAATGTGCGTAGAAATGATTGTTTTTGATTGATTTCCTATGGCATTTTTTTTTTTTTGTTTTTTTTTAGTATAGTGTTTAGTTATCAATTAAAATAATTTTAAATTATCTATGGCCACGTTTAAGGAATTAACAGCGGAGTGGGCTTGCATTACTAATAATGGAAACTCGCATTGTAGCTTTGCAGGTTAGAACATAATTATTTTATTGCATTAAACAATTATTTTAGTTTATTCTTATTTTAACTGTTATTATAGTATACCTATGTATAAACCAAGAATAATTACACATCGTCCTTAAGTCACTAGTTTAATGTTTCAATATGGTGGTCATATGAATTAACTATATATATTATTTTTTCCACGCCTAAAACAATAATTTTACTATCGCTGTTTTGAAAATGCCACCTCCCTACAAAAGTGCCGCCCTAGTCGTGGGTGTGTAGTCGCCGGTCTATGTCACCGGCTAGGGCCTGTTACAGGGGCGCCGTTTCAGTTTTAAAATAGGGCTGCCAAATTTTTTGCCAGGCCACGTTTTTCTACCACCCGGTCACAGTTATAACAATGAAAATTGAAATGTAGCAATGTTGGAGTTATTTCTTACCTTACTATTGGGGATGAAAAATAATTGACATTTTAAGTGATAACACTGATTAAAGTATAATATCATAATTCATTAAATATACGTTTTCTGTCTACATCATTGATATCTAAGTACATCTATGTATATCCCTTTATTTATAAAATATTTTTATCTTATATTAATTATTTCAATTAATTAAATTTAACCGACACATCGGGCATCGGCGCCAGCATGAAATTAAGGCGGGCCAATATGATACGGCGAAAAATAGGGCTGCCAATGTATACCCTGCGACACCCCAAATGGCACCCCTGGCCTGTTAGGTTAGGTTAGGTTAGGATAGGTAGATGGTAGAGACGTCAAATGAGCAACAAATTGTGGACAGAAATTTACTACATTTTTCCGGTACCTAACGTTGTTATAACAGTGTAAACCGAGCAATTTTTAGAATATTATATTTGTATTTAACGTTTTATGATTTTAATCGTTTAATTTATACGACACCGACATTTAGTAAAAACCTTATAACAACCACAATGTATTTTGTGCACGTATTACTGATAATTAAATATGTAATTTATTTTGGTAATCCTATACATAAATCTGGTCGGTTAACCTAATGTTTGTGTACCTAATACACTAAGGGCCGTTATTACAATGTCCAGCTAAGGTTTACGCTAACGATAAACTTACTAATGAGATATTAAAATAAAATCAGGTTTTTAAATAAGTCATTTTTAAAAGAAAAAAAAAACAAACAAAGGTTTTTAAACACAATAAAGTGCATAATTCAAGAGATGGTTTCAATGTAGGTACAGAACACTAATTTCTAAATGTTGCACTGATTGAATTATGTCCAATTTTTTTTAATATAAAATCAAAGTTTCTAATCTGACGAAGTTCTATTATTTTTATTGTTAAACACTCAAATGTATATAACTTATATCATAATTCATAATTAAAAGTATAACATTTTTTTTTTTTTTTTTTAGAAAGTTAAATTAATACGTAATTTTAATTACAACTATTAAACTGGTAGTTATAGCATAACACTATAAGCTGTCCGATAAATTAAGTAGGTACTTAGGTATATTTATTGTCTCCGTTTAGTATAAAATTGTGTATTTTGGTTTTTTTTATACAATATATCGCAAGTAAAATTGTAACTAGAATATTACCAGGGTTAGTGTATATTTATTACAGAAATGATAATAAATTATTATGTTCACCACAAAATCCTACATTTTCTTCACTAGCGTTCTCGTTTTAAAATCTACTATTGTATCCCTAATCTATATACAATGTTATTATTATTTTATTTTTATGATGCTATGCATATATATATAATATTATTTATTTAAAAAAAATAATGTAAGTTACATCATATTAGTGATCACAAGAGTTACTCTTGTATAGTTTTATTGAGTCCGTTTTAAAAGTTGAAAATACGAAAAACGATGCGTTATTACAAATTACAATTATCATATACTATACGCGTAAAAATTAATAAATTAATATAATATGTATTATATAATTATGAAAATAATAATAATCCAGAACTGATTTTTTATGGAAAAACGTAGTGGTATAAGGTTGATAATTTACGTAATAAATACACATTGTTAAATGGCTACCTACCTATATATATTTAAAATATTGGGTCGTATTTACGCATAATAAATATAGTCTTATAAGGGTTGATGTGTTGGTACAACACTTATGAAAGTACTAATATGTATAGCAATTCATATTTATAACAGTTCATTACCTTGATTATAAATGTCGTACGTAGTAATTGCTTCACCGAGTAAAATAATTTTCTTTTGATATTTTAATATATAGGTAATATAATGATGCGTAATTTTTTTCACAAATTTTTTAAAAATATTTATTCAAAAAAAGCGAAAAGACAAATAATTTCAATACTTAAGTTATTTTAAAAGTGTGGTTATACTGCATTCAGTTTCTGCTTACATTTTGGCGTTTAAAAAGTTTATTTATACTTAGTGATTTAAATTTTATTATTAGACTATAGTATATTTTATTATAGTCTAACATCATTACCTTCATTTCAAGTTATTAAAAATTAAACCAAGAATTTCGCACATCTACCTAGTGTCGACAAAATAAATTATTAAATTTAAGGTTAAAAAATGAATCTCAGTGGGAATTTTATAAATCATAATTCTTTACGTAATTGCCTTCAACGATTATTATCACTATCACTAGGTTATTTAATGTTTGAGGACTTTTAAATATAAAACTAGTTTTAAGTTAGGAATTCTTATTGAAATACAAAGATAACAAGTGAGATTTATTTACATGCTAACATTTAACGATTTAACTTTACTATGATATTTACTTACCTACCTGCTGTACTCAACTCAATGTTTTACATTCGTTTATAATTTTATAATACTCTCGATATTATAGAAGTCATACTCCAGTAATCAGGTCCATAATCCATCTTATATGAGATTAAAATCTGGTCATTATTTTTAATTGTGATACATAGGTATTGCATTATTATTTATTACATATTATTATGCCAGTCGCCAGAGTATACCTATGATATTATATATGCTAAATACTTTGAAGAGGTATGTTAAAAAATACAAGACAATAGGCCTGATTATACTGCACTAGGTAAGTTCGTAGAAAGTATGACCCTATGTCGGAGAAAGGCATAAGTTACCGGCCGTTTTAAACTGCCGTCTGATCTATATCAAATTGCTAGGTTTTTTCATTCAAATTGCCGTGAAAGCAAAATCAAACGGAACAAACCGAACGAAATTTACTTTTGCGTTAGGTAATCGTTGCGAATTAAAAGCAACGACGTTTGTTTCCTATATATTTCTACTTCTTCGAGATTGATTTTTATCAAGTTACTGCAGCCGGTCGTTTTTCTACAAATTATAGGTACCTAGCTACGTTTTTTTTTTTTATCTATCCCTGGCAGAGACACGCATTTTCAATTGTAGTCTGCACATTGCAGCTAGGTCTCGACACGTTGTGTTCACTTTGCCGACGAATGGTGTTACATATCTTTCGAATGTCCAATGTTTTATATTGCGGTGAATTTGTAGAATAGATACTGCAAGGCACATAATATAACGGTTCGCAGAGATGATGATAATACAATTAATTAATATCATAAATCATTATATGTGTATTAATGGGAGCAGATATCACCTCGGGTAAAATGTGCGAAAAATAATAAAAGTCAAACTCGCCATTGTTATCGTCTTTGGCAAAACGTATTAATATATTATTTTGAGGTCGTCTTTCGAGACTCGCGATTTGCATTTTCGCCTCGGAGTACAAAATGCGTGTACGCTAAAATTATTTATTAATTACATACCCATATGATATATATATATATATACGTATTACTGTCTATATTAATAGCGATGAGAAACTTATTTACTTCTGTATCATCACACCACTTGAGCGATAAGTGTTTTATAAGGTAGCGTGGGACGCACATTTCTTAAATTTCTCCTCGAGCAAACAAAGAAAATATATTAATACACATTTTGATCCCTTAAGTATTTATGTGGGCGTTCGTAAATCATTAATTACACGGAATAATTAAAATCGTCAAGTCTGGATTGAAAAGTAAAATTACGTTTTTGGCGGTTATGCAACAAACTCGCTATACAAATAATAACATAAAAGATTGAAAATATCCCCGTACGAGACTCCACCGTTTACATATTTTTATTCGAAACAACATGATGAATAGTATTTAGAATTTTTTTCCCAGATAAAATACATTTTGTGAAGCACTTCACAACTATTACCACGGATTACGTATTTGAGTATTTCGTTACACATAATAATATAATAGTTTATGTTTTTTCGGGAAATGTTACCTATTAAAAATTAAATTTTAATATATCGTTGTAATTAGTAACATTACATGTTCCTGATGTGTATTTTAATATTATTAGTGAATACTAATGACGATACACCTACGCAACGTCATAAATTGCGTATTTTATGATAAAACATATTATATTGCTTTCCATAATAATTGTTCACGTAACTTCTTACTTAAAAGGTTTCGATATACATATAATATATTGTTCCGCCTACGAGACCAATTGAATTCTTAAAAGTTTTTATAACATTAATTTTGACAAACTTATAGTAAGTACCGCGGTATAACTCGTATTGTTGTTGTACACCACACTCGTAACTTATTTTGCAGCGTCGTGTCATTAAGAATCAATTAACCTTAGCACAGTTTTTTATCCCGAAAATATTTAATGATGTTTTCGCGTACACACGAAATCGTCCCGGCGATGTATTCAATTTCCAAAGATGATTTATTTTTCTTTTGTCATTTCGCATAACACTATTGCAGTGCATTTTCCGCGTTTTCATTTTCAATGTCAAAAAAAAAAAAAAAACGATAAAAACGAAATCGTCCGCACTTGAGTAGTATTTAACGAGGCAATTTACGACGATCGGCTTCTGCTTTATAATAATGTAATATGCGGCATTATTATTGCTCGACCAGGTCTGAAAACGAGTAGTTGGTATATACCTACGAAATATTATACGTTTGCCTTGAACATAATCGCGTGCGTATGGGCTCGCATGTGGTCGGGTTATCAATACTTTTATAATAGTTGAAATTCAGTCTTGATCGCGATGCAGCGTGGCAAGGGTCGGCCACAAATAAGCGGTAGACGTTTTATAATACAATTTATTTAATGCGATATAACAATATAACGACGACGACGACGCGGTTTTTTGATTATTCTATAAGCATTATTCGCTCGTCGAGTGCAGTTCCATTATCGTCGTACGGCCGAATTTCGTCCGCGTCTGAATATTACTATAGTATTTAGCATAATATTGTAACAGTATAGACAGTACGTTTGTTCGACAAGTAATACACATTATTATCATGCAACGAGTTCGGCACCGGTGTCTCAGCATGGAATTTGAAGATTCGTTTGGTGTTCTAAACGGTAAGCCGAATCAATGAAAAGTTTACTATAAAATAAATATTATATATATATATCTATGAATATACGGTCGTGACTACTTTTACTTTCGGTCCGACTAATGCACCTGTGGGTTGATAAAAATATAATAATGCGTAAATATTGTTTGAGGCTAAACACGATTTGGAAGTTTCTAACTGGTTCGTTTGTCTTATGTCAAAGTTTTTTTTGCGTAGTTTCCTTTACCGTTATTTGGGAATATGTTATATATTATGATATACTTCCCTTCCGTTACAACTTATAATCGATGTATTTAATACACTAATGAAATATTAGACCGTTTTTTATTTTATTATCGGCCCGGAGAAATGGAAAGCATTATCCGACCGTTTATAACGTACGGGCACCTCCTATAATACGACAGAGCATTATGTCATAAACGGAAGACGATAATTATTAGTTCGAAAAAATAATATAACTATTGCTCACGACCGATCATACACGTCATATTATTATATTTTAATGCGCATGCGTCTAATCGTTTTTTCATTTCAATTACCTATATTGATAAGCATAATGATAATTATTTTAATTTTCCCCTTTTCTGCGGAATCAGCAGTCGTAAATCTGTGAAAACGCACGAGATTAACAAGTAAAGGCCGACTGTATTTTCTATACCACTTGGAAAAAAACATCAATTAATAACTACAATATATCGAAACAATTACTGTACAAATAAGTATTGATAATATCTACAACATAATAATACATATGATATATTGATATTATCGAGTAAATTGAGTTAAACCGTAAATGCGCATTGTGTACACGTTAGCTTAACAATTTTTTTTTATCTAATTGGAACGTTGAGATAAAACAAAACATAACGCACGAGAATGTGAGAACGTTTTAAACTTTTAAGTTTAAACTCTAAAGTTTAGATAGTTTCATTTTGAATATCATACAAAATACTGACTACCTGCCATATTTAATGTAACTTATCTATTGTTAATATAAATACTATGTATTTTTTGTAGCCAATGGCACATAGTTGCCGGGGCGTTGTTACAATAAAAAAAAAAAAAAAAAAAAATAAAAAATAAAAAATATACTAACCATGCGATAATAGGTAATTATATTGTTGTTGACGAACTATTCTAACATAATACTTCTGAAGTCAAAAATAATACCGTTATTAAATTTCTGATTTAGCAAAGTTGTAATATTCGGCCAAGCCTACTCGAAACCATCGAAATGTTCAAAATATCAAACGTAAACTCTGGGACCGTACAATATTAGGCAGGTACAAGTAATAGGGTATAGCTGGTATTAAAAGACGACGCACGTAAATTAATTATACTGCATTATTGTTTATGTTGAGTATTTTATATTATTTTCATTGATAATTTTTTCCACACGGCGTTAAACTTGAATGAGGCTAATTTAAAAGTGCCGTAAGAATTAATTTTGTACAGTTACTTGCTACATGAGAGTTTGTGCCAACTTAATAATTTGCCTCATTCAAAGGTGAAATATGTCGAGTTTAATAATCAGTTATTGTCCCATTATTAATGTTATTATTGAAAGGTGAAGATCCTGCGTAACCCATTGTGCATCATTAATTCTTTAATAATGTGAATGTTAAAAATCGGAATTTTCAATTCTTCCACATAATATGTAAGCTAAAATGTTATTCACTCGGGTTAACTAGCATGCATGTTCGTGTGCTATTTCACATCATTTTTAATGTAATAGTTAGGTACCTACCTTCAGTAACTCTGTCCAAGTTGTTAGTAAACAAAAACCCGATGTATGTGCACTACAGGTAAACAACTAGTGAATTTAAATATTTTATAATAAAACTGATTTTTTGATAATAGTTCTTAAAGTACATCATCATGTATGGCTGTAGGTATAATATCATAATGACTTAACCCAACGAAGTCTTAAACAAGTTCAATGATAACATCTATTTTGTGATAT
Source organism: Sitobion miscanthi (assembly GCA_008086715.1). Lineage (NCBI taxonomy): Eukaryota > Metazoa > Arthropoda > Insecta > Hemiptera > Aphididae > Sitobion > Sitobion miscanthi. The sequence goes on along the minus strand of CM017799.1, from coordinate 33,244,480 downwards.
TTTGGATTCTGAAGCACGGCGAGTTGTTAGGAGGTGTTTGTTATTGGTTTTCCAATTTATGTTTTATTTTCATTTTATTATATTAAGCTTTTCTGTATTCGGGTAGAGTACAATACAGTTTCGTATAGTCCTTGAACTGGATGGTACTTGGGAGATCTTTTGAGTTGATTGCAAAAATGTAAGCAAGTGCGGTTTAACACGTCTCATTAATTACTCATGATTTAAAAATATATATGTATATAATCTTATCACAATATTATATTCTCAAATAGTTTTTGAATGGCACAAATCGGTCTGTTAAAAAAAAAAAAAACAACTACGCACTCAAATTTAACACTTAGCTATATAGTCCGACGGTTTTGAGTACACTAGATTTGTAGGTATTTAACAAGTCAAGACTCGAGATTTATAACTATATATAAGATGAAAACTAATGTTTATAATAATTTGATACTTTCTTTAACTCGTATTGTAATAATGCATGACAATAGTGAATAGTGTGATGATCGTCTTCCTACCTATCTTATTTCAAGGTTTCGCCTACCATATACAGGCTCTGCTGTAGAGTAGTATTTCAAACTGTGTCATGGATATTGAATTCTAGTTGGGTTTTGTTCTTTTGAATTGTACATTACACACACGCGTTAATGTGTGCACGACAACATTTGTTTTACGTCAATTGTTTTTTTGGAAATTAGGATTCGATCAATTGCATCATGCAGTAATGTGTAGGTACCTACGGCGTGTAAGCCTATATGGTACTTTAAGTGATTCACATGGGTTTCGAGTTCGTTGATCAAAACCAGTTGTTTTGTTTTTTTTTTTTTTTTTTACTTTCAAACGTACCTTAGCTTCCTTGACAAGTGAACCGGTTCCTCGTCATTAACATTGCAAATGTAATATTGTTAGTTTTATGTTACAACAAAGGGGATAGCATATAGTTTATGGGTATATAATGTATATGAAGAAAATATAAATAAGCCAAGTAATAAATCTATGACATAACTTGATCAGAACTAACAACGATAAAATCAGTAACCACAATACAGATATTTTTTTAAAACGTACTTATACGCACTACGGACGAGTACCTGATGTATCTGGTACTACCTATATCCTACAGAAAATATTAAATATAATTGATTTACCACTCGAGTAAATTTAAAATATTGTACGTTCTTGAATAAGAGCTAATGATAGCTGTTAAACATCTACATTACATTTTAATTTTTATATTAATTTCCTACAAAATATTTTAATGCATAAAATATTCATGTCCTTGCAGGAAGCCTACATGTACCTGCATGTACATTAGACAGGTTCAAAACCATATACCGATATCTCACGTTTAGTCAAGAGAAAATTAAACATAACATAATATATTTCGTAACCATGAAAGGTATCTTTAATTAAAGAAACATTTAAATGTTGGTTTTGATGCCTTAATTAGTGTTCGGCTGTGATGGCTGTCAATTTGTTTGCGAGCTTTAATTATTTGGTGGATAAACGTAGATAGGTAATCGGAAAAAAATATTTATATATGAAACCTTTTATTATTATTTAGTGTGGCATAATAAGGACTATTGGTTTTACAATAATTTATATTTAAATATTTCTGTTTAAGACATTTCAATAACTATTTATTATATTAACCATTAATTATTTTTTGTCACACCGCTCCAAACAGATTTGAAATTATGAGATGCAGTGTGATCGAGGAATATGTAAACGAGTAAACGGGAAAAATAATAATTTATAATATACCATCAGTAATGAGTATTATATATTAATATAATATACAAAATATTCAAGTATAAATTATTTCCCTCAAGTAAAAATGTTCAACATCAAAAACAATTTTAAAACGTAATTAAATATTCACGAAAAATGAATATCTATATTTTATTTTAAGTATACAATCTAAGCAGTGTGCTTTGAATATCGAGGAATTTACTATACAAACAAAATGAGTGGGGTACGATATTAATACGATAAGGTTAATGGAGGCATTTTTCCAATAAAATAGACTGGTTTAGGTATTTATAACAATTTAGTTAAAAACAAGACTTTCCGATCAAAATATAATACATTTTTATTTTAATGAAACCTTTGTATTAAGTTTTCATTTTATTTTTTAAACATAATAATATCTCGACTTAAAATATCTGTGAGAGAAAATTATGATATACCGTTGTTTTGTATTGTACGTACCTATTATACTTCTATATATATATATTCAATCATCAATGTGTCTCCAGATTCTTTAAATTGATTCGTCGGTCTATGTCATATCCTGTGTGGTAAAAGTGAACAAAAAAAGTCAATCCATAACCTTGAACGAAGGTTAACCATGTTTCCTACTTCCATCGTGTACTTACACTTTCTATACCTCGTCAAGAGTTCTAACAGTCTATGCAACCCAACATTACCTACTAAACATCACTATAAAAAATAATAGTTTAATATAGGTACGAAATACCTACATACAATAAAACCATATTATGTGTGAAAACCTTAACATTTACCATCGGTATGTACGATAGTGGGTAATTATACCTTGATCACAGCAATAAATTGTAATATTTAACAGTGAATTTCAATATTTTTTACTTAATAATATCCTTGCGCTTATATAAAACCATAATATTTAGTGTTTAGTAGGTATATACGATATACCATGATCACAGACCAGAGCTGTACATTGTAATATTTAATAATGGATTTAAATATTTTTCACATAATATATTTATGTCCGTAGTCCATAATATTATAGCCTGCTGTACCTCTCAAATAATATTTACGTAAGAAAAATATAATTTTTAACATTCTCAAAAACACAGTTATATATTATACATAAAACTGAACGTATCAACATCTTAATCAATATGAATGAAAACCATCCACAGTAACATTACACAATCAAACAACTGGAGTTTAAATAAAACAACCGTCGGATTGCCATAAAAAGTAATACCGATTTTTAAAATCAAAATTATAAATTATATTTTCTTAGTTTAGGTACCTAATCTAATGGCAGTATAGCACACATTTAGAATATAAAAGTGTATATTTTGTGCTTATGATATTAAAAATGAATATCTATTTTTATTATCAAACTATTGCAGTGATTAAAAATAAATTATAATTCTATTCTTCTATAGTTGACTTTTTTTTATTATTATTTCTCTATTGATTATATAGTACTTGATTTTGATATAGTCCAATATGCATGTATAAATTAAGTAAGATGTTCATCAAGCATGTTTTGAAAACAATCATGTTATTATTAATCATCAAATGACCCACGACCCATGACCAATATATCTTATATTTATCATGCAATAAGTACCTAACAATTATATTGGCTCGTACAAAACTAGCTGAAGCCAACAGAAGTTATGTGTTAAGAAAAATAAAACGTAATGTATGTAATACACTACCTATAGGTATTATTTCAAAATTAACAATAAGCGTACAACCTAATTCAACACATAATGCACGGGCATTTGAATAACAACATTGAATAATTTTATGATAAAGCTAAACAATATTTGTTAACGATTTAATAAAACCTTCAATGTCCACTTAATTTTTTTCTATTCAAATTTTGCAATCACGTTTTTTCATTTTACAAATTAAAGGTAATTTTTATTAAAAACAACTATTTAAGCAATTTATACAACTACAGTCTACAAGAAAACTAGTATTATTGATCTCAAAACAGTGACATATTTTTAAGAAAAATTTATGTCTATTTATGACGAGATATAATTTTGTGCAAGCGCCCTGATAAAACTTGGTAAACTTGGATGCTGAAAACGAGTTGAAAAATAATGAGTTAAACAACAAATAACTATATTATGCATTAGTAAAAATCCGTTAAAATGATTAGGTGTTTAAATTTATAATCTGTACTTCTTATTTTATTCCGGTCTGAAGTCCATAAAATATGGCATTCCATAAGCGGTATAGTATACGAATATAACTATTTATATTCGTAGAAAATATTAACTTACGTATAGGTAGATCACTATTTAGATGTGATACTCAATAATACTTATTTTAATTTTTAAATACTAAATGTTCAAAAACACATAAAGTCTACAGATTAAAATTTTTTTTTTTAATTTACGTTACTCACATTTACATAAAAATCCACTTTAAACCCTATTATGAAACAAGTAGATACAAGCAAAGTCTTCAAGTATATAATTTCCCGGTTCCTACTTTCTTTATGCAATATTATCAATATCATTTGGATATCATGAACGTATTTTGACTATTAAAGTTAAGAAAATGAATTCTGATTAATTTCCATTATACCATTTAACTAGGCGGTATAATTTTCTTAATGTATTATGTGTGTTGACTGTTGAGAACCGAAATCTATATATATATATATATATATATATATATATATATACACATATTATGTACAACATAAAACATTTTTCGTCATATTCGTCGGTTACCAGCTGACTTCCATCTCTGGTTTGGAAATACAAATTTAAATCACCAAGTTTTGAGATAGATGTCTATAACTCTAATCAGCACACGAACGCAACAGCTGAGCGTGTTTAAATGATAAGGTTCCAGTTTGGATCTATAAATATTCCCATATCCGTATTCTGTTCTATACTTTGTGTATAATATAACATACGATGTGCTTCGTTATTCGTATCTAAAAAATTGTGCAATGTGCATAGTTAACGGTTAGACCTTAATTAATTTGTATTGTATACTTGTGTGCAAATCAACAATCAGTGATTGAAATAGTCGAGAATAAATAATCGCTAATAGTCTGTATGGTTGCCCAGCCGTCAAATCATAATTATTAAGTATTGTAGATTTAATCGTTGTACTTCCTTGGACGAAATTAAAGATAACGCACAAGTAGTGAGACGATGGTAAATATTGGATGTTAAACTGCTTGGTAAATTTAAATTGTGAACACTACAAAGTTCTCATGTTGATAATATACCTACTTATTATATTATAGCTGTCAGCTGTCGCACATGCATGCCAAAAATTCGTTTTTTTTTTTAAATATATTATTTGTATATTTCATATTTCTACTAATTGTATAGTAATAATGGTTAGCAACTAATTATATATATTGTGTAACCAGTGGTAACCATTTAAATATACGAAAAAAATATTCTATTTTCGTAAGCCTGAAAAAAATGCATATGTGAACTACTCTCCAGCTACCTAATACCTATATGATGGGACATGGGTTGATATAAAATAAGCTATAAACATCCTCCAAGTATGAAAGAATCTATTGATATACTTAACTTTCATTGAAAACGGTCCAGTAGTTTTTGAGTTTATCAACTCGAACAAACATGCATTTATATAAATACCAGCTGATCTCGCGCAATGCCCGTAAAAAATTACAACTCTTAAGAAAATTGTGATTATTCGACTTATTTTGGGTGTAACACGCTGCAGTAAGTGCAACTCGGCCACCTTGGTAGGCAATGTGCAAAAATTCGATATGGTGCATGGTTGCACCTGATCTCCCGATCAACCAATGGCAACCGATAGAAAAAAACAATAAATACTAATTTTTTTCCCATAACCAATAGCGACCACATTTACAAACGAAAATTTCCACCGTAAATCTCAAAATCTCCGTTTGAGCACCACCCCGGGCCGTAGACCTACCGAATTAAATATCGAATCTAAATCATTTCCGGGAACCACTCAAACACACACAAAAAATGTCATAAAGTCAATGTCGGCCCAGCCGTTTAGGAACGCATAAAGGACAGACAGACATTCATTTTTATACACATTACACATGTACAGATAGAGACATTAATTTTCACTGCTTGAGCACCTGCACACAATAAATTTACTTTACGAATAAAATGTTCTGTTATTTATAAAGTATGCCATATATGCGTCTTACGTACCTATTACGTACCTATATACACTTACCTATCTCCAAATTCGGATTTCCTGTTTCGTCGGGGTTAGACTATATCTCAATAATTATTTTCTTGTTACATTTTACGCGTATATAATATTATAATATATATTATTTGCACGAATACCTTCACTTTTCAAATATATCACTTTTTGATTTTGAAACAATGGCTTGAAATTTCCCAGTCGTGAGGCACCTTTATCCGCGGCAATAGCGTTCAATACAACATTTTTTTATTTTTTTTTTTATTGTAATAATTATCAAAGTATTGCCTCACGGGCGAGATTTTACTCCGTGCATCATAATAACCAAGTGGTTATGACTGTTACTTCAGTTCGGCGTATAATATTGACTATACAACAAGTAAAAGAAATAATACTTTCCACACGCAAATATTGCTCAAGGGGGAATCTCGATAGTTCGATGCACTTTGCGAACAAGACTTGTTATAAAATAATGGACTGTGTCTTCGGGTCTTCCTGCACACTCTGCGGCCAACTCATAGTTGTATTTACATATTTAGGATTCGTTATGAAACGACGCGACTTTGCCGTGGCTATATAGTGCGGTTTACTATAAGTAATGCGTGCTGTCAATTATAATGAGTACTTATTTGTTTTTCGACGACACACAGTGCATTAGTGTAATGTTTTAAACATATAGGAAGCTATTATATTATCACGAATATATACAAAATATTGACGATGAACGTAGTGTGAATGGAATGTAAGGCGACTTGTTATTCTTTTCGAATAGGTACCTACCTACCTACCCACTTGGTAGTTGCTGGAAATTATTTTCCATTCGAAAAAAACGACGGGCGGCCATTCGAAAATCAAAAGCTCGAGCTATTTTAATATAATACATCGGTGCGAGAGAGACGAGCGTGAGTGAGAGAGATTTTAGAAAACTCGAATGTTTTTGTATACCACTATATAGGTATACTTATGCATATATAATACTGGTTAAAAACAAAAATAAAAACCTTACATAAGCCAAACATTTTTAAAAATCATCGCTATAGTCTATACGTATATAGATGATAGATACTATATGTTTATGATTATAGTAGGTATCTGGGTACACTTGTCCCACACACACACATTTTTTATACTTAAAAATCTGGAAGATATTTATTATACACGAATTTATATAATCTAACGCGGTGATTTCATAGTTATTATTGGTTTTCGAAAACGCGTATATTAAGAAATGAAACAAACAATAATCATTGTAATTAACATAAATAATAACATACCTACTAATTTTACAGAATTTAAAATACCAACACTGTCCATTTGTTCAGTTAATAATAAATTCCACCGTAACAATCTTCAATAGGTACGTGTTTACACGTAATAAAATTATACAAAAATGTGCGTTTATCGGGTTACTTTTCACCAGCTGTTTCATTGTTTGGAAATAGGAAGTGAAAAATATAAATTAGGAAGGTACGTTTCCGGATAAATATTATGATTAAAAAAACATATAACCATAATTTAAGTATGTGAAATTAATTTCTTAATTTCGTTTTCTGTTTAAAATTTAATAGTGCACTAGACAATATTACATACTTAGTCAAATAGAAGTGGCCCTACCGCCCACCATGATCGATTTAATTGTATCATCTTGTCGAATATAGACGAAAGATAATTTGTTGGAAATCACACATATGTTTGCGTCTTATTACTTATTAGTATGGCATTTTGAAAATGTGTCGGTCATTTAATTTATTCTTGGTTATATTTGTACAAGTCTATTATTAATACTTGATTTTCTGAACTATTATTTCTTAACTCTAGTCTAAATTGATTAAAATATTCAAACAAGAAATCCGATCTCTGTAGTTTGAATTAGTTTCTTATTGATAGGAAAAATAATATATGCCTCCATCGATGTAATGGATTTTTTTCATATTTATTTACTGCGCTTATAAATACGAGAGTGTAAAAAAAAATGTTAACCGTCTTATTGCAATAAGCATTAAAAATCCTAGCTACTTTTCTACACTTTCAATTAATATATTCCTAGAAAGTATGTGTAGGTGGTTACTAGTTTTAGTAGGTACTATAATGGCAGCAGTACCTACTATTTTATGCTTTGTTCCATCGTGTATCGATAATTGGTGTATCATATTATATTATAGTTTATAATCTATAGACTAATTGGTAATTACTTTGTAATTTTTGATTGATCAATAATCAATTATTATTCTTATCATTATTAATGCCATACAAACCACGTCAATACGTCATATCACTTGACAATGTCCGATTATTAGTAATAGCTGGTATCTACCTAACTACAATAAATAATAACTAATAAGTCTATGATGTTTTGTGCACATACAAATGTTTGGTTAGTACTCTGCGACGGCCAGACATGTACATTTAAACTCACTCAAAACATAACATACATAATATGCTAATATGATATGCCATGATTACACCTATCTGGAATATGTATATACTTATATTCTATATTTTACGCATTTACTTGACTGCACATTATCCATGTGATAAACTGCAGTTCACTTACTTTATGTCTTTAATGACATAATAATATATGGTAGGTAAGTGTGTAATACCTATTTGACATATTATAGTGTTGACATTTCACTAGACGTAATATCCATCTCATATATATAAGCCATAACTATAAAATATATATACCAACCACACCTATGTATGCTCTATTTCTAAAACATAATAATCTCGACGGAACCATATGGTGTTAAATATTTTACATTTCATTCAACTGCACCCTTTAATTTGTGTTCACACGTATTTAGGTATTATTCAGGCTTGGTGTTTGAATATTCATGACACTATCTCTATGTAATGCACCTAAGTAGTATCTCACGGCCTAAATATATATAAGACAAAAACGTCTAATTGCAAGCTGGAACGATTCACAGAATGCACTGCATAATATAGGTAAACGTGTATATTTGTAACAATGTAAAATCATAAATTTAGAAAAAAAGTTTTTATTTTACGTTTTAAATTTGTAATATTTAATAAAATAATATGTTCTAAAGTCTAAACCCGTTACAGCAGTTACGTCTAATCGTGATTGATATCAATTATAATTTTTAATGATTATCACTAATCAGCTGAGGTCAGTAAATATTCGAATATTATAACGGCCGAAACGTTACGATATGCTAATATTAACAATACGTATGAATGGTGTACATCCGATATTTACGAAATATTACAACTGGATAGGTTTCAATAATGGCTAGAGAACTTGTTGTGATTCTAGCTTGTATAATATGTATATAGCAATGGATATTTCAGTGTGGTTTTTTAATGAAATATTATCCACCTTCCAAAATGTTTGAAATAAACATCGGCCAACACCTTGTCTGAAATACTGAACTGAGAATGGTAGTATTTAAAAATAATATATGATTTTATTATTCTGTTCCATCTGTTTGTATTTTTATCGTCAATTCGATGTGTATAAAATAATTATTAAGCGATCAGCATTATTATATAAAAAAAAAAGTTTGGTTAATTTTTTTAATTGTTCGTTCAGTTAATATTATATAATTTATCTGGCTTCGAATGGTGGAAACAAAATATAAAATGGTTGACACTTGACAATGTCAAACTGTTTCGTGACGGTGTATACATTATATGGGCAAGTATGACCTATATTTAAAAAAAAAGCTATCATTAAAATTAAAACTTATATATTATTTAATAACAATATTAATTGTTTCATATTTCTAATATGTTCATATTATATACATTACTTAAATATAATATAATGATTGAAATTTGAAACTCACGTGTAGTTTTACAATGTTCATAAAATCATTTAACATAAAAAGTTTTTTATTAAATTAAATATTTACAAAGTTTAAAACCTGATGGTTGGTGAGGTGGCAATTAACAAAACATACAATAGGTACGTCAACCTAACCTGTGTGGAGTGCTTAATATACAAAAATATACATTCTTCGTGCTGGTTCGTCTGCAGTAATTTCTGCTACAGGTATGATTTGGCGATTTCGTCTCGAGTAGGTTAGAGATTAGGTTAGGTTCCCTCGAGTCGGCTTTTTTAAGTTTTCAAACGAAAAGAGTTGTAACGAAAAAAAACGTAACGATCCTACTAAAATGTGCCTAATATGTGTCTGTCTACATACATAATATATGTGTCTAGTTATAACTCATATCGAAAAGTAAAACGTGCGAATCCGATGTCTCTCGCAACGTGTGGTTATCCGCGCACGATGCACTACGCAGCTACATGATGCGCCCAGAACGGAAATACGTTTTTGCGTTAACAATAATAATATTATTAACTATACCTCCACAGCACTATAATACGTGTCTACGTGTCGAAGCACCGGTTGTGCTTATAGTGCCTGTAATGGTTAAACGAGAGTTCATAGCACTTTAAGTGTAATTATTTACAATATTATATTTATTATTTTCATCATATTATTTCGTATCGCTTTCTTGAGACACACGTCGCCGCTGCAGGTATAATAATAATAATAATAATATATAAATATATGCACACCTAAAATATTATTCACACATAATGTTATATACGTCTACAGACGATTTCGTAACGTCCGAGGACCCAAGTGTTGCCCCTTCCCCTCGGCCCAGTTAGTGCACATGTATAGTCGGTTAATAATTAACGGCGAACACGACCGCGAGATATTACGAATCGCGATGAATGGACCTCGGAAGCGTATATATATATACAGTGTGATTAAATATTATTTTTTCGCGCTCGATTCTCTCTGCGGCGGGGACGGGTTCGACGCGTCGGACATTTCGTTTATAGGTAATTACACAACCGTCGTTTCTGTCGGTGCTTTGAACTTTGACGGGAAAAAAATGTAAAAGTTTTATTTCGATGTTTTTCGCGAATGAACACGCGACGGTGTTTTGTTCATCCGTTGAGAGATGTGTGTGCGATAAACAAAAAAAATATGTAATCCAAATAATCGTATATAGTTATTATTTTTATAATCATATCATGTCATATACCGACTTGCAAATCAACTATTATATACAGATTATAAAAATGAATCGGTCGGCGTTCATATTTAAACGTTTTACATTCGAATATTAGTATTTACACGTGTATGCACTGCATTTTTCGTAGCCTTGAATTCTATAAAAAGATATAATTTTCACTCGGACACTCACAAAAATTAAACGAACCGTTAATTAATCGTCGTTCGAGAAACGCTGCTTTTGAAAAGGAATTTTTCAGTTACATATTTAATTTGGATGGGTTCTAATGGGCATACTTTATTATGCCACGATACCGTATAAACTATATCCACCCGAAAGGCGATTAACACTTGATGACAAACACATAATAATTACCGAGTAAGTTGTAAGTTGTAACTAACATGGCGTACATTAATATATATATTTTACCTTTTTTTCGGACGCGACTTACCGCACAGTTTGCTATTATGACATTACATTATAGGTATAACGTCGAGTGTTATTGTTTAAACGATTTTCCCATGAGGCAGGTTTAGCCGGTTTAGGACGGGTTAGGTTTAGGTTTAGGTATATGTAATTGTACGAATGCAATTTGAAAAACTTCAATTCAATTTGTACGGTTTTTAAAATACGTACCTACTAAATTATACTTTCTATTAATCATTATAATCTATTATCCATGCGTATAAGTACACAAGTACACCGGTGGCGTAGTTGAGAATGTTTCTATGTATAAGTAAAATCAAATAAAATGTTTGGAAGTTGCAATTTAGGTACCATCACGCGATTTTTTTATTTATTTTTTTTTTTAATAAGTGTATATTTTAACAAAAAGAACGATGTTCCAAAAAAAATGTCGTGTAAATTATTATTTTGGAACTTATATTTATATCCTTCCGGAGTTTGCGATTTTACGTTTTTACGAATGCTCTCATATTCGAGTTGACAAATATAAATTAAATCGTAAAAGGCATCCCGTGTATAACGATAAAAGTGAAACAGATCTTTTATAATATTTAAATCGTGCTTATCGTTTACGGCGATATATAACCTAATAATATACTAATACAACTAAACGATTTATTTTTTTTAGTTTCGTAATAATTCATATACTATAAGTGTATATTTAGTTAAACTATATATCAACTCGTTATAAATATTTAAACCATTTGTAGGTACAAGACAACATATAAATACAGCTCATCGGGAGGAATCGATCCCCATGTCTCCCCCCCCCCATAATTATGCCCTTGAAGTGCACAACACACTTACAGCAGATTATATTGTTATTATTTCTTATATTACATTTTTGTCAATTTTGAAACGTGTTGAAATGCGTGCGCCGCGTACACACTGCACAGCGCGCGACACGATGTATAGTAATATTCTTATGACGTTATCGTTGTTATGGTTATTACTGCATCACGACGACGACGATGCAGCCGCCGCCGCCGCGGAAGAATGCGATCGACGAAAAAATTCCAGTCGCGCCGAGACCGTGTGCCGGGCGTCGACGACGACGGCCGTCGGTGTGGGTAACCGGTTTGTGTGTCGTCCGCGCGCAGTTCGCACGCCAGCGCTCCGGTCCGCTCGCCGGCCTACGATGGGACGTACCTACGATACCTATGCAACGCACACCTGTGCCGCCGCCGCCAAACTGGCGATCTAGCTACTCGCCGGGCTCTCCCGCGGAACAGTCTCTTGGCGCGTGCACGCCGGCCCGCTCGCGCGATCGCCACTGACCGACATCGAGGCGGTACGATAAAAAAACCGTAACGACAACACATCATACGGTACGATCCGTGCGACTTGTCGCGCCCGAATAAATATCGCAAAAATAATACTACACGCGCGACTAGTCGTGTGTAATATTAAAAAAATAAAATACGCGCCCGATCGTCGGAATTCTTCGCGTCTTACGGGTTTTCGGCGGTGTGTTTCCGCGCGCGCCTTCAGCGTGCAACGGGTGTGTGTGTGTGTGCGCCGCGCTCCTCTGAAGTCTTCTCGCCGCGCGCGACGTGACGACGGCGCGCAAGAAGCTCCGTCCGGTCGCGTAAGCTTTTCGATTTTCGACTTTGACCGTCCGCAAAGGCGCGCACAAGTGTATGATATATAATATTTTAGTTTATATATAGGTGGAATGTTACGCCGGGACGAAATGCGCAAAGGGTATGACGTTTTTCGATACGCCTAAGTAGAAAATCTCAAGTTTTTCCGTCCACGACTGTGCATACAACGTGTCTTTTATAATATTGTGAAACACATTGAGACATCCAAACTTTGTGGGGGTTTTTTTCCGACGGTATTACGACTTTTAAACTTTGCGCTCTTACGGAGCGTACAGCAAAATTATAAAACACAATAATATATTGACGAACGAAACAGCCACCCTCGTGTCGATGACGGTAAAAAATTAGGGGAAAACCGTACCAGATATACCGCGGTATATTGTGTCAATCGATTACGATGATTCGCATCCGTAGGTCTATCAAAATGCCACTAATTTTCAATGCGAAATCGCTAAAAAAAAAATAGGTACCGTGTCGTCTACCCGCGATTACAAAATATATCTAATATCGCATAATTTTTCAACTGTCCGTGGTCGAGAATCACTCCTGCAGCGATCTTATTATATTTGCGTAATTCATATCGACGGCGATTAGGTACACGTCGAATAAAATTTCCAATAGCAGAGTATGATATTATTATTATTTATTGTATACTCGTTTGTTTAGGAAATACCGATAATTCTTTCATTATTTGTTCGTATATAATAGTTAGTATAATAAATCACATATCATATACCAAATGTGTCCACACGAACACGGTACAGGGTACACTCTGTACAACTCAGTTACCGATATATTACTCGTCAGTATACGTATTTTTGAACGCCGTTTGCGGGACATGAGACTATTCCATTGGGCTCATAAATTCCTGTACGACTTACGATTTTTCGACTTTTGTATTTTGCGCACGCGCAACAACTTCGCTTTTCGCTGTGTACCCTGTTTTTTTTTTTCGTGGACACATACGGTATTTATATATATAAAATTATACATATGTATATGTACAGTTACACGGTCTGTGTTCACATGTGGCGTATCGTGAAGGTTTGACACGTTTTAATGTACAAATGTCATGCATTCATGACAATATCGTACACCTCGTCTCTGTACGGTGTAGCAAGGGGTCGGTCAAAAATAATTGCTCTTACTTCGCTGAGAATCAAATTAAATCGATCGTTTAGTATTGTTTGATTAACGTTCGAAATTCTACGGCTAATGTTTTTATACTATTATTCGTACACAGCATAATTAATAAATTCCTATGCATAAAACTAAAGTAATATCTAAATAAAAAAAATTAGTTTTCCAAACTTGATCGTAATGTTCGTTTACACTGTTATTATGTACTCAATACACAAAATCAGTCAAACAATACAGACCTGTCGTAACAGCATTACTAACTTGCACACAAATCGAAATAGCGAACGCTTCAATTTTGTCGAATCGTTTTTCAAACCAAAGTAAAATATACTATTGTAGTCAATAAAGTTCGATAAAATGTATAAAACCCGAAAAGGAAAACATGATTTTATTTCCGAACGGAATAAATCGACAACATAAATCGTACGTCGATAATCCCAGCAAAATATTCATTGTAAATTTCGTATTTAAATTTATATAAATATATCAAAAAGCTCATAATCGTACGACGAAAATGAATATCGTGTATAACCGTATAAGATAATCAATGATAGTATTATGATTTAGTTGCATGACCTGATAGTACGAGTTTAAAAAAAAAAACAATTTTTTATTCATAAACCAGTTATTATGTCATCTACGTGGATTATACATATAAGCCCGTAGGTATCCATAATAATATATTTTATTACATCGAGTTTTCTGTGCACAATACATTATCATACACATATTATGTTATTACGTATATGTATATATTGTAAACTGTTATTTTTCGTTTACTTACAAACGTTTCCCGTAGACGTTGGACTGTCGAGATAATCCACATATTTCCATAGTTTATCGTTCGCTCTATACTACAAAAGTAAACAACAATTATAACGCATTTCATATGTCTCTACGAACAATATAATATTAATAGTAGTTAATTTTTATTCGTCTGAATGCTTACGTAATTATGCGTGTTAACGTTCTCGGATACTGCCTACGTTATATTTGGGGGAAAATTATGTAAAAAAAAAAAAAAAATAGCTAGTTGTAATATTATAATTGCTGTGCGTAAAACTGTAAACCGAGTAAAGGTTCAAAATTACGTCGTAATTTCATTTTTCTTCGTTCGGACAACATTGAATGTGGTTTAATAACATGCAAAACTAAATATTCAAAATCGTGTATTTCTCAAAAATTTCTCACATTAACCGTTGTAATATTCATGGGCTGAAAATGAGTGACGTCCATGACTTGAATTTTCATATTTTATTTGATGTTCTCACTCGGCATTCGTTAGTTCAAATGTAGCAGGTCAAACGAATCAAACGTCCATTAAACTCATTTCAATATATTATTCATACCGACCTCAGTGTATTATATTGGGTATACCTATCTCGTGCAGCGCCGTCGATACGACAATTATATTATTAGCTATTCTTTGAACGACTTTTGGATGTCTATTGTTCGTTGTGTAACAATATTATTATTAGTATGCATAACGTGACGTGAAAAACAAAAACTAAGATTTTTTCGCTTAATATACTTAATATACCGTACCATACATATATAATATGTTATCATATACCTATGTATACATTTCCCAGGCGACGCATTTATAATTCCTAATGTCACGATCGTAACAATATGCACTATTCGAACTAAAGAAGAGGTTATATTATTATACTCGTACGGTTTTTTCTCGAAAAAATATGCGTTGAAATCACGAGAATATGGATAAAAATATTGCGCCTGCGTCGGATTTAGCTTCTCTGGACTGCTGGGACTATACAATCGAGTTGGAATGTCTTCGAGGTCCACAAGGTATACATGAACACTATACCTATACTAAACACATTTTTGACAAATATTGGATGTTAGTATTATAAAATACTTATTATACAACACACGTAAAAAGTAAAAAACATATATATCATTAGTGTTCACATGGTTTCAAAGAGAAAATGTTTGATAACTGTTCAACACACTTGTACAGGTACCGATAATTATATATCATATTATGTTATCAATTACTTATAGGAATCAATCAAAAACTTGTCTTGACAAAATAAAATATTATCTACTCTTCAACAAATTAAACGTACCGCCTAAACGTAATAACTAAGAAAGAATTTAATGTCCATACAATCGTACCCATATTACGTGGTAAATCATAATTATATTGGGTTGAGCTGATATGAGAAATTACAATTTTTTTAGAAAGCTACGTTGATTCTAATTTGTTTGGTAAATAATCAATTTTTAATGTTGAGTACCTAATAAAAAATTGCAATCAAATAGTAATTGTCTCTCGATACAAGTATAATTCGCGTTGCTAAATCTAATTTTAAATTAAACCAATGTCGTATATTACTATCGGGTACCTACTCATTTGTCGATATACACTTACAATAAAATATATATAATTTCAATTGAAAGTTTTATGATATAATATTTTTTGTTTCATTATGCATTTAAATAATTAGTTTTAATTAAAACTATGCGATCGGTTGAAATTATAAGTAATTAAATAATTATGAAATGTACTCCAAATCATTGATTTCAATGGGGAAATTATACGTCTAATCATAGCTAATTGAGAGTTAAGTAGTGTTTAAACTCAAAATATATCGATATAATAATACGGTTGTGTAGTCTATAATCATAATATATCAACTATGAAGTGTGTATGCATTTATATTATAATACGTATATAAATATATAGCCTTACATAGGTAGTTATTAGGTAGGTACCTAAATATCATTTCATTTCCATCTTTAATGAGCCCATCTACCTCCCCGTGTGTATTTCTAACTTTCGACTGAACTAATTGCGACTGCAGTGTAGGTTTTACGTACGTCCATATATAAAATATAAAAATATGTTTGGTCATAAATTGGTCGAAAGTGTGTATACGTGAGTATAATATAATAATATAATATGTGTTTTTTTGTCTGGTTTTGATGATTATCAAAAAAAAAAAAAAAAAAAGCCACAAATCTTAAAATATAAAGTAACGTTTTATGCAATACGAATTATTATTACTGCCAAGACCAACCCGCAGAGCTGCCGAGGAGTGCGCAACATCGTTATAATATATTTTATGGCTTTATAACGAAAACCAATTCGTGTGTTCAGTTGTATTACAATCGAGGTTAACCCGATAGGCTAACCCAGTTGTATAGTGCAGTGTAAGCTTTCAATGAAAAAAACCAAATCGGAACGAAAATCAAAAAAAAATAAATAATAGTTTTCTCCGTTTGATCACGAAGTCTCGCCGAAGAACCTTCCTAGCTTCCTTCTATGGAATTGCGACGCTTTCGAAATACCACGTTTATGTTCAAACTACCTTATTCTTGTGTACAGACGTTACACTACTATATTACGAACACCGGACGAGGCGATTACTCCCGAAGATCACGACCGATCGATATAATTAGAATAAATCCCCCGGTCTTTGACAAATCATTTAAGTTAATAAAGAAGCGTTACATGGTGCGGGCGGGCGCACACGACGTGATAATATAATAATTATTATTCGATTTCTAAGTGGAAATCTCCGACATTCAATCATTTGAATCGTTGTCATTGTCCGTTTGAGAATTATTCATAAAGTGTATTATTATTATTATTTATTGTTGTACGTACGCACGGCATAATATGCGGTGCGTAAATCGATTGCTTTCATGACTGATGTTTGTAATCGATTGCGTGGTGTTGCAGACTTACAGCTAGCCGCTGAACTGGGCAAAACTCTGCTGGAGAGAAATAAAGAATTGGAGACCAACCTGAGGCAACAGCAAAATGTCGTGGAAGATCGCAATCAAGAGATCGAGGTAATTGATAATATATATATATATATATGTGTGTGATTTAAACGTAAAAACCGTAATAGAACGCAGCCCAACCCGTGTGAAAAAATTGACAAAAACTTCGAAACATGTGTTTTTTACAGTAAGTAACCTAAAAAAGACAATATATGAAACGCGGGTTATTTCGTATTCACTGCACATTTACGCGCAAAGAATGCGTTTTGTCTCCAAGTTCGAATTGCGACCACGTCTGGCTACGATGGTCATAATAATAATAATAATATGCGTTACTTGATAATAAAAATAGATTGTAATGACTTGCCATCCTGTGCGGCACATATTCGGTCCATGACATGCAACTACATTTCGTTTCTGTTAATTATATGTGTACCTACACATTATTAGTTTTTGTTGCCATGTGCAGCGCCGAGGAATTCGAGTGCATATTATATTATTATTATATGGCGTTAGAAAAACGGCCGGTACGAAAATCGATCATTCCGAGCGGTTCGCCGGCCATATTTCGCAATAGTTTTGCCTTCATGCACACACACAGGTGGTGCTCGAGCTAGATTTTTTCCCCGCTGACATTTGCTAATTGATCGAACGTGACTTTGAACACTGCGCTGCGTGCCGCAGCTGCGCACTCGTAGGCGTGCGTACGAATAAAACGACGCGATGATATAAAAAAAATTAAGACCTTCTGGTTAATATATCATTCGAAATCATCGCATCGTATACAGTGTGCGTTTCATCTGGTTTTCAAACACCCCGCCGCCGTAGGCATTATTTTAATATAGCTGTGGCAGCGTTCCAACGATGCAACGGACTCTCGGCCAGAGGCCTTTCGGCATGAGGTCGGGGCATGGGAGCATTTCTTTCGTCAGTCTCGATCCTGGCGCCAAGCGATTCCGTCGCACCTACGTTTGGGTTTACGAACTGATCCGTTCCGTCACACGCGCGCGCGACACAATCACGCGATACTATTATACTTCGTCCGGCGCGCAAAATGAATTCCATCGAAAATCTCACCGAGTGGCCGGTCTTTCAAAAGGCCAACGAACAGGCCATCGGTCTGAACCTGTACGAACTGGTCGTGACCGACTCTCTGATATGTTGGCAGTATCTCACCAAGCAAACGGCCGCTCTGAGAGAAGTGAACGATTCCAGGCTGCGCATTTACGAGCAATTGGAGATCAGCATTCAGGATCTGGAGAGGAACAACCAGAGGCTCGTCCAAGAGAACATAAACGACAAAAAGCACATAAAAAGGTAACGTACAGTAATATATTATCTCTGCGCAATACGTTGTATTATGTGTGGTTATAATTTTTTTTATATTTTTTTTTAACGGTTAACCGATCGTTATTCGATTCGAACGCATTATAAACTTATCCGCCTATATTATCATATGCTTATAGTCTGTACGATACAATCGAAAGTTTGGAAAGTCGCTGCGAAGATCTACAGCACCTGGTCGACGACATGGGCCATTTAAAGAAAGACGACAGCGTGGTCAGCGAGGGCAGCGGCGGCGGAGGAGGAGCCGTGATCGAAGATCAAGACGAATATGCTAAACTTGCCTCGCAACTGGAGCATGCGAAAAATCTAAGAGTCAAGGAACAGAGAAAAGTGTCTGAACTGGAACAAAACGTGTCGTTGCTCATACAGGTAAAAACCATAGAAGTCGTGAACAAGGCTGAATAATAATGGTATAATAAAACGTTCGATAAATGTATAATATAATATATATAACACAACTATGACGAACGCGTATTACTGCAATAACGTGATATGTATATAGGTAAGGTACCTGTACCGTCACTGCGATGCACTACGTGATAAATAATCGTATCGGATGTTATTGGCAATGCGTTAATTTATGATTTTTTATAGGAGAACACCAGTCTAGAGGAAAAAGTGAGTGTAATGCAACAAAAAGACGAAGAACTGAAAACGCTCCAAGATCAAATCGTCTATTTAGAAGAAATCAGGTGGGTCAGATAATTGATTATAACAGACAACAGTAGTGTGTTACATATATATATATATATACAGAGTGTAACAGAAAAAGCTGACCAAAAAAAAAAAAATTGATGCTACTTAAGCGTATGACAAAAATTATATGATTAGTAAGAGGTTTAAGAAATATACCCGTGTTAGCAAATTTCCAAATATAATATTTTTAAAAAAGTTCCAAATTAATTCAATCAAAAGAATATTGATGTTTTAAAAAATTCTAAAAATTAACTATAGCTAAAGTATACTTGATTTATTTTTAGATAAATGTCCATCCAAATCGTTCTTATAATCAGATTCACAATGGCTACTTTTTATTTATTCAAAAAAGTTTAAATCAAATTTAAAATTTTTTATTTTCAGCGCAAGAGGCTATAAATTATATATAAAAAAAAAAAAATTGTAAAATATTGACTGTAACAAAAGTTATTCCAAAAGTCAATCATATCTGTTACACCCTGTATATATACAATAATATAAAACGATGCGTCTACAGAATACTATAAATACATTTAAAATTAGATTGAATAACAAAATATTTTTAGGCTGAATTTTATTTATTTAACGCTAATCGGAAGTGAACAATACAGAATACGTCATATATATGTAGGTATAGGCAATATAGCGATAAACCATATTAGAGTAACGTAAAATAATTTTCATGGAAAACCATTAACTATTTCAATACGGTATAGATAACATCAATATTAGGTACTATTAAAAAAAAGTAGGTACTTCATAATATCTACTGAATTTATTTACAAAAATAATAAAAAACACGTTTTCGCCAATAATATAGGTACAAGAAACAGACGACGGTACAGTATGTTCACCTACCGGTTCCTTCTTAATGCTTATCCTTGAAAAATGGTTTACCTACCTATATTTCTGGGTTCAACACGGAAATAATAAATAAACAACCGTACCCACGCATTACGGGTAACTTTTGGATCAAATAAATTAACGATTATTTAATATAAACCATAGTTGTCTGTTTGTTTTTATATATTTATTAAATAATATATAGCTACTAGAAAAATAACTCTACTATGTAAATCTTAAACCGTACAATAGGTATAGGTTCAGATTTAAATTGTAATGATAGTGATCAAAAATTGCGCCAAGCGAATTACGATTTATAGTTTTTCGATTTATAACACTGCGTTCGATACAAACTAAAACTGTGGTTTTTTTTTTTTTTTTTTAAATATATTTCAAATTTTGTCAGCGGTTTTAAACGAATCATCTCACTTGCGCAACAAATCATATAGATGTAATACATTTATAGATGAATTTTTTTTTTTTTAAATAATACAGTAGGTATAGCTTAGGTATAGTATTTTTTAATGCGATAAGAATGTCGTTATTTAGCCATTAGTCATTAGTATAATCGTATGACAAATTCCAAATTTTATATTATATACCTTACTTATATTCTGACGGTTTAATAGATCAAAACGACGAAAATAGTAATTAGGTACCCACAAAAAGTCTTATAGAGATGATTTTGTTTTTCAGACAAGGAAATCTGTGTCGGCGTTGTCAGCGCAGCACTGACCCAAACCTATTCGACGAGTACTCGGTTTACGACGACGATGATGACACTGACGATATTAGCGCTATAGGATCGTATGTCGAAACTCACAAACACGAAGTCTTGCAGCAATTACAAGTATGTTTTCATTCTTAAACCGTAAAGAATTAAACGTGATACGGGTGCATTGTTATAAGACATGTTCATCATGTGGAACCCAAACGTTTTAGATTACAAGTGCCTCGACAATAACGGACTATAGGCACTATCTAACTTTAAATGTATCTGCGTCTTAGATATTTAATACGATCGGCTCGGACGGCCGCGTTTCAGTTTTGAATGCGAAAAACATATCTTATCGTCACAATAGTAATAATCGCAGAGTAGAATTAAAAATAAAAGTATTAGCCGCATTCGTTTGTATAAGCCGTTGCGGTATAAACGATCATGAGTCATTTCAATTTTCAAACGTGAGCAATTCGAAAAACCTAAACAGGATATTTGGCATTTCGCCTGAAGCAAAACGCTTAACGACGATAATTGTGTTATTTTGAGGTCCAAATATCCAGACTCTTTGACATTTTAAATCGGGTCACGACGCGTAGTTTCTGAGCTAATGTTCATAATATAGGCGCAACGTGTATAATACAATAGGTAGGTGTAAAATCGCGCTAACACGCCGAGTGAAACTTAAAAACAGTCATAGCCACTACCACCACCACCATCGATCAATCACAACTCGTCGTCGGGAAATCGATTGACGAAACGCAAATAAATTTAAAAAAGGTGGACCGATCCAACTGTATGACATACCTATAACCGACATAATATAATAACACGCGTTTACGAATTTTACCGGAAGATTAAAAGTTTTATCGAAAAAATTGTCAATATTCGTCACGCGTATGCAAATAATAATTGCGATAATTACTATATTATACTGCGAAAGTATTCTATAGCCATATTATTCGAATAGCCACCCTCGACTCGCCGAATAACTTTATAGGTAGTTCCGCCTCGAGCGGATATAACTCTACGAGCTAGTAAACTCGGTGCGATAACTCGGCACCCTCACCGAATTGTACTATGACCGTTAATTTTTTTGTTTCTGTTGCGAAGGAGACGTTGGGGGAGAACTATTCCGAGGACAACCCTTACCGGATATTGGTGGACAAATACGAGGCGCTGTTGAAGATCCAACAGAAGCACAACGCGTTCACGCCGATGGTTAGCAACAACAACAACAACAACAACAACAAGGACGGCCAGAACCGGGGCATATCGCTACACGAGGAGCTGCAGATGTCGGGGCAGTTCTCGTCGTTTAACGGCAACGCGTCCGACAGCGACGACAGCAGCGACGACGGCATGCCGACCAAGGGACGGGCGGCGCCGAGCGGGGGGGCCAACAATTGCAAGTACTCCGAGACGGAAACGACGTCGTCGTCGGGCTTTTCGGACGAGACGAGCAACAAGTGCACGCAGACGGAGACGTTCTTCACCGGTTCGTTCCTGTGCACGATATCGGACGGCGACGACTGCCGGTTCAGCATCTACGACGACGCCAGCCCCGTGGAGAGCCGGTTCCGGAAGACGCCCGAGTACCGGCAGCTGTTCCGCGAGATATTCGCCGTGCTCAAGAGGGCGGCCGAGGCCAAGGACGAGGGCGAGAGGCTGCCGCTGCTCCAGGACGACGACCGCGGCTACGAGGGCGAAGACGGCGACGGCGCGGACGACTCGCCGTCCGTCGGCCGTTCGACCGCGTCGGCCACCGCGACTCCGCGAGTGCCGCCGGCCACGCCCGCCTGCGAGCACAACCCGTTGATGTCGACCATAGAGCAGTCGGCGGCGGACGAGAGGCGTCCGGCCACGCCGCCGGCACAGCAACCGCTGGCGGACCAACAGCACAGAGCCGAACACCAGCAGCAACGAACCGAACAACAACAACATCAGCAGCAGCAGCGACCGGCTGTGGCCGAGCAAGAACAGCAGCAACAGCAGCAACAGCTGCTGCAGCAGGAGCCGCGCCCGGACGCCTGTCGTCGCCGCCGGGACATCATCGAGGAGCTGGCGTCCACGATCAAGCACAAGAAACACGTCCGGCACCGCAAGACGGCCAGTCAACAGTCCAAAGACATCAGCCACCTGCTGGATTTCAAGTGGACCGACCAGGTGACGCACCGGCAGCCCAGGAGCGGCAGTGGCGACAGGCCCCCGTCGTCCCACAGGTCCACGTGGTGCGTCGCGCCCAAGGACTGCGCGGAAGCGTCGCCCGCCGTGGCCCAACCGTACGCGAGCGCCGCGTCCCAGGAGGTGGCCAAGCTCAAGCTGCTGGATAAGTCGTACGCCGAGGTGTTGAGATTGAGGAAAGTGCCGCCAACGTCGTCCAACAGGCCGCAATCGCAGCACGTTAACAGAAACGCACGTTGATGATATGCGTTATCAACTTATGGTTGTTAACTTTACGTATTTAAATTTGTTTTTTCAAATCATTTATTCCTATAATATTATTATGAGCCCGTCGCGGGTGGAACAAAAAACAAAAAAAAAAAATTTAAAAAAAATCATAAACGATATAAGACAATAAACTCGTCTCCCGATTTTTTGTGATCCCGCGGAGTTTTGATTACTCCCGTTTAATATTATTATTTAAATATTATATTATTAATTTTTTTTATTAATGTTGATAATTCGCTATCAAGATTCATCGTGTCTTAATTTTGTACCTATATGTACCTTTATATAGTATTAGCGTACCTCTATATTACTAAGTTTGTTGCCACCGTTGGTTTTTTGTGTCCGTAATATTAATAACGATATATTACTTATTACGTTTTTTTTTATTCTTTGAGACAAAAATTAAGTTATATAATTATATTGTATGTGATGCATGCGTCATATCATGAAAGAGATTTGTTTTTTTTGTAATATTTATTTACTTAAAAGAACTTTGATAAAAACTAATGTTTAATTTTGTTTTTTAATGATCTTTAAAATGAGAACTATTATATTATTGTGTGTACATATATAAGTTTGAAAAGAAAAGTGAACGTATATCGTTTTAAACGGTTATTTAAGTTATTATTCCACAATCCTATTTTGCTCTTCAACCGTGCAACATCCCACGAAAATATACAAATATGTTATATAATATATTATTGTAGTCTCCATAATATAGTCGCTAATCATTTAAATTTGTTCGACACTATACAATATACGTTTCACACGTGGCACATTTCAAACGATATTGACGTGCTGATGAAAAAAATGAAAATTTGCATATATTAAAATAAGTATGCGAAAAACACCGAGTAGAGAGTGAACTAGTGAAGACGTGAAGTGGTGAAATGAAAAGTAAAATTAATATTGAAACGATAATTATAATTTCAGAGAGTTGGTTTGCTTTGGCGTTCATCTATTTAATTACATTTACAAGGTAATGTAGTCATATAGATATAATAACATATATAACATATTATATGTATATACACTGTACGTATCACATTATAATATTATTGTCTAATGGTTTTGAAGACTTACCCATGCATCATGCATGAAGTTATTAATTTAAACGCTAACAATATAATTATTAATACCTATTTATAATTTTAACTGACTAGTGTGTAATGTATAGGTACCCACGTTGAGAAGTGTGTACTTATGGATCGGTAGGGTGGGTGGCACTTTTTTAAATGGATATTATATTTTTATTTTTATATACAGGGCGGTTCACCAAGCATACTCACCTCCGTTTTTTGCTTCAATAACGCAGATATTCAAAATCCGATTTTAAGAATTTTTAAATAAGGATACTTAAAGACCATGATTTCAAATTTTTGAACTTTTTTGTGTCCTGTGGAGATCAAATGACGAATACCTCCCACCCCCTCGGCGGAACTTTTTATACGGTAAATTATTTAGCGAATAATTTTTCTGAAAATGTTGACGTATTAAAATTAAAATTCGAATTGGTAGTTTTTAGGTTATTAAACTTTGTGAACTAAGGATAATAGGTCCATGATAATGGGTTTGAAAGATATGGGGGCTGGGAATTTTAAAATTGTAGTGATTATTAAATTTGTTTAAAAAAAATGGTACAAGTACGAAGTACCTATATAGTATTAATACTAGATCGCTAGATCCAATAGTACATCTATTTTATATTTTTGTGAAACTATTTTTAACTTTTTAAGGACTATTATTTTAACACATACATTTTATTAAACTGAAAAATGTTTATTAACTTGTTCAAATTTTGAAAAAAGTATTAAGGTGTGTCAAAATATTTAAAAAAAAAAAACGTTCCACTAAATAAGTTTGAGTGACGATCAAGGAAACCAAACGGGTAAGAGACCACGAGGACGCTCGAGGAAAAGATGGTTGGACGTGGTCGAGAAAGATTTAAAAAGGATAGTAGTAAATGATTGGAGAAATATAATTCATGATCGAGAGAAGTGGCGTGAAGTTGTGATGGCGGCAAAACTCTTGTAGAGTAGATAAAGCCAGAAGGAGAAGAAGAAGAAGAAGAAGAACGATCAAGGGTTCTTATTTGACAAACGGGAGTTGTAGCGCCACAGCATGAGTAAATGAAAATCCATAAGTATACTTATTTCTACAGAACAAGGATTTCAAGAATTTTCAAATACGGTCTATTTAAACATTCTAAAAATCAGAACCTCAATAGATGTACTATTAGGTAATTAAAATAGGTGAGCATGACCGGTGGATCATCCTGTATATATAATTAAAATATAATTATCATGACCAAATAAACCAAAAAATAACGATTTCTACTATTTACCAGTTGGTTGAACATTTATTTATACTCACCCATAATTATTATTTATTTCAATACTTTTCGTGTTATTTAGGTATTGAATACCTACTATATACCTTATTTAAATGTGGTAAATAACTGTTTATTTTTCTTTATTGGAATGGTTTTTTCTATTTAGGCATAAACTTAAATTTTTGTTTTCAAAATTGACATTTAATGAAGGGGGAGGGGTGACGGATAAATTAGTTGCGCGGCGCCAAGGTTCTAATAACAGGTACGTTTCTGAGTAATTGACGTTCTAAAGTTTAGATACGCCACGTCGTAAATACAATAATATATACCTATTTTGCGTGGTAACTATAGTGGCACAAGTGGTTTTTGCTCTACGGGTTTTTCGTTTAATTTAAAATCATATATTTTGAAATTACCACATATTATTACAGTAATATAATAGCAGTACTATAATATACCATAAACGATACCGTCGGCTGTTTATCTAAGCGATTAATAATTAATTGGTAAACATTAAAGCAGTGATTTCACCGATAAAATCCACGTACATGCCAAGCTACACAAAAAACAATTTCGAATCTAGTACCTTAGTATCTACTCATTATGAACCTATTTTAATCTATAGATAGGTAGTATGGGTACCTTTCATGATTAAAGACAGTACTATCTTTAATACGTTTTCCAAACGTAAATTAACTGTCCTTACCAAATACTCGACCAAGTATTTAGCGATATCGATAATATTATCGCCGATAATAATACCCATTAAAAATAATTGCAGACAGACGACAATGCAGTCTTCGGAAATTCTTATTGATTTGTACCCTTAATACGTATGTCGTGTATAAAACTATCGAATCAATTGAAAATTAAACACAATAAAGGCGTACTTATAAGTGAAAAAGGCATTTATAAGTAAAAAAGGCAAAAAAAGGCAAAACAAAAATATGTTCATCGTCTTACATATTTTTAAATGACACACGTTTTTACACAAACATAATTTCTCTATTATTATTATTATTAAAAAAAAAGCTTTTTCCTTAAAATCCTAACCCTAATTATAATCTACTTAATATTAGTATCAGTGATATTGATAGCTATTAAAGTAAATGCAGGTAAAAATTCTCAGGGAAGGTAATGACCCCTTTGCCCCACTCCTGCGGGCGCCTTAGAGAGTAGGAACATGGGTAGATCTATCCTAATTGCTTCCTCCTACATGTCTATAAGCTATTATATACTATTTTAGAGTGTACGAATCTTACTTTACAGTCAATACAGACTACAGCAGTAGTTGTATCTTGAATATTTTAAACACAACTGGAGATCGTTCGACATTGTCAAAATGTGAATCTTGACTAATTTAAATCGATTACAGGCATTCTTGAATTTTGTATTCAGGAGACTCATGTTGTAAAATTGCCAATTGACACTAATTAATATATGCACGTCGTAGGACAATAAAATAACCAGCAAGGCCATGTTAAACATATTCATTATTCTTCATACGCGTTATACACGTTATACTAACACAGCTTAAATTATAAATTGGTAAGAACAGTTAACAGAAAATGCATTACGTCAACATAAAATTTATTAAAAGGTACCTATTCTATAATTGTGGACTTGAAAATGCACGAAGCCACGAATCTGATTAATTATTTCAAGATAAATTATAATTGGTTTTAGATTTTATAATTACTTAGATAAATACATTTACAGAAAATATTCAGAAGTTACGAAATACTTAGCTTTTGCTTTTTATTGAAATAATCGATGAAATTTAGTGGCGGGGAAGTAATTATAGTAAGAATTATAGGCATAAGACATTTTTTAATCAGCTTCTTTTTAAATTCTTGTCGAGAAAAAAATGTTTTGCTCTGTATACAATTTGAAACATTTAATATTTAATACAAGGTTCCTCATATGATGTTACAAGTGTAATTGAAAAAAAAAAAACTTGGGAGTGTAAATTCGTCGCAATAATTTTTTGAGTTAATAGCAGCTTAAAAAACGCTCAACCACAAAAACTTGACAATTTCACCAAATGGCTATTTATGTTAGATTTTTCTATACATAGTATAATTTATAAAAATATTTTGATTCTATTTGAACTATTTATAGACATTTTTAATTTTCAATAACAGTTAAAAAATATTGAAGTTACATAAAAACGAATTTTTTTTATAAGTATTGGGTGTTCAAATTTTAACAAAATTCATCAAAATCACGAAAATGTGCAAATTATTCTGTACCGTAAAATGTATTGATATTTAGGGCAATGACCCGCACAAATCTGCTTGAAATTTTTTAAGGTTACGTGGTATCTTATATTTTTACCTATAGTCTCCCGAGTATTTTTAAACTATTTCGGCGCCACTGATTACCTATAATGTATTCAATAATCACATACCATTAAATCACATTTTTTTATGTACGCCCAATTTTTGAAAACTATTATTGAACTTTGAATTTTTAGCCCTTGCAATCCTTACATTATACCACGCATGACCATTGTTGTGCCTTTACGATAGGTTTTCAAAGTTTACCTATTATTCAAATCTTGGTCCACTGCGCATCCGCAGTCTGTGGGATATTCAATTACTTCATAGTTCATAGTGTGATATACATTTTATTATTACAACTTGTTACTCTATTTATAATTTTTATCTGCTCATGTCAGGTGACCTACTTGGAATTTAAACATTTTAAACTACCTATCACTAATATCTCAATAGGGCATCTCAATAGCAGTTATAATTTATGAATAGTTATAGAAAATTACTGTTATCAGAAATGTGTAAAAAAAATATGTCAATAGGGTATTGATTAATGCATTAAAAAATTAAGGTGTGAGAATAGTATTTTATGATGTTGTACCTACACCGTATTATTCACTAATGTGGCTCTAAACCTATAATAACCGTGATACCAATCCATAGCCAACATTTTGTGATATTGTATCTGCAACAACATTTTGGCTTCTAACTTTTAAATTACCCAAAAATCATCGATCTAAAAAACTGAAAAGCTCAGAATTGTACTAAATTTCTTCACGAAGAAATTTCATCTTTTTACCAAGATAATACGATAAATTCTTCATAATAAAAATACTCAAGTTTATTTAAAATCAATGCCATTAAGCCATCAATGGACAGAATATTGTGCACGTACTTCATGTTGAAAAGGTGTACCAAACTACCCCTAATGAAATATACTTAGGATAATAGGATTTGATTGGGCAACAAAATTAAACTATTGCATAGCTATACAAATTTCAAACTGTGCAAGTGCAAAATGACTATATTCAGTGGCGTAGACAGGATTTTTCATTGAGGGGGGGGATTTTACATATATTCATAATTTTTAAGATAAATCACAAGGTAGTGCCCCCTACACTAATATTAAATATACACAAAAGTAGGTATTGATCTGTTGTAGAGTAGGTGTCTAGTTAAGTCAATTTAGAAATGCATTGAAATTTGTAGATAAAAAACTAAAAAATTCAAATTTCAATTAGGTAATAGATCAAAATGAGTCAAAATACTTTGAACATTTAAAATGTTCTTGTAGAGAAAGAAAATAATAAAATAAAAACATTTAGTGAAAATTTAAAGTAGCTACTTGAAACCTACTAAGTACCTTTTAAGTTTTTGAATTACAACAAAATTAGAAAATTCTTATGCGTTTGTTAATTTAACGATGAATATTCAATGTCTAACTTCAGACGCTCATAAAAAAATATTGTGGATTTACGCTCAATTTTTTTTATATTTCCACTAACAACTTATGATTGACATTGTATTAGATTTTTAAGTTTCTTGAACAAGCAAACAATTTTTATGAACAGTAATTTTAAATAAAACTTATAAAAATAAATTTTCTTCTGCCTATAAGGCAAAAAGAGTCAAAATATTTTTAAAATGTTATTATACATAAAAATGATAATTAAAACATTCGGTGAAAATTTAATTTAACTGCGGTACGGTTATTTATTTAAGAGTTACACCAAATAAAAAAATTGTCTTGGTAGAAAAATAGATTTGTGTAAAAACCACCGTTTTTCTTTATTTCTTTTTTTGGTTTTCCCAACTCTTTTGAAAACTAATAAAATTTTTACACTTTTAGACTTTGGTCAACTTTTCCCCAAAATACCAACTAGATTCACTTACCAGAAGGTAGAAAATTGAATCATTTTTACTGCCCCAAAAAGTGATGACGTAAAAAAAAACAGACATAATTTTAAAATCAATACAATTATCACTTCGCTCAGAATCTAAAAAAAAGGTAATGAGGGGGATCCATCCACCATATCCTCCTGCGTCTACGCCCATAACTATATTTAATGTTAAAACAACTAAAATAAATAAGTATAGAAACTATATCAATATCATATTCATTAAAAAAAACCAATGCAATTTACCTAATAAAAGTATTTTATTACTCACTCATTAAATTAATCATAAAACATACATATTTTTATAAAAATACATAAGAAACATTTATTTTACAAACAATATAATTATATTATTACACTAAAAATGTTAATTTAACATGTAAACTCTGTTTTGTGAATTCTAAATTCTAAGAATGACTTTAAAAACCTAACAATTATTTTTGAATACTTAAATTTTTTTTAATCTTAAGTTTGTAGTTCATCATTAAAACTTAATAAAAAATTAAATAAATATTCTAACTTAAGTCATAATCCACATGCTCAATATTAGTACAGTACGTATAAATATTTTACAATGCCATCTTGGCTAACATTTACCCTAAGGTGTTACAGTCATAATTAAAAACCAATTTGTGTACATTTGCCAATGTATAATGAACAAAAATAATACATTCATTTATTTACTAAATCTTTAGTATCTTATGTTAATTGTCGGACAAACATAAATTACAGTTTTCTGTACTTAAATGGCCAGTAAGGTGAAGCATTTATTACCCTATAATTTATTTATACATTTTAACTTTGTTGAGTTTTGGAGAAAAAAAATTATAAAATTTATATAATTTGAAAATAGACATCTGCATTTTTGTGAAATGTGAGTTATAAAAACCAAGTTATAAATTATTGGCCAAAAAATGTGGTATATGAATCTAGTAAAATTTCATATACTAAAGGGATAGACAAATATTTATTTATTATTAAATAATGCAGTATGTACTGCATCTAAATCATAACCGACATACGCCGATGGTTTATACAAATCAGCACCACGTGTAGGCATTCTACGACTTGTTCTAGAAAAAAATACAATTTAATGTCAATGTTCTCTTTTCTTTTTAAATAATGACCTATAGTGACATAAACCCCTTAATAAAACAGTTAAATAAATTATTTTTTGAATATTGATTATTTACCCAGATACAGATATTGGCCCACTGTTAGAACCAGCATTCCTCACCATGTCACATTTCATAGGCCTGCCATCCAGTTGTCTGTTGTGATAGACATCTACTGCTTGTATAGCATCAGCACGACGATTGTAAATCACTTCAGCAACACCAGGTCGAATCACTTTAGACTCTAATAAATCTCCTATGTCTGCAAATAGTTCCTGAATAAAAATATGAGTATTCAAATTAATAAAACAAACAGTATTTGGGTTGATTACAAATTTTTATGCAAAAAAAATAATTCTTATCGGCTTGTTTATATATAATTTGGTAATTACAATGACTACAATATTATCATATAATATTAGTACATACTCTTATATCTTCACATGTCACAGATGGTTCTAAGTTGGATATAATAATTTTATGGCCTATAGGTGGTCGTGCACGCTTAGCTAAGGCTGTTTGATGAGAGTCCAATCTTGAACGTAATGTTTCACTCAAGCCTCTATGATTCCTATAAAAAAAAATCGATATTAGGAAAAAAGTCCGAATAAACAGAAAAAAAGTCCGAGAAAAAATTATTTAAATATAAATTAATTATTAATTAAAAATAAAATTAGTAAATTTAGTAATAAATTACTAAACAGAAATGTTCTATTAAGCTTAGTAATTTTTTCAAATAAAATATGTTTACATCGCTCTGTATACTCAAATTTACTTACTATACAGATAGGTTTATACTTTATACACAATGATATCTCGATTAGGGTCTAAGGGTATTTCCATATACAACTAACAAGTAAAATTACTACTTATCTAAAGTACCTACGATTTATAGCATTACCTAGTAGTCAACCGCGTGTCATAGGCCATAGCAGTGTTTATAGTGTAATACATACTTTTATAATAATGGATAGTGTAAAAATAATAAAAAATGGTAAAAAAATTATCTGTGGTGGATTTGCATATACTTTTTATTTTCATGTTTTTATTTAACGCTTAAGGGAAAACTGCTAACAACCGCTCCTATTTACAAGAAACTGGCATTTCATAAAATCTATTTTGGTATTTTGTTACAATTTAAAAATTATATAGTTACTTGATACTCTTCCATATTAAGAATAATAGCAATAAATACAAATATAATTATATATTTTTGCGATTTTAAGTAGTGATGGACCCAATTGAAGTATGATGTTTCCAAAATCTATCGAATCTATTCGCATAGTGGTTTTTCATATAGAATAGTCGAATAAACTATAAAATTGTTTGATAGTGCATATCACTAGTTCTAAGGTTATTTTTAATAATTCCAAAATGTTAAATTAATACTCCCATAATTATATTGAATTTTAACCAAGAATCATTTTATTTATTATTAAATTAATAAATTAAAATTTAGTTGAATAATATAAAAAAAAAATTGTAAATAAATTTATTTTACCTTGAATTTCTATCTGATAAATCATCTTGATATCCATCATGATTGAACATTGCATTGCCAACATTCCGTCTCATTACCTACAGTAAATCGAAAAATGCATTAAACAGCACTTTAATTTTTAATTTAACATAGGTATCTTATTTACCGGTGTTGGAGAGTATCTATTTGTATCCTCCCATTCCATTGAATCCTCGTAATCCATTGCCATAGGTCTATTATATGGTTTATCATTAACTCTCATTGGTCTTGTAGGACGCTCTGGCGGTCGTCTCATAGACTGAGTGTTTTGTATTGGACGTCTCGACATTCTCATATCCCGTCTCACTGGTCTAATTTCTTCAATAGGTCTGTCACCTTACCATAATAAACACATACTCAGTAAAAAAGAAAGAAACAATATAAAACTATAAAATGTTACTTCTAAATGTATTCAGCTCTGAATTGAAAGTGTTACTACTGCGTCTTTTTTCTACTCCATCAAAACGTCCTTGATTTACAGAAGACTGTCTGTCTGGTCTTCTATCTCTAAATTCAGAATGATGCGATGTTGCTCTTTCATCTAAAATAGACTTGACAGTAAGAATACCACGGCGGTCAATTTTTACACGACCTAAGTTATTGGAATGGCCTCTTGACGTTTCCACATATTGTATTGTCTAAAACAAAAAAAAAATTAAGTGTAAATCGCAAATTATATGTAAAACTTAAGTCTCGGAGATAAAATATGAGCTCTATCCGTTATGGGCCAAGCATCAGTTATTTGGTAATTTGTGGTTATTAAATCATAAAAAATAATACATATATAATAAAATATTGTAATATATTGAACACATCGTGGCAAAGCTCATACTTTGTACCTGTGAATACAAGGACGTCTATTAGGGGGTGCACGGAGGTAAGCCCTCGAGACAAATGTGAAATGATTGTAATTTTTTGTAATTGTAAATAATAAACTATTTTTACTGATGATATTATAATACATGACATATTACATAGGTACATCATTTATCTATGTTGTGTATTTATTTTCTGTTATTTAATAAAATCAATTTTGTTGGTTCTTAGTTATTTTTTTATGATATTGTCAACCCCCCTAGGTTCTGATTGATGGGTGCTCTTGTGTGAATATGCTACTAACAGTAGCATGACAGTACATGTCGAGTACCAGTGGTTACAACAGTGTATGAAAAATGGTCCGCTCATTTTAGTATGCATCTATAGATAACTTATCTTATTTTATTAATACAAACGCAGTACTAATTAAACAGTGTTGCTCTATCAATCGTTTGTTCATTGTTGTTAGTTAAGAAAAATATGATTTATAATCAACATTTTTAAGTTTTAATTTTAAAGGTTTTGATTTTTAACTTAAATATTAAAAACTATAATGTAAAAATTATTCAAGCAATCGGATTATCACTAATAGTAAGTTCACCAATTAGTTTGAACATAACTATACATTTACATAACTTAAAAATGTTACTTCTATAGAATACTATATAATACTTATTTATATAGCATAAAATTAATGTTTAAGCATATTTATTTATTTTGTTAGCTTATATTAACTCAGTCCTCTACTTAAACTCATACATGGTTCATGACAAAATCATAAACAGTTGTACATAATTCTAATTAGACTAAAAAAAGTTCAAGTTTGAAGTCCAACTAAAATATCAGTCATATTGTTGTATGGGTAAATATTATATAAAATTATTATTATATTGTTTATTCAAATATTCCAGATACGGTGCATCATTATTATAAGTTTTACAAACAAAATTTCTAACTTAAAAAAAATAGCAGTTGATCAAGGAGTCTTAAAAAAAATAAAAACCAGGAATGCACTATCCAAAAACACAATATGTAAATGTGTTGTAAAACCCTAGTGAGTTTGGCAATAACAAAAATTAAAAAAAATTACAAATTTTAGCAATTATAGTTTCTAGGTAGAAGTAAATAATTAGATGTTTTAAATGTATAAATAAATAACTATGGTTACTGATATTGATAGTTTTCAATACAAAACACCTCATATTTGATTAATTATTATAGTCTTAAACTCTTTAATTAGTGTAATTTTTCTATTTTACTACAACTTATCTTAATTAATAGTAATTGAGAGTTATTAACAAACAGTTACTTACATCATATGGAGATGAATGTAAACGACGTTCCTGAATTTTTTCGCGAGCATCCTTTTGTTTTGTTAACTTTTGTCTAGCATCTACCATCACTGTTGGTTTTTCCAAAGCCTTTTGCAATAGTTTAACACGAGCATCAACCACATTCATTGCTACTCTAGCATTATTCTTTGACATCATATTTTTATTGTTAAGTTTTCCATTGGTAGAGTGTTTTTGAATGGCTCTTAAACGTTTCACCTTGGATGCCTTGTTGGCTGCTGCTACACGTAAACGATTACGAGTACCACCTTGCCGGAGAGCTTGGAAAGCTCTAGTACGTCTGGAATATAATTTTGAAAATACATCACCAATTCAGGATTTCAGGCACTTTTGTTTTATATAATACACATATTTCTTTGGACCATTAAATATTAATCACCACATAATATAAGCTGATGAGTTTCCTACAGCACAAGAAATAGGTTACACAAATAGGTAGTTTAAATTTACCCTGATTGGCCATTTTGGGGTCTCTTTCCTTTTATGAACTTCATATTATTATCTCCTCGTTGTTGAAACCGAATACCAACGTCCTGTTGTTTTGGAACACTGAATTAAGACTCCACAAAATACAAATCTACAATCATTGACCATGTGGGCAAAAACGGGAGTCGGGAGACGACAATCAACGTAACTGCGGGAGTCGCATTCGCGTAAAAAAAAAAACTGTGAAATTCTATTTCTATAAATCGATTTAGAAACAAAACTACTAATTTAGGAAAACGTAAATCTGCTAAAATGGTTGTTAGTTCCTATATTTTGATAGACCAAAATTAATGAATTACATAAACAAGACGAATGGTGACGAACAGTGTGGCCAACAAAACCGAAAATGTAATTGATTTACTCGAAAACATCAGTGTCCAGTCAAGAACAGGATACTTTAAAGGCTACTTTAAAAGTTACTCAATAAAAATGTTCTTTTGGCACGGCATTGTGCCAGTCGATCGGTTCGATCTTCAAAGCAATTAAAATGGTTTCGAAAATCCGAGTAAAATGTAATTCATTTTCTACGCTCTTAACGGCCATCCTGCATGTTTTAAACAGCCATAACAAAACAAAAAATTATGTATAAACCGTCAATGATAATTTAATGATAACGTTATGATACTGATTACAGGATAAATAAGTATATTATTCAATATTCGTATTTCACAACAAATAACAGTTTGTAATTTATATTTTTTTATTACTTTAAACTAGTCATATTTTGTATTGTTATTTATTATTTTTTTTATACATTATCTGTTCGGTTTTGTTTGAATTTTTTTATACATATTATATATAGTCATTTATTTAACATTCACTCAAAAATGTAAACGATTATGATCAATAAAATGGACTGGGTCTCCGTTTCTATTTACAGTGGTTTTTGCAAAGTAAAAACCTTAATGTTAAACCTTATAATTTATGATTGAATTAAACTCTTGATAAGCAATGAATATGAATGGTAATATTTGGCGACGGGAGCCTTATATTTGTACGGCAGATGAAGTACAATATCCAAGGATGGAACCTGAAGAGCGACTCGCTTGTTGGGCTCTAAGTCATAACTATAAATTAGGGGACAAGATAGGTGAAGGTTCATTTGGTAAAGTTTTCAAAGCCTTACACAAAGAAACCAACCAAATAGTTGCTTTCAAATTTATTTTCAAGGTATAGTTAGGTTTATCAGTTGAATGCTTGTTTGCTCAATTCTTTGTTTGTAATTTTAATTATGTGTCCATTGATTTAGCTCGACAAATTAAAAACGTTACAACAGGAAGTTGACATTCAACAGAAATTACACCATCCAAACATTGTCAAAATGATTGAGTCATTTGGAAATGAAAATGGGGTGGGATATTAATATTTAATTCTATTTGTTTATTTACTTTATTTTCTTATAACTAAAACAAACAATTCATAAGAATAATTGATAACATAATGACATAAATAACCAACAATTTGTCTTGCTTTAGCTGACGCACTTGTGTTGGTATAAGACAGAGGACTATTAAATTAATAGTGGACATTTCCCCCTATTTTTTAAAAAAAGACTATTTATTTTTTAATATGAAATTTTTATTTTTTTGCCTTTTATCTAATTTTTCTAATTTTCCTTTTGTCTAATAAATGTTCAAATATTTTCATAAATATAATAAATTATGGATGCATATTTTTTATCATTGTCTACTTGAAAAAATAAAAATTGCTATTAAAATAATAAAAAAAATAATTTAAATCAAGTAAATATTACAATAAATAATATTTAATTGACAAATTAAAAAATAATGTTTAAAAATAATTTAGTAAATTTATAATTTGAAATAAATATACTAGCTAAAATATTTTCTAAATAAAATATAATTTATAATTTATAAAATATTTGGATTTTGGCCTTTGACAAGAAAAAAATTCATATTAAATAATAAAATTTAAAAAATAGGTATGGGAAATGTTGACATCAAAAAGTGTATCGAGGGAAGATTTCCCACTATACTGAAAACATTCATTTACCGTTTAAAATGTACACCAGCAAAATGTTGATAGCCGGAGTGAGCTCACTGTCACTAATCAAATATCTAACTGGTGTAATATTGGTGTTAATAATTTTTTATGATAGATTGCCTTGGTCATGGAGTTTGTGCCTCGATCACTTAAAGAAATCATAGAAACTGAAGGTATACTGAGTGAAGAAAGAACACAGGTGATTATATGTCATCTTGTATCAGCTTTACACTACTTACACCAGAAAAATATTTTACACAGGTAGGTACCTAAATTTATTAACTGTTTTTTTTTAACACTATTCTTTTTACTAAATAATTTTAATATTTAGGGATTTAAAACCACCAAATATTTTATTGGACAACAATGATGTTGCAAAATTATGTGATTTTGGTTTAGCAAGGCTTATGTTAACTGGCACTCAAGTATTAACTCAAGCATCACTCAAAGGAACCCCTCTTTATATGGCTCCTGAAGTGATAAATTCTCCTGTTATACCTCCAATGTACAATCATAATGCAGATTTATGGTATAAATTGATGGTTTATTATAAAGTAAATACTGTTTGTGCATTGATATAAATTATTAATTTAGGTCATTGGGATGTATAGCTTATCATTTGCTATGTGGAAAACCTCCTTTTGATACAAAATGTTTGATGCATTTAGTTCAAATGATGAAAGATCAACCAATAATTTGGCCAGATACTGTGTCAGCTGTTTGTCAGAACTTTTTAGAACAACTATTGCAAAAAAATCCGTTACAAAGGTTAACGTGGCCTGGCCTATTAGAACATGAATTTTTAAAAAACAACGTATACGTGGTAGATGTGGATCAAAATGAGGAAATAGATGTCTCAACAGAATTTGATAATATTGTGTCACCCTTAAACTCAATGAAAATAAATGAAGAAGAAGAAGACTTAGAAGAAGAAGAAGAAGAAGAAGAAGGGGACAAAGAACCCTCGGATTCTTCTACTGGTCATGATTTTACATCTATAGAAGACACGTACTACTTTTTCATGATTTTATGTAGAAGAAAAATACTCTTTAAAATTTTAGAATTAATTGTACTGATTTGTATTTAGAACTGAAGAGGACTTGCGTTCAAGTCAATCAGGTTGGTGTTCTGAAACTTGTCAAGAGTTAGATGTAGGTTGTGATAAATCTAACTCTATGACCGATATTACAACATCTAATGATTTTATGAGCGAAGAATGGATTGTATTTCTACGACAAAGTGCTTCTGAAGTAAGATTTTAATTATTATCTAAATCTATACTACTTATACATGAGATTTGTTACTCTTCTTCTTCAAAACCAGTCAATAGGGTTTCCACAATTAGATTGTTTACACTGACAAGGTTTTAAACAAAGTTTCATAGGCCCAACTTTTGTCCCCGGAATATTGAGCAATGAAATGGAAATACGCTCATTATGATTATAGTAGGGAATTTATTTTTATTGCAATTATTAACAGTAAACATTATAATAGATTTAAGTATAAAAATTATAAATTGTAAGTACGCTTATTCTTTGGACTGTCTTTAGCAAGATAATGAAAACCATATATTTGTGCCATGATCCTATATTCATCCCTCTCCACTTAAAAATTTGTCAAAAGACTACTGCATCTCTCTGGTTTTTACGACAACTTTTTCAATTGGTTTTTTTATATAACCACTCAGTGGCGCTGAAGTCCAAAATTTTACCTATGACATTAGACACCTCCACATAAAATTTTAACACCTACCTACTTCTTTTAATTACCTTACCATAAACCAACTATAGTTTTTATGTTGTCTATTAAACAAATTTTCATAAAATAACTATAGAATGACAAAGGGGACCCCATGCCTACTAAAATCACCTATGACAGTTGTCATAGGTAAATATATATTTTGGCGCCACTGTAACCACTCACTGGACTGAGTTCACACATATCGCTCATTTTTATTAAATAAATTCTGGTTCAATTAAGTTTAGTTATATATTGTGAGGTTAATACCATTAATTTTATCTAGTTTATGAAGAGAAAACTTATTGATAATTAAATTCCGAGTAAAATAATTAATAAATCAAAGTAATTTTTCAAAATGTACCTATTTAAAATTTAAATATATTAAACACCAAGTAAAATATTAGATCATAATCCTCATTATATATATTATATAGAAAATTAAAATTAAAAATAATATATTGTATGCATCTTATTTTATCTGTACATAATATTACAAGGTTAATACAATGTAATTTTATTTTTTAGGTTGTTTCTGGGAATATAACATCTATGACTCAAAAAAGTTTTATTCTGGTAGTACTGTCTCCCTTAAAAAGTGGTACCATGTCTTCCAAATTATTACACTATGTTGTTACTGTTCTAGCAATACCTTTTGTTACTCCAAATATTCAACAAACTGAGAAAGACTTAATAACTCAAGTATTTATAATTATTTTATTTTATTTATTTTTATAATATTAATATTTTGTGTTTGTTGTAGATCTATATTGAAACTCAAGTCATTCCGTGTTTAATGCAAGCATTTTCTAATGCTATCAAATCTCCTACACGTAACTGTGTATCACCTGTACCCCCTGACAGTATTGGCATTCAAGAATTAGGCAGTCTAGAATCGGTGCTTCTATTAGTAGAAGGATTATGTTTGGACAAACCTATGGAATGTCTTAAGCAATTTACTGACAGTATCTATTTTTTAAAAATTCTACCATTATTACAAAAATGTTTATCTTTGAGTCATGGTAATACACATTTGGTTACTAATACAATTGCTGTATTGATATTAATTTTAATATACTCGCCATCCAACATCGATTTAGTGCAAAACATAGTTCTTGGGAAACATTTGGAAGGTACTATAATTGTTTTTTTTTGTTTATCCAAAAGTATATTAATATTATTATATTTTCATATAATACTTAAATAATTACCTTTCAGGTAGAATTTCAAATGTCGAGCTACATAAATTGCTTAGAAACAATGAAGACCCGTCCATAAGAGAAAGAACATGTGTCCTTTTATTACATATGACTAGACTAGATCCTATTTGTCTTCAAGAAATTTGGCATCAAACTCTTACCAATGATATTGAGTTTTTAAAAAGTGACCCATGCCCCAATGTTGTCCAGGTACATACAAATTAAGATTATTATTTATTAATATTTAAAACGTATTTTAATGTTTTCCTAAATTAAAATTTGGACTTATATGTTAACTTATTTAAAATTATGAAAAACTAAGGTCTATATTATAATGTATTAAAGAAAATGTTAATAACTAAAAACAAATTAAGATCAAAATTGATTTTTTATAATGTTTTGTATGGTTTTATATTTTATGATTTTAAATAATTTAGTTATCCTATATTTTATGTTTCATTTTTATTCAATACTGAGCAGAATCAGTGGCGTACGCACATGGGGGGGGGCTAACAGGCTGACCCCCCCCCCCATATTGCCGGTATTATTACTACTTTTAAATAATATTTATCAAGTTTCAACTGTCGTTAACTATCAAGCATATAATTCTTACCAGAATGAATTCATATTTGCATACAAATTTTCCTAAAATTATCAGTGATTATTTGGTAAAAGTAAAAACTACTTGTATGAAAAACCTTGTATTAAATTTCCAAGCCTTAGCTATACAAATTTAATATTTTATACATTTTGAACTACAAGTTGATTGTATATTTGTCAAAATTTATACTAATTTGAAAAAAGCATTTAATCCTTAAAAAAAATAATTTTGCCTATACCGGGTGATTCTTTTATCAAACAACACTCATATTTCAAAAAATGTAAATTTTTTTGAAAATATTTTATCCTTATAATTTTTTAAGTTTTTACTTTTTTGAATGACAACCTAGGGTTTTAATTTTATATTCCAAAACAAAATATTTTTCTTAGTATTTTGATACATGAAAATTGAATTTTGGGTGAGTAGTTAATGAGTTATAAGTATTTAAAGTTTAGATGAGTGGAGTGGAGTGGTACGGAGTTACCCCGCGAAATATTTGTCCACTTCACCGCTCATCAAAACTTTGAATATTTATAACTCATAAACTACTCACCCCAAATTCGATTTTCATGTATCGAAATACTAAGAAAAATATTCTGTTTTGGAATATAAAATTAAAACCCTAGATTGTCATTCAAAAAAGTAAAACTTAAAAAATTTTAAGGATAAAAAATATTTAAAAATATAACTTTTTAATAAAAACGTTGTTTTATAAGCGACTTGAAACTATAAAAAAATATTTTCAAAAAAATTTACATTTTTTGAAATAATGAGTGTTGTTTGATAAAAGAATCACCCGGTATGTATCGTTAATAATTTTAAATAGCTATAAAGAAACTTATGATGAACCTTGTATTACATTTTTAAGCTTTTTGACCAATCACATAATTATTTACTGACATTTTTAGAAAAAAAAAACTTAAATTAATCAAATACAATCCAAGTGAAGACAGACCGAATTAGGTATACCAAACAATTTTAAAAAATTTTCATTTATTTTTGTGTTTCCTGATAATTTGAAAAAATATTGAGAATTTTCAATTTTGACCTCCCAAAAGTATGAACTAGATTCAATTTTCTTCCAATAACCTCCATTGAAATTTATGATCAGAGCATTTTTTTCTACTAGAAAAGTTGAGAAGTTGAAGTTGTACAAACATTTTCAAATACCCCACCTAAACGTCTGCAATTATTAAACTGGACAAAATAAAAATAAAATTGTTATTCATTTTCAAGGCTCTCCCCCCTCCATTGAAAAATCCTGCGTACGGCACTGAGCAAAATATTGGAAACTTTTACTTGCCTTCAAAAATTTGAAAATAAAAACAAATTATGCACAAAATATGTGATTTGTCAAATTTTTCAATGAGTCATAATTTAAATAAAATTAATTATAAAAATATAGACTAATTATAATGTCTATGTTTATTTTGTTTTATTTTTTAACATTTTTTTAAATTTAAAATAAAATCATAACCTACTGACAATAATTTTATTTAAAATATGCTAGCAAAGCAGCAGTTATGAAATGTTTGTTCAATATTTTTAATTTCTCAATTGTATATTAACTCAGTATATTAAGTCTTTAATACCAATTTTATTATTGTTCTAGGCTGCTATTTATACATCTGAACTATTGAAGAAAACACAATTCTACCAAGTGGAAACAGAACAATGAGAGTATATTATCATAATTAAATCAATACACTATGGTTGTTTTTATTTGAAGTATTATCATATATTATTTTATATTGTATATAAAGTGAAAAAGTTAAATTTAAATAAGGATTGAGCTATAAGAATAATGATAAATAATAAGTAACGATAATATTTATTTAAATATAAATATTTTTTGTATAAATTGATTTATGACGAAAATACAATATGCTAAATAGTCATAATAATTAAATCATTTGTTTTTATATACTCATAAGCAAGATAATAGATGTAACATAACGAAATATGATGTAAATTATATAATAATAGTAACATCCATGTAGTTTTGTTCGCCAAAAATAACAGCTATATGAGGCAAACACTTATTATAGATAAGATTAACTATTTTTCAATATTATGCAAACTACTCGAAGAAAAATATGGGACAGGAATATAAAATAATATTTATATAGTTTTTACAGACGAGTGTT
Organism: Sitobion miscanthi; assembly: GCA_008086715.1. Lineage (NCBI taxonomy): Eukaryota > Metazoa > Arthropoda > Insecta > Hemiptera > Aphididae > Sitobion > Sitobion miscanthi. Next base: position 33,201,061 of record CM017799.1, on the reverse strand, counting down.
TATTCTAACAGGAGTATTATTGGAATCCAAACCAAATATTCCACAACATGTCAACATATAATAATGATTTCCCCACCTAATACATTTTCAAGTACATACAAATCATAATTTCTTAAGCTTCATAAATACGATTATAAAAATTGTATGCATGGGGGGGGGGGCCTTGTGTGTCATGGTGGTCAGTCTCAGTCACTAACGTATTATGAGATCAAGCATCGGCTGGCATTGGTAGTTCCCGTACCACCTGGGTTTTTAGTGACAAATCCTCGTCCCCCATCATGTGTTCGATGTTCCTCAACCAACCGAAACCCCTTACAAATTGTACATCTTAAAATACTCATAACTAGCTTAAAAATTAAAATATAATAAAATGTCTATGATATGCCCTAGATAAAAACCTTACCTTTAAATTTTATAACAGGTCATTTCACTCTAATTTTAGAAACTATTATGATTATAATCATTATTGTGAACATAGAATTTGCCATGTTGCATATTGTTCAGAGAAAGAAAATATATAGTGCGCTGACATTCTCTTAAGATCGATAAAAAAATTGGATGTTTCTTATTAAATAGTTTATTCTCTTGTGGTGATACTTAAACCGCTAATTTCACAACAAACATACAACTATTTATAAGCATAATCATTATTGTATTAAAAGATACATAGTCATGTGTGTAACTTTTAATACTTATCTAATTAATCGTTCCATCTCTCACTTTATAACTATTATATCAAACTAATATGATGTTTAATTCATCATATCATAATATTTTATTTTTTGTTTTTCTTGAGTTTAATAGTAAATTGGTTTTCTTACTATCCCTTTTCACATTTAACCTTTTCAAGTTATTTACTTTTTGATCATTTTATCATACCATAATTACATCCTATCATCAATTATGTTCTTTACCATCCCTATCATACAATATAACAAATATATTTCAGAGTAACATTTTATTTTATTTTATTTGTTTTTAATTTTAAGTTCATATAGAAGTTATTGATGTTCAAATCCAGGGTATACCCTATTATCTTGACCGCTTTTTCACGACATAGGTGGATTATCATTATGTAACAATTTTATTGCTTTTAAATCTTAAAACAACGCTTACAAATTAATGAGCTTATCACAAGTACCTATATTTTTTGAGAATACGTCAGTTATTGATCTGACCATTATATTGTTATCTTCTTAAGTGTTCCAGCTTAAACTATAAAAAGTATAAACACTTCAAATAAATTTCAAATATGAAATTACCTACACTTGGAAAGCAAAAAATCCGATTACATTATAATTCACAGATAGCAATACGTGGCAATATGTGTACATAAAAAAGTATTATAAAAATTATCTGGTTGTTATGAAAAGAATAATAGATAAAGAATTTTAATTTAACAATTTTGCAAAAAAATAATGAACAGTAATAATATTTTAATTTTTTGCTAGGCATAATACATCTTAAATACAGCCTTACAAGTAAAAAAAAAAAAATTCCAAGCCATTTTGATGAAATATACTAATTATATCTGTCATAATGTTTGTTATAACTATTTGGCATGACATTTATTGTATCTGTTTTGTTATAATATTCTAAACTATAGTCAGAAGTGTATTTATGATCTCAAAAATAAAGGACTAAAACTGTATTCTGACTATCTGGACATTTTTCCATTTGTTGTTTATTTAATAAATATATGTTATATCACTTTATACCTTTTCATGAATCTTATTCAGCACGTATTCAAAACTTAGTTGTTCAAAATATATTTTTCGATCACAATTTTAATAATATAAATATAAATTACATTTGATTAATGGCAGGATTAGGTTGTGCCTATCATTTAAAATATTATATAGGTCGTCCCTACCTAGGTAAGTAATACCTATATTCAAAAACTGCATTTTTTGAGATTTTTAAAGTATAGTTATGTTCTATCAAACAATTTTAGGTTGAATAAAATGTTTTAAATTAAGTATTCATTATTTTGTTTTGCTCCGATAGACACATTTTAATATTTTCAACTAAGATAACTGGTAGGTACCTATTATAGTACCTTCTGTAGTAGTATATAATACTATAGGTACCTCCACTTGAATGTTAAAACACTTGACTATGATAACTAATATATTATATAGGTAGTCTGATAGTCGGACACATATATATATATATACCTAGATACTATATACACTTAATACACTATTACATTAATAGTGGCAATAGCAAAAAATATACTAAAGGGCTTATAAATGACTGTATCAGATAGTTGAAATATTAAATATTAAACAGAAAATTTGGTGAATTCATGTACCGACCGGATTCTAACTTTAAAACTATATTTTGCAGATTTTCAGGTATTACCTACCTACTAAGATATAATAATGGGGGTTTCTATTCGTGTTTAGACTATCAGCCATGTATTAAAAATCTATAGTATTATAGTCTGTAATAGACTATTATTTACTTAATGTACCTACATAATATTTCTAGAAAATGTGTATTGGATTTACTATAATGTAGTTGTTATTTACTAGAATATTATAATTTAAATCATTGAATTGTTCGACGATCAACCTATGATTTTACATATTCCGGGTATTTTTTTTTCAGCCAATGACTTATTGTCATTATGTCAATTTTGGTTTTGGAGGCATATATGGACATATGGTAAGAAGTCAAAATTAATAAAAAATTCGGTCTATCCGAATTGGATTCGTATTGAAAATAGGTACCTGTTGCTGTTTAAAAAAATGGAAATTTTTCTTCCAAGCGTACGTAATACTGAAAAAACTAAACATTTGAAAATAATCAAAAAATATATATTTCCGTATTCCACGTCTCCTCCCGAAAATTCTACATCAATCTGAGGTCACGGGACTGAAATATTTCATGTTAGGTACCTTTAAAATTAATCTATTAATCATGATTTATAAATTAGGAATACCTAAATACGAATAGGTACATCATATAAAACAGACAATAGTTAAAAGTTACTGTAAGGACCGATACCTTATGTATACCTAATGTATAATTTTGATAATTTTGACGAAAACACTTGATGAAGATAACACTTGTTTTTCTATAAAGGTTTAGTTCGATTCTATTTTTTTAGAAGGATTTATTTTCCCCTATGTTGATACTATACTTATTGATATCGTACAGACAGTCTATGTAAGTAACGTCATATAAGTAATTATTGATTACCCGTAGATAATGTATAATATAAAATTTAATCCGGATTAGGGATTTTTAATTTATAAATCGCATACATTGTATTGGTTAAGTATTTAAATAACCATTAGGCATAGGTATATTTTGTCTCATATTTAAAGTTCGAACAAAAGAAAATGGGTATTTAATATTTATCATTATTGATCTAATGATAATAATATGTGATAGTCAAAACTTAATGTACACATTTATATGTACCCTTAAGATTAATCACTTAATCACAGTTAAAGCACAGTTAGAATTCATATTCTTATAATATTTGATATACTTATAAATTATAAGTAATATAGGTAGGTAGGTATTATGATGGTACAAAATGTTAAGACAATAGAACGATTGCGAAACCTATACTTAAAATAATATGTAAAACGATTACAAGCCATCAGAATCTTAAATTAAAAAAGCGGGTAAGTGGATGTTGCTCTGCTGTACACTGTACAGTAAGTTACAAGTGGGTCACAGTAATGGATGTTGTTAACTTTGTTGAATTCAATGATATTATATCATTGCAATCTAAAAACGATTCTGAGCGGAGACGGTTTGTAGCCAAAGATTTTTAATATTATATTTATATTATTATTAATACAGTAGCCGGTAATTTTAATAATATTATTTGGATATTATCATATTTCAATATCTGTATGCAATAATATACTTGAAAGTTTCAAGTTCCCACGAATAATATTTTTAACTCACGACAAAATAACTAAAATCGTTATTATTCATAAACTTAAAATAACTATAAACACAACTGTGTTTTTATAGTTATTTTTAAGATTTTTTGGTTACAGTATTATAGGTAATTGCAGCTTACGTGGGATCTTGTTTAAAATTTTAATCTTTAGCTACAAAAGTTGAACATTTTATAAATTTTGAACTCCTAAATAATTGTAAATTATAAATTTGATACATTTCGTCAATATTTGAACTTAAAATGCTTATAAAAAAAAAAAGTGCCAATATATTTTAAATATTTTTTAACTTAACCTAACAAATTTTTTTTTATAAAGAAAGAAAAACTTATGAGGAAACTTGTATTACGTCTTTTCAAATCTTAGATGCAAAAAGAAAATTTTTTATGAATTTATAACTCAAAATAATTTATAAATATTTGTGTTTTTTAAGGATTTTGTCAAAATTCAAACTTCAGACACTCACAAAATATTTACGATAATTTTTTTTTAATTTTCAATAACAACAATTTACGAAGAAACTTGTATTACATTTTTAATCGGCATTAATTTAAAAAAACTTATATTATTCAAACGTTGCATATATGCCTATATTATATAGCTTAACTTGAGTCGAAATAAATAGCCGTTTTTCTTTAAATTGTTTTTTGTTTTTCAGGCGTTTTTTAAAACCCCTGAGAATTTTAAATTTTAACCCCCACGATGCACCAACTAGATTCACTTCCCTACTGGAAAAGATACTGAAGTTGAAAATCAAAGAATTATTTTGACTACTTATCGTTTACACAGACACACACAAAAAATGCACATAATTGTAAAATCAATTCATTCATCACTCCGCTCAGAATCTAAAAAGGTGAGAAAATGGGTACTGTGCTGTACATTAAGTGTCGTGTGGGTCACTGACCATTGAAATGGATGTGTTAAATTTCAAATTTGAATTCAACGATATAAAATCATTGTATACAAAAAATGATTCTGAGCGAAGACGACCCGTCATCCAATATTACTAAACATATTTTATGTAAATATTGCTATCGAACGGGTCCGGCAGGGTCACTCTAAGTAAAAAAATAAAAGAGCGCCTTAAAATACACACATAGGCAAAACACACGCTAAACTGTCGGACTGTAATCTAATTACAGCAAGCAATACGCGATTCACGAAAAAAATTAAGAAAGCATAGCCATTTGTAGTTAAATAATGAAGTTTGAAAGTATAATAATCAAATTGGATATTTTACGTACAAGTGCATGTTTTCAAATAATCTTGAACAATATCAACAGAGTTATAGCAAATTTAACTATACATTATTGTAGTGTAGGTATTTTAACATTTTTAATTTTTCATAGACAATAATTAGACAGTTGAAGCTTCTTTTTTTTAGGATCATTTCGATATTTTTTATATTTGTTTACCTTTAAATTATACATTAATTCACCATACGTAGGTACATATTGTACTGGTTAAATGAATTATATATTTTATACACAATAACGGTTCTGGATATACCATATTATGCGGTGTACGTGTGAGTACACAAGTTGTTTAGTGTTCATAATACTTCTAAGACGATTATAACGAAAGATTGATAATATTTACAGGTCATCAATTGTCCTCTTATGACTTTTATTACTAATTAGTAACTATACTATCATATAGTATCGTATATTGAACAAGTGTTAATGTACAATGAAGTGTTATTCCCGGTTTTTTATGTACGTTATACTAGTAAACAGAAAACCCGGTGCAGGTAGGTAGTGCCTATAGGCCTCAGTTTAGTTGTACGGCTGTAGCCCATTTGCGCCCCAGAGTAGCCCATTTGCGCCCCGAGGGTAATGGACATTTGCGCCCAAAATAAAAAACTGAACACCCTGTTTTATAGCCTAAATGCGCCCATTTTGAATGCAACGTTGCCGTTTGTTATCGTTTAAAATCGTTTAAGACAAATCAGAAAAAAGTAATAATTTTCAAAATGATGGTAAATACTACACAGTATACATATAATATATTTAAAAATTATTTATAACCAATAATGTCAAAATTGTTGAAATCACATAAAAAATTTAAATTCGTTTTGCATGTAATCAAAATAATATTATTTACATTATCAATATATGTAAACTCTTCGTTTTTATTTGTTAAAATTACTAAATTAGAAATTTGTTCAATTGCTTCGTTGAGTGATTTAGGAACTGAACAAATATTATTTTAAATTTTATAGTTATACCAATATACTCAATAAATGGCAACGTTACACGATTTTCACCTGATCTGAATCGGGCGCATATGGGCTACGATAAATGGGTTTGGGCGCAAATGGGTTGCGCCGAGTTGTACCTACCCTTAACGGTTTGCATTTTTTAAGCACGCTCAACCCGCATGAAATTATGCATTTATTCAAATAGGTATTGATTTTTGGAATTGTTACTCTTGGTAATCATAGTATAGTATATATTTTTAAAACTAAGTTTACGGCATTTAAATACTTAGTGATCTGCAGTGATCACGCAACTATTTTATGTTTTTTGTGGTTTTTACAAACTCGTACCCATACCTAGTATACATAAAACGGTATACAGTACGGCCAGTTTTCTACTTGGTCACCTATCGCCCATGTACTATGTACTATGGTAGTACAAGTGTACAACCATAGGCGGTGATCGGGGGGCTTACGGGGGCTTAGCCCCTCCAAAAGTCCGTCAAGCCCCCTCTTTTATTAGCCGTGTGGGATTGAAGCCCCCTCCACTCACATTTATGTTAATAATGTTAGCCCCCCTTGAAATGTAAATGGATCTCCACCTATGTGTACATTAACACACACACTACATTATTCGTGTAATAAACGCTAAAATAATAACAAGTCATTTGGTTGGCGTGTGTTCGGGATGTGGGCATTCTCCCCTGTCTTTTTTTTATAATTTTGAGGAACTGTACATACTGCACAGGAATTTTATATGACTACTGTGAAAGTTATGATAGTTTTATATTTTAGTAGGTAATGGTAGGTATTTTAGATGGTTTTTATAATTTTATTGTTTTTTTTTATATAGTTGTAAATTTATTGTAATATATAAAATGTGCACTTACTACTTACCTATTTAGTACTAAATTGTGTGTCACATTTTATGCATGCGGGAATGTACTTCTAATAACAATAAGATCATAATCCCGTGAATTTTATTTCTATTACTACTTTCTAACGTGGGAGGGAGGTGGACATGGAGCTCTTTCCAACGCTTGAAAGACAATAAACTGGCATGATAAAAATTCTGTTAACCAAACGACCACGCTTAAAATCTTTATCTATAATTACTAAAGAACCTTAGAACCTCTGATATTAATAAAATTAATATGTTTCACTTTTTCAGTTACCTTATTATAATATCAGTTGTGACTAAATAGTATTATTGTTATTATTAAATTTGTTCGACTCTTCGATATTAATAGACAAGGATTAACGACATAATAATCATAAAATATTTCAATACCTACCCAGCCTACCTATTTCAAAAAGATACCAACCGTGTAATTTATTCAAAAACACAAATCTAAGTGAACTATATTAACTGTTTAACTGATAAAGCAGTGGCGTCATTTGGATATCGTGCAAGGTAAACATTTGCCATTTGCGTATTTTAAATTTAATAGTATGATAATTTGGTTTAATTTTTAAATTTCAGGTTTGCCTGAAACACAGATATGCTCCAAGCAGGATTTGTGGTCTGCATGGTAAAAAAAAAAAAATTGAAATTACTATACTGTGTTAAAGTGATAATTATACATAATTTACGTTAGGTATTGCTTTTATACTTAGATTCTATAATTTAACTACCCACGTCCGTCGTCCATCTATAAACGTCAATATACATCTATATGTATCTTAGAGACTCATTCAACACGCCATTGGTGTCGTTGCAAGGCTTGTGCAAAGGTAAACTTAGAATAACATAGCTGTATTTATACACCATAATGAATAATGATATTGTAGAGGTACTAGGTAAACTTAATGTAGATCTACCTAATTCTACCACTTACCAGATGTATTAGATAATTATTAATCGTTCATAATTATCAGTGTACCTACTGTGCACTAATAATAATGACAAACACTATTTATTAGAAGTATTACCTTCGGGTAAAAATGCGCCAGCCAAAGACGGTGATCATTGTTTTTATTATTACTGATAAACATATCATATCGATTTCTTCAGTACTTCACTGTGCAATCGGGTAAAATAGGCACTGTAAATTACATATGCGTTTAGGACTTGGGTAAGGTTTGTTAGTTTGTAATGTTGCTGTATTCTACCCATATAAAAATAAAATAATTATGAGAAGGAAGGTCCGAACGGGTTCTGAAAGAGAAGTGAAGGCTATAACTTATAAGCACTGAACTGTAAATTATTTTTGGATTAAAATAGCCCGGCCCCTGCAGTACTCCAGGCCCAACAGCCCCCCCTCCTTGTGGAGTCCCTGTACGTATCCATATATTTTTAATAATAATAAAACCTATTATAAATCTATAGGCTATAACATATACAGAGATCCAAAAAATCTAGATTCGAATAAATACAATACAGACTCGATGGATGAGGATATCTTATTGTAGTTATTGTAATAATATTACGTATTATACGACCATCAACACTATTCATTATTAACTTAAAAAGTTCTCCTAGTTAATATTATACCTACTACTTTTGCATAATTTAGGTTATATTATAGTGCATATTTATGCAATTTTAAGTGCTATAAAATCCCAACCTTGATTATTATTATATAGACGTACAGTTATTATCAGTACTCACTATATGTACAGTATTGCATAGTCAGTGGACAGTTTGTTAACGCACTACAAATTACAATCATCACCATTTGGAAATTGTTGGTAATTAATAATTTTTTTAAATTGTATGTGTCTTCAGATAGAGTGAAATTAGGTGGCAAAGAAATACAGTCAATATGGAATATAAAAAAAAGCAAAATCCAAACAATTAAAATTGGAAGAAATTCTAAAGTGACCTCATAAACTATTATATATTACATAAGAAAAAAAAGTGTAAATATATTTAGGTATATACAATACCAATATAAAATATTTAAGTTGTTATTAAAATATCCACAATTTTATGTTCTAAGCTAAGTGAATTAGCTATGGATATTTCAGTTTTATATTGATGCATTGATGTGTGCTTTTTTGCGTATAGATTACATGGTTACATTAGCTCTATTTTCTGGTAGTAAAATGTATGTAAAAGTGTAATGATTATCTCTATACGAGTATACCTACCTCTATGGATTAGACATTGCTCTACTTTGTACTTTGTACAATTTTTCGAAATTATCATTTTGTTTTCTACACATAAAAATCGTAGTTTTTGACTTACCTATGTATAGTTTCAGTCGTTTTTATTAGTTTCTATAGCAACAAAAGTAAATACAATTAATATATTATAAATACTAAGAATATTCACGCCTTTTTTATTTTATCCTTTTTTTAGTAATGATTGGTATTTTGGTGGGGGAGGGTTATGAATAATATCTTATGAGGTGGCAAAATATGTGAGCCCTCGGCGGTATTATACTCTAACACGGCACTGCATTTTACACATTACCAGTGTGTAACCTATGGGTAAAGGTATGATACATATTATGTATAATTCTATTTTATCTTAAGTACAATAAATATATTGTATATTTTTATAAAATATTTTTAAAATATAGTTTTTTTAGTCAGCCAAACTTATTAGATTATGTATAACAGTATATAACCACTTATAAGTTATAGCCTCGGTTATAGCAGTTATGAACATAAATAAAAAATAAAATATTAATAATTTTACCAACTCAAAAGTTGGGGAATCAAATTTTTAATTAGTATAAAAATAAAATAAAGTAAAGCCTACGATAATATTATCAATTACCTATGTTTATCATTTATAATTTATAAACTAATAGTTTTTAGCAATTTTGTTGCAAGAAATAGGTCTCATATATACCATCCATATTAATCGTACTAACCACTGTTTTAACACTAAGTAACAGATATTATAAGAGCGTGAATAAAATATTTGAACTATTGTTTAGTTTTCTAAAAGTTAATTTATTATTGCTTTGGATCAACAAGTTGTATTCTAAATAATAATTTTTTTTCTCAATTCCACTTTTACATTTTTTTTTTTTAAATCGTATTCATGTTTAAATGTGTTGATTAAAATTTATATATTTTAAAAGATATAATGTGTCCGCCTAAATGATACTGTGTAAGTAAATAATTTAAACAGCGATTATTACTTATGTTAATACTGTTATATTGTAATTTGTAACAATATTATGATACAACGCCATGGGCATTGCAACTCGAAACTTCACAGTTATGCTTAATATGTATTATTCAAGGTAAATATTATTATTATTATGTTATTATTTTATAGGTAAATTAGTAAATATTATAAAACATTTTTATTATTTAGAGAAGGGCCTACCGTGCGATCGCATACGTCTATAGGCCAGTCCGATCCTGCCAGTATCAGTGCATTGTTTTGATTAATCGTATTTACTCCCGAAATATAGGTACGCGGTGTATGTGTAGTGCACTTGTGTAATAAGCTAATTAAATATAATATAATATTATTTATATTTAACCGCTCGAGGTTTAGCGCCATATACCAAACGCTATATTACATTATTATTTTTATTACCTATCTTTTTATATTTGCGTTTGTGGCCCGGCTACAATCATAGTACCTATATAGGTACCTTACTGGCTACTACAGTAGTATACCCAACACCCATAAGGTATCACTAGTTAGCCGAATATAAGTACCTACTTACTACTGTTTTAGTATTGTGAACTTAATATTATTATCGCAGCTGTCTTATAGATTTGCCACAGCAGTCTAAGTCAATATTATGCAACAGTTGAAGAGCATTTCAATCCCGCCCAACAGTCGGTAAAAAAAACAACCGATGCGCTTATCAGTATAATACGTTTCTTAGCACACGTCAAACGCTATGGTCTGACCGAGTTTTATCGCTGCCACTTAAATATAAAATGTTCCAGCTTAAGATCATTCAACACTTGAAACCGGTAACCGTTAATCTGTAGGCATCATATTAATTCGTACCTATTTGTATCTAGAAATTATTGAATCCGAACCGATGAGTATAACAATCGATTGAGTTATAACGTAAAAGAGGGATATCAAACTATTCAAATTACAGATGAATGAATAGTAATTATCAATAATAATAATAATTAGTAAATCACGATGTTTAGTAATATACTAATATCCAAATTTTTTTTTTTTTTGAACAAAAATTTTATTTACAATCTGTATTTACAAGTAGTACATTAAGTAAATGCCATGTGAGTTGATTGACGAGAAGGGAAAGTCACCCAATGGTGGCACCCCGGGTATAATATTTATATTATATTATATCACCTAGTTGCTTATATAGCGAACAAAATCGATAAACTTATGACAACACTACAATTATTTACAAGTTTACGACAATCAACAACTACTGTAGTCGTATCCATTTTATCAATTATTATTATTATTATTATTAATATTATTAAGAGGACGCCACACCCGCAAGTGTTGTCTCTGTCTTACAAACGCGTAACATACCAAATTTACGGTCAGCAGTTCACGTTTTATGCCATTAGCTTAAAAATTAGAGTGAATCGATATATTATGAAACTTGGTGGTAAGAACATTGTCTGTGTTTTGAAGGAAATTTTTTTACGATTATTCAGTTTTTAAGTGAGTTATGCGTGTATAATAAATGTAAATTAAAAATGATCATAACTCACTTAAAAACTGAATTATTGTAAAAAAATTTCCATCAAAACACAGATAATGTTCTTACCACCAAGTTTCATAATAGATCGATTCACTCTAATTTTTAAGCTAATGGCATAAAACGTGAACTGCTGAGCGTAAATTTGGTATGTTACGCGCTTGTAAGACGGACACAACACATGCGGGTGTGGCGTACTCTCTAGGACGCCACACCCGCCGCGTTGTCTCCGTCTACGAACGTACAATATAGCGGATTTGTGTTCAGCAGTTACAATTTTGTGAGTATTTATAAAATGAATTTACCTATTATAATGCTTAAAGGTAAGAAGATTATTTGTGTTTCTATCTAGTGTGTTTTTGTATGATATTTTAATTTTTAAGCGAGTTATGTGAATCTTTAAACTGTATCTAATATTTAGTATTTTACGTGCTCATAAGTCATAACTATTTGCTTAAAAATTAAAATATCGTAAACGGGTAACGGCTGATGAAAAAGCATAGATAACGTCCTTAACTCGAAGTTTGATAATAAATCAATTCTCTCTATTATTAAAGGTTATTACAAAAAGTCACAAATTGTGTAGGTATGTCGTACGTTTGTTAGACGGAGACAAATAGACAACACATATATGGGTGTGGCGTCCTCTTGAAATTAAAATGTGTCCGTACAAATAAGAGTTTATATCACACAAATTAACTATAAAAATACAAAAACATTTTAATATATTCTTTAACATAATAATCGCATATACAATAGGTACTATATATTATATTATATAGGTACTAATAGTCTTATACTACCATACAATATTCAGACTACGAGATGTTTATTAAAACCATAGTACCTAATTTATTGTAATTATATTATTAACCATAGAAACAAATCACCCAAAAATATTAGGGGGGGGGGGGCTAAAGCATCCACAAATTTTTAGAGGAAGCAAAGCCGTTCAAAGCACACTCCTCATATATATATATATTGATACTCCTCCTTATATAACTGTTACGTCATATATCTCTATTAAAAAAATAATATAAATTAAAGATTTATATCAATATTGTATAGGGCTGTGAATTTGTAGGAAAATTCATTCTTTTTAGATTATTGTAAAACAAAAGGTATAAAAAAGTTCAAATTAGGTAGGTACAAACAAACTCAAATTCAAATAAAATTATGTTTTTTTTTAATTGCATATTATGTTCAGTGAAACTTCTATACTACAAAGTCTCGTGGCCTCACGTGTCTCGTGGTTACAAAAAAAAATTCATACCATAGAGAATTTTGTAAAATTAAATTAAATACATTTGGTTCTAAATTCTAATTTGGTTTAGTTCTTAAAAATAATTAGTTAAACAAAAGATTTTGTTAGTTGGAAGTTTATTAAATAGAAGTTTCACTGTAATTATACTAGAAATATGTAATTACAGCGGACACTTATTATTATGTGAACTACCTAAGGGACTACTTACCCATATTATCTCTTTCTATGTAGTACCTATATTTACGAAAAACGATTCTTAGAGAAGACGGTCTGTCAGCATATGTATCACTAAGTATATTATTGTTGTTAATAGATTGGTGCTATAAAGTAATTTATTTTAAATACTGCGTTTGACAATGTCATTGACCACTGTGTGTAAAATATAATAATATATATTTCAAAAGTTGCAGGTACTAGTTCAATAATATTTTTTAGTTATTACAAAATAACTAATATAATATTATGCCTAACTAATTTTAACTTCGTTTGAATATTTGATTTCTTATCTGATTTTTTTTTAAATTTTTAATACTAATAATAACCACTTATTATGAGGAACGTTGCATTCCATTTTCAAGTTGTATCGCGGATAAAAACTAAATACATGACAATACTTGAAATTTTTTTTTAAAAAATCAATAATACACCTCATATCTATAAATAGCTCAAAAAGAACCGAAATATTTTGAAAATGTTATCATGTATGAAAATGGTCAAATAAAAATTTGGTGAAAATGTAATGCATTCATTGATATTCGTTTTTGAGTTGTATACCAAAAAAACAAAATACATTTTTTAGAGTTTTACTTTTGACTCCCCAAAGTACCAAGATGCTGAAGTAGAAAATTGAAGAATTTTTTCTGCTTCAGAAGGTGATGTCAGACTTACAAAATAATGATTTGAATAAACAGACATTGTAGATTCAATGCGTTCATATCTAGCTCCGCTCAGAATCTAAAATCTAAAATAGTAATATCTAAATCCGTATAGGTACCAGGTACCTAATATCGCTTATGTATGTATTAACAATATGATTTGTTTCTACTATAATACTATAATCCTACATTTCTACCTATATAATTTACTAAAATTAAACATTGGCATTATCTACTAAATATTTAATTAGGTATAGTGATTATGATTTTAGATAACAATATATATGTATATCATAAATACATATGTTTCAAGTCTTATAACTAAAGTATACTATTAATGAATAGACAATATTGTTCATACTTGAAAAAGATACTTAAGATTATTAGATACCCACCAAAGAGTAAAAGTTATATAGGAACAGGTTAGAGGTATAAGTATAAATTATTATTCATTCGGTATCAATATCAGACTATCCATGTATTCATACATAAATAGATGTATAATATATTTATATACTTACATAAAAAAATATCATACACATTACAAAAAAACAATTGTATGAGTTTTAACCGATACTTCTGCTTAGGCAGCACAACAGCAGCTATATTCAAGTATATTAAATTATAATTTGATTTGCAAATGTATATTTATACGATTAATTTGTTTGCCTTAATTGACTCAATTGTCAGTTTGTATTAATAGGTATATACCTGCCTTATACATGTTATAACAGGTTATAAATAATAACTTTTCTGGAGGACTTTGTTCAATAAATTAATACTAAGGTATTCTAAATTCTCTATTCAGTGTTCAGTATAAAGATTAGAGAGTTTTTTTTATAGAACTTATCGATTGTATGCATACTGGCTTAAGTAAATAGGTAATATAAAGTAATGCATAAAATACTGGCATATTGCTTTTAAGTACATACAAATGTTAAATAGATAAAAACTGTCCACTTATATACTTAAGTATAAGTGAATATTTATCTTCGTCCAAATTTTTAGCAATTTTAATAAACGAAAATGTATTAAGAGGCCACACTTTTGTTGTCTCCGTCTTAAAAACGTACAACGTGGAAAATTGTTCGTTCATAATAATACATTTTACCCTGTAATTTCTAAAATTAGGGTGAATTCTTGTAAAATGTAAAGGTAAGTTTATCCAGGGCATCTCTGAGGATTCTATTAAAAAAGAAAGTTATAACCATTTTTTGTACATTTTAAAATGATCATAACTTACTTAAAAATAATAATATCAATAAAATCCTCCAAGATGGACTAGATAATATTTTTACCTTTAAATTTTATAAGAGGTAAATTTACTCTAATTTTAGAAATTACAGAGAAAAATTTGCCATATTGTACGTTTGTAAGACGGAGACAACAAATGTCCGTGTGACGTCCTCTTAATAGGAAATTTCAAATAGGTAGGTACTAACTATAGGTATTGTTGGTCTGCAATTGAACAAATAATAAGACATTAATACCTGCAGTAAATATTCGATGTAATGAAAACAAAATAATGAACTGAATTATATTGAGAATATTCTAAATATATATTCCTACAGAAAATGTGATATATTATCTTATTTGATTCCATTATTATTCTTAAACTTTCTTTATATACAACCTATTTTTAAAAAATAACCATACATGGAAAACAAAATGTTGTTTGGATATCTTATTTCATAATAACACTAAATTACCTTTGTATTATATTTAATCTATGGGATAATTATTAACTAATTATTATACATTCATAACAACGAAACCGAATGGCAAGTACCTACATCATTATCATATTTTTATTACTAAAAAGATAACATTAAAATAGGTATACGTTATAATATTTTAACAACAAGTGAACATTTAGTTAATATAACTAAGTTATTTATAGGTACTATAATTTTCTACAGTTATACTTATAATTATTATTATTATTTTAATTATTATAATTCTATACTTATATAAATACATTTACTAATTAGTAATTTCTTGTTTTGGAGGCTTGATTCTTCACACAAGCCTGCTAATAAAATTCTCATCACTTCGTTTGCATTATTAACTAAATAAAAGTGATATTATTGTTATTTGTTTTGAGTTTTTGACCCTTGAAATACATGTGCTATCAGCTAGGTGTTTATCTTTTTTTATTAAAAATGAATTTACCTAATTAGTTATCAGTACCTAATCAATTTTTGTTTATGATTCAATTATAGATTCAACTAGCAGTAATAAACATATACATTAGGATTAAATGCATATCAATAAGAAATATAATCAAATTATAAAATGTGTTCCAATATGTTCTTATTATAATTGTTTGTACATAAGAAAATATTATAACAATGTTACAATGTTCAATAAACTAATAACTAATAGGTAAGTAACCAAAATTATCACCATATGATTGACGAGGATTCTAACGGACAAGACTATATTCTAAAATAGAACAAACTATAGAAAAATTATTAAGCAGTTTGGAGAAATCCAAATCTACGAATAACTTTATTACACTACCGTTGTTCACATATTATTTCAGTGTTTTTGGTTTTTTTCGAAGTACCTACCTTAGAATGTTGATAAAATTGTTTGTTCTTTGGTCAAAAAGCTTGAAAATTCAATGCAAGTCTTCTAGTAAGATCTTTACACCAGTTATAAAAAAAAACTGAAAGTATACCTGTAAAATATAGACGCAATTTCCACAAGCTGCATAAATTAATTTTACCATATTATACTAGATTATAATAGCTACAAAATAAATACCAATCAAATAACATAACAAAAACGTTTATTCGTGTAAGTCTATATACGTAGAATTATGACAGTATAGCCAACTTGATATTTACAGGTACTCATATTCTTTTTACTTCAACTAGTCCTCGAAAACATCCCCTTTGCAGGTTCAACTGACGCTTTGATCCCGGTCGCGGTGGCACCTGCGCTCGGCCAAGTGCGGAGATCTGACGTCGGAACGGTACATGAAAATACGCCCGGTAAACCTCCCATAACGGCCACAAACGCGGAAACGTCGAACGGACGGAACGCGCTCAATGGCGGACGTCGAACTGATTACCCGGCGGACACAACGGCCGTTCAGCCGGACACAAAAGTGCAGAGCGGACTCAGAACGAGCGCGCAAGGTGGCGTACGACACAAGCGCGATATAGGTGAGAGGTGAGGGGGCAAACTCCTCGAACTTTCAAAGGCCGCCCGCAGCGACGTTTAAAAATCCGGTGCCCTTCAAACACCCCTTAATCCATAAAAAACGTTATGAACTCTATTTAAGTTATCTAGTAATGATAATGACCATTCATGTTTGCTAAAAACGTATATCCCCCACCAAACCAAATTCCTAATTACGCCACTGCTCTATTATACATCATTACAGGCTATGTCTATATATAGCACCGCAACAAAACATTCGCCCGGTCCACACCAAGCGACGTCTAGGACTAACCACGGTTACTGTCAGGTCCGTTCCTGTATCTCCTACACGGCCACCCCAGGTTACCATGTCCGACTGGCCGTCTCGTAGTCTGGCGCTTTTGTCGAGCCATTTTTTTGAAATAGGGATCACCACGACACCGCCAAACTGTGTTGCTATGGCATGTTCTGAATCGAACTCAATTGCGGCCGGCCGAACAGGTGACAAAGTTGACGAGGCAGACGGTGCAGAATCCGTCAAAACGTTTAATCCTGTGAATGCGTCGGACGGCATCACCTCGGATGTTCACATGATATGGAATTTATTTGGAATGCCATATGGGCATCGTGTTGCTCATTAAAGAATGAGTTCAGACATGAGGCCCAGCGCTTAAAGACAACTGTTATCGTAGGTATGTGTATGTTAAAATATTTTACCAAAATTATTAAACAATTTATAAATTATTATTACAAAAATAATAGTTATAACTTCAGACACTTAAAAAATTACTAAATTTACACTATTCACTGGTTTTTGCGTAAATATACCGTTTTTCTTTAATTTCTTTTATGTTTTTCCAAATGAGACTTTTGAAAACTATTGGGAACTTTCAATTTTGACCTCTCAAAAGTGCCAACTAGAATACTAGGTTCACTTTCTCACCAGAAAAGTACTGAAGTTAATGATAATCGAAGCATTTTATCTATTAGAAAAAATGTTTACCATATAATTATGGTGAATGGAGGCGGCAAGAGCCACTTGTACTCCCCTTAAATACGCCTCATGCGTAGGGTATTATAATTGTTTCAATTTCAAAAACTACACCAAACAAAATAATTCAATATTTTAATCCATTACCAACATGTACTTATAAAATGTTTAATATAAGAGTATTGTACGATCATTTTTATAATGTTGGGTCAATAATAATTAACATATGCAAAACTGTAAATTAATAGTATTATTGTTTGACGATATCACGTTAAATCACGCAATAATATTAAGTAAGTGACTGATATTTAAATAGATAGATACTACTTACCAGAAAATGTGATCCCAACTAAGCATTACCAATACTATGATTTATTATAGCTTCCAAATTTTTAGTGATTAGTGACCACTATTGGTACTTGACGGACTTGTTGAAAATATAACTAATATATTATATAAGATTAAATACTACATATTGCATATTAATTGCATCATATTGTTATTCATTTCCATATACTATTAGTTTTATTATTTTTAGCTTTTATCTTTATAATTCTATGATAAATTTTGTGATATCTTACCGTTTTTGTTACACAAAATTTGACATAACATACATAATATGTTGAACCTTTTTGTACTCATTATTCAAAAGATATATTACAACAACAACAATTACACAATGTCTCAAATCAAAATCTTTAGGCGTAGGTACAACATAAAAATAAAAATGTACAATAAGTTCGGAAAATTTCAACAGAGAGTGTGGAGTTGAATAGATTCCTTGTAATGAGGATAAGAAGGTTATTTGAACAGACTTCGTCTCGTTAAATTTAATACACTATTTAAAGGACCAAAAGGATGGGTACTAAATTATGAATTCTTATTATTCTACTATAACAATTGAATCGAAACTAAAAAAATAGGGCGTTTTTTTCTTTAATTTCAATGCCAAATTAACATAACTTACTTTTTGTATGAAATATAGAAATAATATAAACGGATTTGGCACAAGCCCATCGAAATACACCATACACGTGATACACACTCTATTAATCCTAAATAGTAAAAATTCCTCAAATCTCAATTAGCTCGATTAACTTACTATGAAACATAACCCACAAGCGTTAAAAATAAAGATGGTTATAATAATTATAAAAGCACCTATATTGGAAATATTCATAAAAGTTTCTATATTGTATTTTGTCTAGAATGTATAGGCTATACCTATAACAGTATTCAATATAGTCTGAGCCCTGAGGTACTAATTAGGTACCTACTATATACCTTTATCCGTGACGGATAAAACTATTGACGAAAAATTCAAAAATGTAAGTATCGCATAGCCTGACTATATTTATATATTAATATACCGATAATTCCCTTTGTATCAGCGTCATAAGGGTTCCTACCAAATTGTCTGAAACTGCAAGTTTCTATAATCATATTTAAATAAAAAGTAGGTATTTGAATTGTTTACCGAACTTAAAATTCATCGTCAGTCCTAAAATTCTACAAAAAGACCAACAAAAAATTATTTTTTATAGGTAGTTTATGATGTCTAGAGGGGCATACACATATGCCCCCCCCCCTAAACGCAGCGCCTGGTGCTATGAGTTATCGATGCCTCTTATAAAAATAAGAACCTATATTAATTATATTACCACCTACTGCAGGATGCTAGTCATATAGCTATCAATAGTATTTCTATAAGCATGTATGTTGCAAGTTGCATGCATCATATCGTAAGAAGTGTTTCTCTTTCAAAAAAAAAAAATTATCGAAATCAAATCACTACGAGGCGTGTGAGATTTTCCTGTAAGGCATGTTTTTGAGCAAAAAAACAGGTCACGTGTAGGCCCCTTAAGTTTAAATACACATAATATCTTTATTAGATACTTGGTTTGTTTTAAATTTTTAAAAATAATTAATTAATTAAATATTTAAATTAACATAATTTATAATATTATAGAACACATAAAAGTTATTTTGTTTCTGCTGAGTAGTGATTTCATTTCACATACTTAACTTATTTATTAATATTATACTATTTGTATTCCTATAGGTAGTCATATATATAAGTATAGTATACAACTATCATTATGTATAATTTACTATCATAGTATGTACTTGAATATTGTATTATAGAATATTATATACTTATCAACTTTCAAATAATTTTAGCAATTATAATTTATAAATAAGCTGTACCTAAATTATAATTTTCATTGGTAGTATTGACGTACTATTCTCGTAATTTTAATATTTAATAGTATAACGGACAGTTATTGTTATTTATATGTAGGCGTACATAGGTACAATAATTATAATATTAGTAAACTAATCTAACCTATTATATTATGAAACTTGTAATATATTAATTTGGATAGTTTTAAATTCTGAGAAATGAAACCCACTCAAATGTGTTTGTTTAACGTGTATACTGTTTTTTTTTATAAAATAAAAATAACGATTTTTTTCCTGAAAATGCTAGTGTTGGGCAAACAGTTCAAATATTGTTAAAAATACGAGCGCCGGAAAACATGATGTTATGAGGGGTAAAATAAATAGGATTATATATTTTTATTACAAATTAATTATTTTTATGGACGTTTGAACAGCACTGCATTCGTTTATAGTTTATACAAATACAAACATTTACCTACCTAGTGAATATTAGCTAGGTGGTTTATTTGTTTGCCCTGTTTTAGTGTTTTATTTAACCACGCTTATATGCACTTATAAGCTATATAAATATAAGTATTAAGTATGTTTGATTTTAAAACACCAATGACATTATTTTCATAACACAATACAACCTATATTCAAAATTATATTCATACAAGTATCTTACATCTGTACTATTACACTCGTTTTACATTAATTTTGTTTATTTTTTTTATTTTTCGATGATAATAGACTCTTTAGATACCTATTATTCAAAACTATCTCTTTTTAAGATTTTTCCATCATTCTTGAATTTGTTCTATAGATTTGTATTATTAACTGTTAAACACTCAAAATTGCATTAAACCACTTATGTTTTCACTGATATTATGTGGTTACACACTTATACGTGGTTATAATACAGTTTACCATCAGTCATCAGCAAATTAATAAATCATAGTCCTTATATTAGGTACCTATGTGTTCGGCACACTCCACAACTCCAATACTCCAGTTACATAATATTATATCTTCTTGGGTAAATAAACTAGGTGACTGGTGAGTAAATTTGATCCATTTGACATTTCAATATTTTATTATGTATTATACGAATGTTATAGGTACGTAACTAAACTTAAAAACTTGACACGGTATTTGGTATGAAATGTGAAAACATAATTTGTTATCGTTCTATTGCACTAAAATACTCAATATTAATCATTGATACTTCGTATCTCTTAATTTGACATACAGGTTATTAGTCGTTTATTATATAGGTACTGTTATAAATTATAATGTTTGTATGTAAGAAATTATTACTATCTTAAAAAGTTTCTTCTTAATAACCTATTAATTTAGGTGATCATATTAAGTACTTATAATATCTTAGCAGCTAGTGGTTATCTATACAGGGTGATTTACCATGCATGCTCACATCTCTTATTTTCTTTAATAATTAATTAATTTAAATTCTGATTTTTGAAATTTTTAAATATACTTAAAGACCATATTTTAAAATTCTTGGAATTTTTTGTAATACTTAAAGAGTGTCCAGTACTCCTGCATGTGGTGATACAAACTACTATTTTTTAAACAAGAACACTGTTGTTTTACTATAAACTATTTAGTGACGATTAGTGTTTATTGTGAAATAATATTATCTTAGTTATGTACAGCTATAGCATAGAGCAGTCGGGTTTTTATGTATTATTTCTATAAAAAAGACTTTAGTACCTACCTAATATCTAAAAATTATAATATTTATAGTTAAATAAGTAATTAATTATGGTTTTCCAGTTTAAAAAAAAAGTCATGGGGGGAAAAGACACTCAAACCCCCACCCCCATTGTAATTACACCACAGACGCCATATTTTAATTTTTAACAAAAAAGATTTTGTTAATTTATTGTTGTATAATTCAAAAACGAATATCCGTAACATTTTCCGTGACATCCGTGACATTGTATGGTTTTTCAATTTATCTTTTTGAACTATTCACATTTTACATTGATTTTAAAAATTGTATTTTTTTTTTAAATATTGATAACAATTTTTATGCTCAATTAAAAAGTTTAAAAATCTAATACAAGGTTGCAGGGTTGCTTGAAAGTTTTACCTATAGAAATATAGAACATTATTATAGATATTCGAAAATATAAAAAATAATCTTAGTATGTGATTGAACTGTTTAAAGTTTACATTTTAACAAAATTCGATAACAAGGCTGCAAATTATTTTGTACGTTTTTCAATTTTTATAGCCACGATTTGAACATTTTATTTCAAGTTCCTCATAAGTTGTTCTCACAAAGTTACACTAACCTGAAAGTATTAAACCTGAAGACATTTCAAGTACAGACATTTACGAAATTGGAAATTGTTTCGTTTTAATAAGATCGATAATTTGTATTAACGATTTTAGTTATTTGGTTGCAATTCAAAATGTATTATTATTTGTAGAACATGACATTTTTCACCAATACGTATATAATTATTTATTTATTATTGAAATTTTTCTTTATAGAATGGATAATAACAGTAAAAATAATTAATTTGATGTTGTTATTATTGAAAGATATTTTTTATCCCATACTATAATCGTTCAAATACTTAAATTAACAAACAACCAAACAAATAATTATCTTATGTAGAGTTGTAGACCTAAAACAACAACTTTTTACGCTGCTGTAACGTAAACAGAATGTCCTTGATC
Source organism: Sitobion miscanthi (assembly GCA_008086715.1). NCBI lineage: Eukaryota > Metazoa > Arthropoda > Insecta > Hemiptera > Aphididae > Sitobion > Sitobion miscanthi. Next base: position 33,178,171 of record CM017799.1, on the reverse strand, counting down.
GCTGCTTACCACACGCGTTGAATATTATGTGTATAAGTGTATAATGTATATTATACTATTATGACTATATGTGCACAATATATAAAAACGCATATTATAGTTCTCCTTCATATAATATTTCGCCTTGACGAAGAACCAAAAACACCCTACTATTAATTCTAAAAAACAAAAACAAATTGGCAAATAAAAAAATTATAAGCACAAATGCACAATATATTAATTTAACGCGTAGGTTTGGAAAATCATGTTTTGAATCTGTAAAAAATGTTTTGACGTCATTTATTTCTTCTTTCAGGTTATGAAATATTAATTCAAAATATAATGTAAATATTACATAAATTCCATGATCGTTTAGAATATAACTAGATACAAGTTCAATAAAGGATTCTAGTATTCTACTCCCTAGAAAAGATTAAAAGTACTTACAGTTTATTTATAATTTAAATTACCAAATCAAATTATTAATCAATTAAAATTTTTAGATAAGTATATTTTTTATTCGCTCAAATTTTTACGAATTTATTTTTATTTGAAATATTCGCTTACTGCAATTGCACAATAAAAATGGTGTATCTAATATATGAACTTCTGTTCGTCATTTTTAAATCTTCATTAACATTTTTTCATAAAATGATGAATCGTTTTGTTTATACCCTGCTGCAGTTGGTGAAAAACTCAAAAGTGGTAGAAAGTAAATTTGGTATTTTGAATTATATTTTACCAAATGATAATTAACAGTTTACCTACTGAATTGTAAATCATAATCACTCCCAAATTAAAAATAAGTCATTTAATTTTATACTATATATATAATATTAATATTCATAATTTTAACAGTTATAAAATGTACAAAAAATATATAAATAATGTTTTGTATGTATAATCTTTTTGTTTTATATAATATGTTACTATAATTTTAATTTGGCGTCAACAAATCTTTTATTAATACCATTATTAAGATGAGCTAATATTTATAATTTAATACATCATATATAACATCATAATATATGATGCCTATAATACGGTTATAAATAAATCTTACTAATACGACAATAATTAACGATAGCTATAAATTCTAAAGTGTTTCAAAACTTACAAATACTGCAATTATGTCATCATAACTCTAATTTGATAATAATAAAAAATAATTATAATAAAAGCCCTAAATATTGTAATACACATAGTCACATAGGTATTAGGTATAGTTTTGAAACTGTGTTAATACTGAGTATTTTTTCAATTTAAATTTTTAAAATAATATTAACACTATATTATAGAGTTAGAGAAATTTCAGATTAAAGATTTCTTTAAATTGTTTGAGTAGTTTTTCATTTTATTCCCGATTTCCATGATAAATACTAGAAAATTCAAAAATTATAATCTGTTTTAATTTCAACCTGTTGTGACTGGAGATGTTAAATACAAGCTGCTTGATAATTAGTTTCCATCATAGAAAGTGTTAAACAAAGCTTAGCCCCTCGCTCCCATTGATGTTAAAAATGTTAGTCCTCATGAAATTATAATGGATATCCACCTATGTAGTTATTATTGTCATTATAGGTTATCATATATGTGCTAATCGTGTGCAATCTTCCGTGACCCCTTAAATTTTGATGAGACAACCCAACCCTCTCCCTCATTACACATACCCACAATTAATACAAAAACAATAAAAAAATTAATTAGAAATTTAAATTCAAAAAAATACAGTAAGAATAGATTGACCTGAACAAAAAATTATTATATATAAGAAGTTTATGATGTTTAGGGGGCATGAACAATATGCCCTCCCTCTAAACGCAGCGCCCGGTACTATGATTATCGATGCCTGTAATATAAATAAGAACCTATATTATTTAATATTTATATTACCACCGGCTGCGGGCTGCTAGTCGTATAGTTCTCAATAGTATATCAATACATACAATTTTAATTTTTAAATAATACAATTACAAATTTACCTACTTGAATATTTAACATAATTCTTATATAAGTCAATGAAACATAGTTATAGGTAAAGAAACCGCAACTAGTAAATATTCTGAAAAATTCAATCCCAGCCAATATATTTTTTTTTATATAATGACTAGAGTAGAAAATTTGGTTTTACATAAATAAGCTGAAGCAAACGGAAGTAGAGACAATATTGCTTATTTTTATAATTTTGGGTTTTGGATTTAATAGAAGTCCAAAATTTATCACATAATACGTAGTTTCTTGAAATTTGTTACGTATTTTAATCCTATCAAAAATTAAATTGGTTTATCGCTCATTTTAGATTCTGACGAATTTCAGACAAAGAGGTATTTTTTTAAGTTAAAAAATTTTTATTTTTGTTTCAACCGTCACCTTTTGGGGCAGTAATAGTGCTTCGATTTTCAACTTCAGTATTTTGTTCGGTGGGAAAGTGAATCTAGTTGGTGCTTCGGACTTCGGGAGGTCAACATTTATATTGACCCCTTGTTACTAAATTTTCGCGACGACCAGGACGACCACCATATGCACACCATCGGACTATGACGATAGGATTATGTAGTATTGTAGTTGTATAGATCCTATACATAAACATATTTATATATCAGTCATAACGCATAGTTCTATATAGGTACACGTTATAGGCATAATAGTATATATAGGTAGGTACACTTTATACATAGTTATGAAATTATATAAATGATAAGTATACTGCCATAAGGTCATCACACAAATATTTTGTATGTTTAACTATTCAGTAGTACCTGGTACCTAACTAACTATCGACATTGTAATTAATAACATATTATAATCTGATAAGAACTAAAAATAATACTAAAATAAATAATAATAATCATTATATATATTTAAAAAGTGATAATTTAGTTTATTTTGGTTCTTTTAATTGGAACATTAGTGTAGGCACTAGGCATTCCAAATAACGGTTATTGTAAATGCTTTAAAGTTAATAAACGTGATGGACAATGGTTCCATTTATTAATAGTATTTAGACATTATAATACAAATAATAAGTTTTTAATGTACATCGAATACAATATTCTCATTAGTCTTTACTCATTAACCTAACCTTCCGTATTTAAAAATCACAATAGTTATATTTTACTTAGGATATTGTTTTTTGTCTACATTGACACATTACACCTACTATATGACATTGGTGTTGGGTTACCCTATCGGCAAACAGCCTGCCATCAGTTAAACATAAAAAAAATACTGTTAAGTGGGTAAGTACATCTACCAAAACTTCCTATTACATTTTATAATATTTTATTATAGCACTGTCTTGGTACTTATTTTTATAATTTTACATTCATAATAGAACCTACAAAATGAATTGCAAATATTTTTAATTTTGAGGGGATGTAGTTATATCTATGACTCTATGCCGTTAGTTTTATTTAGATGTGTTTTCTTTCATTCGCATATTGTCATCATATTAAACATACATTTTAATTTTCAAGGTTACATTATAATACGGTTCATTGCTGAAAGAATTTTTTCGTATTGATCAAGGTCAAATAATAACTTAAATTTTTTGGTTTGAAATACCTATTTATTTGATTCGTATATTATAATTGAATATTATTTTTACATAATTATGTTCGATAGTTTTATTTGACCGTTTTTATATGACTTCAGTCACCACAAGCTATTTCACAATTTTCAGATTTAATTTGATATTTAATAGTAGAATACAATTATTATTATTGAATCAAACGTACTACAAATACTAATACAATCATTCCAACTTCAAATAACATTGGTAAAATAAAAAATAATTCATACTCAGGTTTCCAGGCAATTGTATATTTATCTTACTATTAGGTTATGTATAATAATTAATAACTATTCCAACAAAGCATTTCTATAAATAATGGTGTATGACTGTATGAATATAATATGACACTGCAGTGAAAGAATAATAGTTTAAAAACTAATCAATCTGCAAATAAAACATTTTAGTAAAGCTAAAATGTCTGTCTACATTTGTAATGTACCTAGGTACCTAGGTTGCGTATAATTATTTTATGGAACGTTTTATATTATATAAAAAAAAATGTTTTTACTTGATTTGAATTATATATTATATATTTGTACGATACGAAATGAAAAATACAATTTTAATAGTCATTAAATAAAGTCATATCATTATCCGGAGACATGCATAACTTGCGTACTAATCAAGAGTACTAATTTGAAAAAAATCTCTGTGGTGCTATAAAAAAAACTCTGTAAAACTAGCCCTATACAACCCATATTTTTACGGTAAGGAATATCATATTATAATTTATTTGAAGTACCTATGGCTCTATACCTGTAGGGACGATGTGGCACACTGGTACAGTTGCTTTATCGGGTCATTAAGATCAGATTCAAATTTTTAATGATGGACCATTTGTGGTATATAAATAAAGAAACCACCGTATTATTATTATTTCGAAACTACATAATTTATAAATTAAGTATGACGTATTGAATAAAGATTTAAATGAGATTTTTTTATGGTTTTCGCACACAATATTTATGCAGGTAATGTAGTTTTGTTAATTTTTTTTGAAATCAACAACTGTTTTAATAAAATAGGTTCATATACTAATTATACAAACATCGATCGTGATTGATTTAATTTGCTTGATATTTCTTATCTACAGTACACAGTATACACAACTACTACACAATAAATACATCATTTAATAGATATTAAGTATCTAATAGCTATTGATTAGTATAATATACTATTGGAAAAAAATGTATTGTTGATACACATCAATATATTATATACTACAACTCTGGTACAATATAATTAAAATATGTCGTGACTCCTAATTACAGCTGATTATAGTCTGTATTCTAAATAATTTCATAGTACTATACACATATTACAATTCATGTTTGCCAGATAGCTTATTGATCAAAGTTGTAAGCACTTTATAAGTTATAACTCATAAGTCATAATATGTATAATTATATTACCGATACATTTTCGGTTACATTTTACATAGTCCTACGCCTGAAAATAATCACTACAAAAGGTTCTGTAATAAGTTGATAATTTTTATAAAAATGCCATTCATACGGCACTGTAAAAATATCAAACGATGACAAACACGAAACAATTAGCAAACCATTGTGCATCGTTGCACGATATTTGTAAATTAATCTTGCCCCGTAGTCTAAACAAACACTTTCATTAAATGTATAGCGTTTGATGAAATATAAAAAACTAATAAATAACAAATGACTAATATAGTAATACGCTGCTGTTTCTATGAAATCATTTAGGCAGCGTTCAGACTTTCGTTATACGACGGTACAGATTACACACATTGAGTATTACTATACTGTTTGGTGTTTAGCATAATTATTATTGGAAGAAGGATATGGGCCAAAGTTATCTTTATTTTTTTTTTCAAAACTCGAAAACCGGTAATGTACCAACATTATGTTCGGCCTATTTTTTTTCAACAGTCTAAAAGACCGTGAAAAGTTCAAATACATGCGACGATAGAAATATAATATATTATATAGCGTGCAACCGTGGCAAATGGTACGGAAGTAAAATACTGCTCAACAGAGTGTTATTAATTTATAAAACATTCGACCGCGAGATGAATGATACACTACCAATCGATGACGGCAGGGTGGGGGTATTCAAGACTTCAAACACACCCCTAGGAATTTTCCATCGGCTTAACATTATGCGGAATCCACCTCACTGATAGTATTTCTTTATAATCTCTCTTTGTCTCTACGTACACGTCATAATGATTAAATATTTAATGTAATATTGTACGCATTCGTCGTGATTCCAACAAATTTAACCAGGATCACAGCAGTCGCAGTGAAAATGAAATAAAAAATCCAATTTAAATATTAAACCCCTCGATATGATATTATAATTTATAAAATATACCACATTATATATACATGCGTGTGGTTTGTGTGTAACGAACCCTGATCGCAGAAAATGTCCTAACCCGCGGCCATATTTATATGTATAGGTATATACAATGTTGTATAGGAGGTAGATTATTTTTAAAAACGAAATCACGATAAGGGTGAACGATGATGGGTAATAATAAAATATTCACTGGCTGTGATGTGAAACTTCTCGGAAGTGGTGGATAGGTATAAAGAGTAAGGTATGTTTTTAAATATCATCGTAAATCGCACGTGCGTTTAGGTACCTACACTCTCCAGTGGAAAAAAAACTCAATGGGCTGTGCGCAGCAGCCACGAGCGGTATACAAACCTTGGTTACCGCCGGTAGACAGGTACCTAAATATTATTCAGTTGTTGTAGTCCACCGCAAAATGAACATTACTGTCCATATTGTTATTATTATTATTATTACTTACACGTACAACCACTACAACGCCAATACAATAATTATTAACGACAACCACAACGAAGATAATAATTTCTAATATAATATCATCAATTATTATCCAAATATTATGTTATTATTAATTATAATAATAATAATAATTATAATAATATTTTACCGCACGCGTCACGTCGACCGTCTATACGTCGAAGGTAGGTACGCCGCCGCGCGGTAGTTACCAATTACCGCGTGGTACGCGTACGCGCGCCGACTGTTGTGCTTGGCAGTTGGCACGTCGTCGTCGTCGTCCCGAGTTCTCGGCCGGCTTATCTGTTTAATTTGTGCGTACGCCGCCGCCGCTGCCGTCCTGATCCGTGCGGGCGCGCGCGCGTAAGCCGTACTGAATACGCGTGTACAACGCCGCCGGAGATAATACACGCGCGCACCTTTCCCCGCGGTTCAACGCCGCCGCCGCCGCCGTCTGGTAACACAATATATAAGATCCGTTACGCGCATTCACTCGTCTCATAGGAACGACAAGTGCCCGCCGGCAAGACAGTTCTGTTCGTACGCCATATACATAATATATATATATATATATTGTAACGTTCGCGCCTTGCCCGTTGGTTGGGGTCGCGTTTCGAAACGATTTTTCAAGTCGCGTTCGAAATCGAAATAACCGTTCGTTTTGAATAAAAATTTTATGCAATTTTTTTCTCGTAATTTTCCGTGGACGACGCGCACTCGCAAGCGCCCGAAGTGATTTTTTTGTCGTACTGTAATCACCATACTGATATTGTATACGGACGTGGTGTGTGTCGACGACGATTATCATACACATACGTGCACGCAGCGCAGCTCACGACGGACGCACGCACACACGCGGGCGCGTTCCGCGTATTATAGCACCGTTCGTAACGACTACTGCTGCTGCCGCTATACTGCGACTACGACTACGACTACAACACCTCTACAACTGTTGCTGTACAGTACAAGCCAACACTGGTGCTGCGACGACATTCGCTCGCCGGTAACGACCATCAGCGGGCATCAGCCGCCCACCGCCGACAGTCAGCAGTCAGCCCGTCCGAACATGACGTCGCCATCAGCAGCTCCCAGCGCGCGCTGTTACGTGCCCAGATCCGTGATTGTGGCCGTCGTCGCCGCTCTGGCGTCGTGCACCGACGCCGCCACAGTGATGACCAGAATGAAAGGTGAGACTCGTTTTACGATCATCGTTTTTCGCCCGTCCTACCTCAACACGTGTCCGTCCGCCGCGACCGGTACGAAAAAAAATAATAATAGGCATATCGTATGCCTATATTTTACACCTGTAAATTATAATAGGCAGTTGTGTAGGGGTGTATACCTGTGTAGTTTTCACTATATCATTATTCTCTCTTGTCCGCCCCCACCGTGTTTGCCTGGACAACAATAAATTATTATACGGGTGATTTCGGAAAAACGATTATGATTATCGGTATTGCATAGCTATTACGACGAGAAGTACATATTATCTCATCAGACGGGACATTTTAAATGAATTTTAAAAAAATTTTCACGCGCCACATTAGCTCAACGGACGATATATCAATTTACCTTGGACGATCCAAAGACGTCTAAGTATACGTTCGAGACTCAATTCTTATCTCTGCAGTATCCACTATCTACAGTGTATTATATTCTTGAAGTGTACGTGACCGTAAACGCGTTTCGCGAGTTTGAGACAGTGGTCACTGCCGCCGTCGTTGAAACATTACTGAACACGTTAATTGTATAGGTACGCGCGTCGGGTTCGAATATTATAATATTACCAAATACGGTTATTCGCACATTAGTCATATTACTCCGACCGGCCGGCGCTCTCGTCGATAAGAATATCATTATCGCCGAATTGAATTGCACGTACAGCAGAGAGTTCTTCCGGTAAGCCGAGAGGTTAGCGTATAGATACGGTACCCACGTATATAATTATATTGCAACAATATAAAGTGTACGTGCGATTTACAGCCGATCGGCGACGGTGGTCACTTTCGGATTTAATTTTACCGTTTGCCCTAAATCCGAGACGGGTTAATTTTGATTGACCGTTATATATATACATGTTACGTACGACAGAGTAGAGCAACAAATTGACCGCGCTGCGTGCAGGAGTTGGTGGTTTTTGCCATGATATTAGTTACAGTCGAAAAATATATCGAGACTACCTACCTATAATCCGAATCAAACGCGAACACCCTCCCCCTCGTCAATTTCAGTCGAACCGGCGACCGATTGATCTCATTTATCAGCAGAGTTGTTCGCAAAGGTCATATTATTCTCATCTCGTCATCACAATATATTAATACTACCATATTATACTTTGTTCGAAAAATAAAACAATTACCAGACGATAAGAGTATATTATTATTATTATTTCTTCTCGTCGTCAATTGAGCTCTATGATGACATACGTTCCGAAAACACAAGCCTACAATAATATATATCGCAGTAGAACAATAATAATAATTGACGGGACACATGTGGCAAACAGACGAGCTGGGTACTATAAAAGTGGCAAAAAAAAAAAAAGTGAACACGCCACGCGCGTACGAAAACAACCGAACTTTGAAATAGCTACGTCAGCACGACCGATCGGGCGGCGCGACATAAATTACAATATTATAATATTATATTATGATCGTCAATAAAACTATACTACTTCGTTCGGTGGTGGCACACACGATCGCGTCAAAAACACGTCAGCGTGTACACTTTGTAATAACGAAATTTAACTATGTACGACATTCGATATCGGGAATAACAACAAACAACGTTATTGTTGTTACCTCCCGTGCTTTTGTTTTGTTTTTTTTTTGTTCGACAAAAACAATCAGCGCGGTATTCGTGTATAATATTATTGTGGGCCCGTCTGCGCAGTGGCGCCGCCTTTCGCACGTGCAACGAGGACGACAGGCGTGCGATTGCGTTTCGGCCTATATAACAATATCGTTATTATAACGCATAACGATAATACACGACTTACGATATTATTATTATTATTATTTATTATGGTGTTGCCGGCGATGCGTTTCGAAATCGGTGTGAAAAATATGGCCGAAATCACTTGCCGCCGATCTGTTTTATTATTCCGCGGTCGTTCACGAGTTATAGATCGTCGGAAAAGCGTGTTTTTTTGTAGGTACTTCCGGTCTCCGTACGCGATAATAATGTCATTATGTGGTGTAAGTTGCTTCCGAGATAAAACACGCGAATACGAGTGCAACACTGCTTGCACTTTGTTCGGAGAATCGCGTGGTCGCGACATAATAATAATAATAATAATATTACAATGCGGTTGGTGTACGTGCGAGAAAACGAGTTCCGCTTACCCACATCGCTCTTACGACCGAGTGTGTGCGTGCGCGCTTACTTGGATATGTGCATAGCCGAAATCTTCGTTTCTCGATTTCTTCATAATATTATAATATTATTATTATAATCATTTGGTTTTACGCCGTTCCCTTTTCGTAAAAGAATGTTTACGACATGATAATAAAATATAATAATACAATTGTAATGCTGTTGTTTTCGTCTGTACTGTCTGGCGTGTACAACTTGTATCATATTGCGCTTTAAAGTCCCTACATTATAATATTCTACCCTCGTTCCCCGTTTATACACGTGGCGATCGAGCACCTACGATTTCAAACGAAATTTCGCCGTGACTGTAATTTTCTGACCTATTTCCGTTCGATCAAAAGAAGGTATACGGTTGACCGCTTATTCTCGTGATCCCATCTGCGTCCCGATAATATTGTTTTCAAATCGCGCACGTATTCGTTTATAATAAACTGATACTATAATATCATACGATGTGGGGACTATAATATTATAATATGTACGGAATGCGTGTTTACTGTTTACCCATCGCGTTTGTGTATATTATATCGGTTACGGAATTTCTCGGTATTTCGGAGAGAGACGAAAAATAATCTCATCTACGAAACAAAAAAGTTCTCCCCTCACTCACTCTACCGCTATTTCTCTCTAGCTCTCTCTCTCTCTATCTCTCTCTCTCTCTCTCTCTCTCTCATACACACATATACACACGCGTGCACTCTTTTCCATCTCTTTTGTGTCGAGTCGTCGACGGTCATCCTCCACAGGTCGTCGTTCACTCGGTGCCCTCTCCTTACCCCTCGACCAATCTCAATAGAATAATATGACGACGCGCGTGTCAGCACACTCGGCTGTAATATTATTATCGTCACTGTAAATTAATATTTTAACGACGGGGACTCGATACCACCGAGGATGTGACTCCGTTTTAACAATCCGAAATCATAACGACGTACAGACATCAAAACGTGTGTCGAAACGTGTGGGTTCGACGTAAAAAAAAAACAACAAAAATCGCTCTTTTTATCGGCGTTGGCGTAAAAACTACAGGTCGAGGTCAGCGATTAAAATATAAACGACGCGTAGTATTATAGCCGTGCCATGTACGATGATGATGATGATGATATTATTATTGCGCCCAAACCGACCGTCATCGCAAAAACAATAAATCAATATTATTTTCCTATAAACGGTTTGCAAGCGATACGCTCGAAACGTGACTGTTGTTGTTATTGTTGTCCGTACGCCGCCGCGGCCGTATTATTTATTACAATATTTTTATACGATATTTATTTTGTTTTTGTCGTAGATCCCGATCCCGCGACGGACAAAACTCTACGCGTACACGTCTTAACACCGTCGGTCGCGCGCGCGCACTCGAGGTCGGCGACCTTTGCGAATGATTCACAAGAACCGTGGTGAACCCCCCTCGCCCCCACCCCCGTAGACAGCTGATGTTCAAATAATAGAAAAAAAAATTATACCCTATGGTACAGCGATATCGTATAATTGTCGATTGATGTAATAATATATTTATCGATGACGTTTTTAATATCAATTGATATAATATTATTATGTTATTGCTGTGTACATATTATTATAAACACTGTCTGTTTTCCACGTCCGAAGACGTAATCATCGTAATCGTAATGATAATTTATTTTAATGTGACGCGCATCGAACGGTCTTTTCTAAATAGTCGGCTTTTTTTCCTGTTCGCAGACACCTCGATGTTCAGATCCAAAGGAGCCGTTGACGTGGACGGAAATGCCGCCTCGTCGGCCATCAAGGACAACGTCGCCGAAACGTACAACTTTAACGCTCAAAACTACACAAACGCCGCCAACATTACCGGTAAGCTTCATCGCGATACGATAATAGTAATTGTGAAATTGAAATGTTTTTGGGGCGGGTGGGTGCGCGTTCAGGGCAAAACGGACGGGACGGGAAGGGGTTGAAGAATTTAATTTCGTGAATTTTGTTCGTGTGAATATCGCGTGGGGACGTCGACCGCAACCGATATCGATTGGAGGTGTTGCCCCCCTCCTCACACCCTTGCCCATCATAAGTCGTTTGATTTCCGCGACGTCGTCGACGTAATTGATTCGGCGAGTCAGCCGAGGATTTTAATGTTACGCCATTATACACGGGTATTAGGTGGTATAATGAACATGGTTTGCACTAATTGTATATTTAGTGTCTCCGTGTCATTCCGTAGACGGTCTCTCGGATATTTGACGTCGGACTTACCACGTCATGTTTAATACAGGCATTATATAGGTCTTCGTCGATCGAGAATTTATGTTTTTGTCTAAATCACTAAACGGTTTTTTTGAAACAAAAACGTCGGCCGATTGAGAAACCGTCTCGGAACAAAGTCTAATGAATAACAACAAGCAACGAGTAGCTATCTCAAAACACACTCGTGCGCCAATAAGTCGCACGAGTTTTGGCGAGTATCGCGTGCCAAAACGCAGTGTACGCATAGAGCGACGGAGAGTTTTCCTTATCACTTTTTCCGTACAGTGTGAGTACTGTTATTTCGGCGTACAGTTCAACGATAACTCTTTAATAACGGTGGTCATTTGTCTTTGATAATGTGAATCTTTTCGACCTTGAAATGTGGCGCAGGTGATGATGACAATTAATTATTGCTCGCACAGTTACGCGTATATTTCATACTATTATTACGTCTTCGTATGGGTAACGTTATATTATTACGAGTGCTGCAGTTTACCGCTCGCTTACCGGCACGTTTTACTAGCGTCAATTATAATACCTTTGAGATCGCGTGGCGTGTGATTCGCAAGTGTATCCATCCATCTGTTGTTGTTGTGACAATGCGAGCGACGCGCGTGCCGCCCGATAATAACATTAGGCGGTGACAGTCGCAGTCTGTTTTTTTTTTTTTGTTTGTCTGCCATGTACGCAGATCGGTTGATGTTTCGGTCTATCGTAATATATTATATTACTATGCATAAATGCATTTTTTTGTTTTATTTATCGCACAACGATGCATTTATAGCCTGTGCAGGCTCTATCTACATCTACGGGGATATTTGACTCTTAATTGTAACCAGTCATGCTGTAAAGATTGAAGAATTGTTGTTTTTGGCTATTGCCACGTGATCATACATAGACTTGTGACATTATGTTTTTGGAACAATTATTATTTTATGATTTTTTTTTTTTTAAATTATAGTGCAAAAATTCTTACATTCGTTTACAAAATTAACGAATACCGTTCTTGTGTATTCCGAGTAAACGTAATTTTTTCTTTACATCACTAATATAATATTCGGACATATACGGTTTATGTTATTGTGCTTAGTCGAGTTTAGTATCCTGGTATTCCGTAGAGATTACTCAATGCTGAAATACCGTTAAAAGCCAAAACGGGCATTACTTTATGGGCGTTTTTATTTATTACTATTTTAAATCATTTAATTGCCATCAGTATTCAGTACAGATAAAATACTTAATCCTCTCTTTTCGAGTGTTTGATATCGACCATCGTTGCGAGACTGTATAATATTATATATATAATACAATAATATGTACAATGATTTTATATCGTATAGAGATAATTAAATAATATTATTTACACTATCTATATAATTTCGCTGCGTCTATAACAGCGCGGCCGTTCCATCTATATCTTATCTGTTCGCGGTCGGTAATAATTTTTGTAAATACTTTAATCCTCTTCGCAATTTTTCGCCAATAAAATCATAAACAAATACGTCATCCACACAAGTATTCCGCACTCGAACTACTCGAGCGACTATTATTTTTATTGCTGACCATTATATCACCTGCGAGATAACCTCGCGTTATCGCGTGCGCTGCACGTCGAGTGTCTGCGGATTTAAAAACAAAATAATATAATAATTGCATTCGGATGTTTCGAGATTTATTCGGCGAATTTTTTTTTTTTTTTATATATCGTCGCCGCCGTCGTCCAAATCTAATACAAGCGGACGACGGCATAATATTATTATGGTGTTTTACATTTACAAGGGCGTCCGCAGAACCAGACACGCGTCGCGGCCAATATTGTTGTGTGTAGGCAAACACATTTTGCCAGGTGTGGTGCGAAAAAATAAATAGCCATTAGAAGAGAGGCAGGTTTTAAACATTTCCAAGACCACTCTACACACACTGCAGCGCACGTTTATACCAACGTAATAATAATAATAATACGATTCGAACTCTGAGAGCGGTTTAGTGTGGTAGGTATGACATTATACGGTGTAATAATATAACCTATGTCGCGTTTCCAACATAATTGAAATCGACTGCAGGAGAAGATTATTACGAAATTCGTTTGCTCCTCGGCTGTAATGCGACGTTCGGCAAATATAATATTATGTTTTAAAATTATACGCAGAATCCCGCATACAAGACTGCGTCCCGTTTCCGAGCGTTCTATCCTGTATTACGTAAACCGGCATTTTTCCCAACGTTGTTTTACTCGAATATTGTATAGAGTTCTCTATGCGTTCTCGATGATATCATTATACTTATTCGACAGTTTTTTTTTAATTACGCGTCATGACGAAATATTTATCGACTTTCGGTTGATCGTTGTACGCATCGAAACATATTATATTCGCGTATACTATTATAACATTACATACGCGTACATTATACATCAAACTATGTATAGGTTTATTAATAATAATTTATTGTCTAGTCATAAGTGTTCAGTCAGTAGTCTTAATCGTATTATGTTAAATCCCAGAGTCGTAAAACGATTGCGAGCCGAATTCGTATTAAATTCATTACTTTCATCATTATCGTTTCTGCAGCAATATATAATATTATAATAATATACATTTGAAACATTATTATATATCTTAATCCGCATTTGCGGCAGTACACGCGACAAGCGTCAAATAATACGGTCGTTGCGTAATTCTTAACGAGCGACAACGAAATATTTTATTTTATAATATATTCCATCGATACCTACTTCAACGTAAGACTTAGGGCTTATGGAAATGTATAGAACGTAGAATAATCGATATACGTTAAGCCAAAAAGTCAAATTCCGTCGTAAAAAAAATAATGACGTCATCGGAGAAATCTAGACCGAATCGGAAAGCCGGAAATAAATAATAATAATATTGTAGACAGTATTCATACAAATAATATTTATATATATATATATTTAATAGCCGTCTGATTAATATTATTGGTTCCGGTTTGGATAATGGATTGTAAGGTTATTTTTTAGGGACGTCACCGAAAATGAGTTCACGACCCTGATTCTAACCTCCCACTACCCCTGAACCGACAAACTTTTTTTTTATATATATATTATAATGATAAAGTCAGATATCTTGTCACTCTTAATATTTATACATCTGATTTATTTTAATATTATTAAATTTAATTGGCTATTAAATTACTCCAATCGATTTCATTCACAATATAAAAATATGTATGCTATCAAAAGCGTCGTTATACGAAATCTCGATGGGTTCATAAAATATATTATATCGTATTATAAATTATTTGTAATGTTTGATGGAGGGGGGGGGGTAAAAATTGCGCGATTAATGATACAAGGCAATACCTATAACCGGCAATTTAATAATAAAAATATTTTTTTTTGTGTTGCGCAGACTCGGAAGACGACGAAGGTACGTCCGGTGCTATGGGTGACGAGGAAGCGCTGTCCGCCGTGTGGTACCTAGCCGCATTCGGCGGTCTGGTGCTCTTCTTCTTCGTGGTCACGTGTTCCGAACTTTTCTTCGGCAATCCCATCTACCAGCGCCGCCCCGTTGAGCTGCCGCACGCCGGTTACCTGCGCCGTCACGTGTACGGAATCCGGAACCACGGACAGCACCACGGCGGCAACTACAAACCCGAGACGCCGCCCCCACCATACCACCTTTTTGCGCCACCCAGTTACGATGACACCGTCAAGGGCGGGTTCGGACAGGTGTTGCAGCAGCAGCAGCAACCACAGCAACCACAGCAGTACCACCACCGCGTTCCGGGCAAGAAGCTCACCGACGTATACGTGGTGCCCGTGCACGCGGCCACGACCACCGCCACCGGCGCTACCACCTGCACCGCCGGAGCCACCACCTGCGCCACGTGCACCAC
Source organism: Sitobion miscanthi (assembly GCA_008086715.1). Classification (NCBI taxonomy): domain Eukaryota; kingdom Metazoa; phylum Arthropoda; class Insecta; order Hemiptera; family Aphididae; genus Sitobion; species Sitobion miscanthi. Next base: position 33,162,351 of record CM017799.1, on the reverse strand, counting down.
GAACGCCGTGGCCGTGGCGGTAGCAGACGCCAAGCTGTTGGCCGCCGTGTTGCCGCAGACGAAATTCAAATAATCGTCGCCGACACTCTCCTCACTTTTCTCTTCCCATCATCATTCGTTCTCTCGTCCTCGGTCCGCCACTGGATTTTTACCCCTCCGGACGGACGGGGATGGACGACGACGACGACGACGACCGCGACAACGACTAGATACTAATTTTTTTCGCGCAAAAAGACGACGCGCGCGCGAAATTTAGTAATATAATAATCAAAAACAATTAGTATAATATTATTATTATATAATAATAATATCTCGTATGATATTTTTTCTCTCTCTCTCTCTCTCTCACTCTGCCGTCGTGTCGTATCACAGGCGCGTTTTTTGATCTCATTTTTATACATATGTGTACATATATTCAAACGTTATTTTTATACACGATCACACACACACACGCGCGCGCAATAACTTACACGTGTGTTAAATATTATATACACGGTTATGTAATACGATAAACGCGCTACAATATTATATTATTCGTATTTACGCGTAGTATATGTTCGTCCAGACATTGTTGTTATTCGTTCGCATACGATATCAATATTATAAATATTGTGTTTATATTACGATTTAATATTGAATAGTACATCTCAGAGTACTTTCCAAACGTTTTTCTATTTTATTTATTATTAATTATTATCATTATTATTATAATTCATGTGTGTGTGTATGTGTGTGTGTGTGTGACTTTTTTTATATAATATTATTATATACATAATTATATCCATTATTTTATTTATTATATACTTAAATTAATAAAAATAATATTAAATTGAATGTACACGCTCGCGCGGTGTGCGGTATATAACGTTCAGACAACGATATTTATTTTATTTATCGCGTACAAGGTACAACATAATATAACGCGCGCCAGTCTGAACGGCGGCGGCGGGCCGTTCGCGATTATTGCGGACGAGCCGGGCGGGACACGTCTCTCCTACGCGGCAGTCGAGCCCGCGCCGCCGGACAACACGTTCGGCGCGTCCGGTCCGCGGCGGGCGATCGACGCACTTGCTCGCGTGTGCCCGTACCCTATCGTCCGGCGTACGTGCAGCCTCGCACATCGTCGACTCCGTTTCCACTATTTTTACCATGATAATATGTATACAAAACATATATTATGTTATTTTGTTATTGTATATTTTATATAATATATGAACGTAGAGGATAAGTCACACGCGATCCGATGAATATTATTATTATTATTGTTGATATAATTGTTCTCATGACTGCGAGATTTCGAAATTGAGTGGACCTACGTGTGTTTTTTTTGTGTCCATCGACCGTATACGTATGAATGTTTTTTTTTTTTTTAACCTATATTGATTTTACGTGTTGAACGTAGCCTATATTAGGCGATTTCTTTTCTTTCTTTTTATATAATTTATTTAATAAACACTGTTACCAAAACACATTTTTATCTACACGAGTTTTGTTTTTATTTATCATGACTTGTTGTATACTCACGAACGTCGGAAAGAGTTGAACAAATATTGTACCTGCATATCGTCGACTTTTTGATTTCTGGTTTTATACAAAGAGCCGTTGACCTGCAGAGGCATAGCTGTAGGACACCTGGATGCTTTGTGTCGTGGTTTCCATAATCATCTGTACTGATTATGAATTGTCTTTATTTACAATACATCAATTCAGATTTTTGTTGCTACTATATAGGTGGTACTACTATTTAGACGAGTGTGGTTCAACCTTTTGTACTTCACGGACGTCGGGCTATTTTACTCATTTAATTAATATAAATATATAGAAAAACAGAATTATTATTATTATTTATTTCATTATCACATTACACAATACTTAAATAATTTATTTACAATCTGTGTCATGGAATTATTAACAGAAAAATAAATTAAAATATTTTTTCCGGAATTTTTATAAATCGTATACAAAATTATATTGTTCTATACATTTTTAAATTATTGTAAAATGGTTCGCATAACCTGGGGCTAAAAGCAAAGGACGCGGATTGGACCGCACACTAATAAAGACTTGAGCTAATATAGTGGTATTAAAGTATGCCAAACGGTGAAAAAATCAATTAAACTCATATAGATATCCATCAAATTATAATATCAGCACATGAAGTAATATGATTCGGGTCTGAGCGAAGGTACGCGATAAAACATTCGAAAAAATCAACACGAATTTTACTGTAGTTATACCTACCGTGTGGTATATCGTAGAAGTGTATAACAATAGCTGTATAGTGTATACCTTTAAAAATACGGTATACACGTTTGCCGTGTACACGAAAAATGTTCAGCTATGTCCAACGGGCGTCAAACACATAACAATTTTTGAAAACCACTCGTCCAAACGCATTATGCCGAATTGTCCAAACACATGGCATTTTTTAAAAATTCGCCCAAACGCAAACCGACTATCGTCCAACAACACGGTATCGTGGTTAGTCGTGTGGTAACTTAACCTAACCAACCAATCACAGCGAAGGATTTGTGGAACAACACTATTGGAAAAATCACCCGGGTCTACTCCAGTGCTACCTGACGGGTACAATGTAAACTCTCCCGAGTCTGTAATAACTTGGTGTCTTCGTTTATACATTATAATTAAATGTTTGCAATAATATGAACACACAAATGTTTAAAATGTAATATAAGTTTGAATTCAATTTAAAAAAGTAAATCATTTAAATAAATCATAGTAAAAATAACAATAATATTTAAATATATTTCAAATTGAATTAACATACTAATTTAATTTGTATTCTTATATGAACATACAGATTTAGAAAACTTAAGGTATCTATTTTTTTGTCTGTTTAGTCTATAATTTTTTGTGATATAATTTTAAAGCAACTCGGCAGAGCTTAAATACTACCATCGGGAGACTTTACTAGCTTTAAAATCGGGAGAGTTTACCACTGCCCGTACTCAATCACTGGCTTAAAAGTTATAAACGTAAAATCGCCGACCGAGGTAAGTGTCATGACAACGCAGCCCAGGCAATTGAACTGCGTGCACACGGGACATAAATGGAAAAAAAGGTGGGTAAGTGGATGTCGCTCTGCTGTACAGTGGATTACAAGTGGCCAGTTGGTCACTGTACTGGATGGTGTTAAATTTCAATTCAATGATATAATATCATTGTATAAGAAAAACGGTCAGTCAGCCTATGATATTACCAAGTATATTTGATTATATTATCGTGCATAAAGTAATTTATATAATATAACCTATTTACGTGGAACCTTGTTTTCAATTTTCAATCCTTAGCTATAAAAGTTGAACATTTTATAAATTTTTAACTACAAAATTATTATTAAATTTTAAATTTGATACATTTTGTCAAAATTTGAACTTTAAATTCTTATAAAAAAAATTGTGCCTATGCATTTTTAATATTTTTCAACTGCTATTAGATCGATATATTAGGAGCCTTATATTACATTTTCACGCTTTTTTACCCAACAAATAAAATTTAATTGATATTTATAGAAAAAAAAAACTAAAAACTTGAAAACTGACAATGTCTGTAAACAGTTCAAAAAGAGTCAAATTATTTTCTAAATTTTATCGTGTACAGAAAATGCTAATATAAGCATTCAGTGAAATTATCAAGTATATCACGGTCATTTATTTTTGAGTTGCACCAAAAACCAAAATCGATTTTCTCTTCTCGAAAACAGATTTTGCGTAAAAATTCCCGTTTTTCCTTAATTTTTCTTTTGTTTTTCAAGTCGCTTTTGAAAACTTCTGGGAAATGTTCACTTTTGACCCCCTAATATACTAACTAGATTCACTTTCCTCTCAGCAAAAGTTACTATTGAAGAAAATCGAAGCACTTTTACTGTCCCAAAAGGTGATGACTGACACAAAAAAAAAAAAAAAAAATAAAAAAAAACACACACATCATTGTGAAATCAATACATTCATCGCTCCGCTCAGAATCTAAAAGAAAAATGTGGAATTTTTGAACATTGTGGTGCCAAGGGAAACTCGCCTTAATCTGAGGAGTAAAAAATTAAAAATAACGATATGTTCCACCATGTACATAAAACGTGATTAACTTGAATACTCTCTTTGTATACACACATAATATCATGGCGAATAAATATATTGCAACAGCCAACAAAGACGCAGCGTTTGATATAACTTCGGCACTTCGGTGTAAGAAAAAAATAGCGGAAAGAAAAACGTTTAAATGTAAAACTATTTTGGATGGATCGGAAGGAAATTTTAAATTTGTTGCTACCTACCAAGGTATATTTTGACTGTCGACTGCAGACTGCAGAGGAGACTGCAGAGGACTATTTATTTTATATTTGCATATAATCGTGACTAGTCTGCAATATTATAATATAATAGTATTGTCAAATGTCAACCTTGTTCCGCTCGGATTGTGAGAAAAAAGAAATAATGAAAACAATTTTTCTATGTGAAATTATTATAGTTATTAATATATTATTATTATATTGCTCCTTATATAGCTCCTCGTGACGCGGTTTATATATTCTTTATATACCTACTACGGTTTCGCAAACATTCTAGAATTTTCTTAATTAAATATTAATCGCGTGTCGTACAATTGTAATATGTATTTTAAATTTAATTTTTACGTCACTGTTGTACTTCACTTCGAGTTTATGACACCGTAACACTACAGTATATTATTACTAAACGTAAGTACGGTATATAATTACTAAATTAACCACTTGTTATGACAGTCATAACTCTACATTGGTGGAAGTGTGTTTTCGCGAGTCGCAAGTGTGTGAGATTACATTATCGTTATTCTTTTCGTATTATCGTTAGATGTTTATTACTGTCATACTTGATATATAATGTGTTTATTCGTATCGAAGGAAAACTGTATTGCCCAGACATTATAATACATTTATATATTATTAAAACCAATTCCCACATCCGACACGGTCAGATACTTAGGGCTAATCCTTGACAAAAGACTGACGTGGAAAAACCACCTTCAATCCAAAAGGCTATCCTTAAATAATCGCATGCGTATTCTCGGACCCCTGTTAATTAGAAATAAGTGTTCCCCCCTTAACATCAAACTACTAATCTACAAATCTCTTCTCAAGCCAATGTGGACGTATGGACTACAATTATGGGTGTGGCAAAAAAATCAAATATTAATAGAATCCAAACATTCCAAAATATTTCGCTCCGACGATTGTCCAATGCTCCCCCCTATATCTCCAATCTAGCCCTTCATAACGATCTCTGTATGAGAACAATAGAAGCGGAAGCACGCATTTTCTATACTCGTTTCCATAAACGACTTCAAACCCATACAAATCCTCTTATAAAAGTCCTGTCTATCCTTACACTCCCAGGAAACCCTAACCGTAGGTTAAAAAGAAAGTGGTGCCGTGACCTTTTACAAAACTTCAATGTCTAACTCTCTGAATAATAATAATATAAACATTTAAAAAATTAAAAATTAAAAATTATCATTAGCCAAGAACCACTAATGGGTGGCTGCTTATTCAAAACAATCATGTTCTATTACTCTTATCATATAAACTTATTGTGCTTAAAATAGTATAGATTGTTTATGCCAAATAAAAACAAAAAAAAAAATATATTATTAAATAATATGCAGTGTGCCTATATGTACTATATTATGTATTACACTATTACCGTAGGTACATGTAGTATTTAAAAAAAACGAAACTACTCAACAAGAGATTAACGATCTAAGTCTTCATGTTTAAAGCTATTCTAATTCTATAGTTTAAATAAGTCAGGGTTAAAAAGTACCTACTCAACTGAATAAAAATTATTGTAATGGCATTATAGTGATTATTGATTAGGGTATATTTGAAATAGGAGAGGTGGACCACGTCATCCAGAAGTCAGAACTAGCATTAATTTAAATAAATACAATTTACTTATGTAATAGGCACAATTATTTAATATTTACTGTTACTGTTTCACAAAAATATTCAAAATATAGGTACCTAGTACATAAATATACATTTGAAATCATTGTTAATAGATAGTGTTAAGGAGAAATTACACAGGAAATATTTATAATTTGTGCACCCCTAAAAATATTGGTTTAGTTGCGCCTATGAATATAGTTATCTACTTAAGTTTGACTATTTTAAGTTAATATGAAAAGAAATTGATTTAACAGATCGACTTAAGTAATATTGTCATTAATAACATATTGAAATAAGGTATTAATATAATTTTCAATTTTTATACACATTGAAATCTTTGATGTTATTAAGATTTAAATCATGATTATAACAAAATTGTTTAATTTAGAGCACTTTTGTCCAAAATATGAGAACATTTAAAGAACAATATTATCATATTATATTCATAATAGGTACTTTTCATAGGTATTATTATCATATATACATATCAATACCAGCATTGGCAGCATCGCACACCAAGGAAGTCCCTAGACCATTTATATGGGTGGGGGGGGGGATACAACTATAAAGATTTAAACTCTGTCTTTATGCATAGCTAGGTATATAGCTCTAAATTTATTATTTTAATATATATATTACATTTTATAAGCATGTTCAAACACTCATGTACCCGGTCGTCTTTGTCTTCCTATAACTATGCTAGTGCATAACATGACAAATTTTACGTTCAGAATAATCCATTTTACTTTTTTCTTTTTAATATTAGAGTAGTTTTACCTGTTGTCAAATTTAAAGGTAAGAATATTATTTAGAGCCACTCGTAGACTTTTCTTGATATTTTAATTTTGAAGCAAATTGTAAGTTTTAAAATGCTCTTTATATAATATGTAATTATTGATATTGGTCATATTTCTAATTTTAAAACATTCATAACTTGTTTTAAAAATAAATTTAAAAAAAGACTATGGAAGGCCCTAAATTATTTTCTTTCCGTAACAGCATATCAGGTAAATTGACTCTGATATAAAAAATAACAGAGTATAACGTTTTTACATAATACAATAATTGATTACGTTAAAATGGATTATTCTGAAGTTGAACGTACAATTTGACATGTTATGCGATGGTTTGACAGTGACAAGTGACGACACATGTGGGTATATGACGTCATTTTAAGAGGTTATCGGTGGACAATTTGAACCACGTATATTAAGACAACACAATAATATAGTATACATTTATAAAATGATTGTAACCATTTAACTTATCATAATTAATACTAATTAGTATGTATATATGCATTAATAATTCATAAAAAATTGCAGTTTTAATATTAATGTTATTGACGGTGGCTACTGTGCATAGCGTTGTGAACTCAGTATTGTTATATGGAGCACTTGTTCGGAACCGAACGCTCATGTGTATACCCAGCGAAATAGATTGGAGCTGATGAAAGTCCAACGTAGATCGGCGCTAAATGTACTAACAAAAAAAAGTAAGTATACCTATAGCTAATGAGACGTATCAAAACATGGCTGAAAACTTCTCATCAATATTCTGCAATTATCCAAAATGGTTACAAGTCTGTGCCTATACTTCTATATTGGAATACAATATTCTCAAAAAGTATGAATATAGAGTGAATCGACATTATTGGTCAACTGTCTAAAAATATAATTTGGCTAACCTCATAAAATAATTGTTTTGATCTCTACATAACGAATCCAGTGACCGACCCTAACAGAACGGATCGGGCAAGTGGATCGGAACAGCGTGGTCGAGCATTCTGCGTAAGTGAAGAAAGCACTTATATTGGCTGTTGCAGCAATTTACCGAACATGCGTGATAGCAGAAAAAAAGGAAGCAGAAAGAATACGCCAATAAGTGGTTGTGTAAATAAGTTAGTTGAGCAAATGTATTTAGGGCCGAATGCCAAATTTAAGAGGGCGAAGGCTCTTTGCTTTTGTAAGTTTTTGCGCCCCCCTCCTTCTACGTATTTTGTTGTTGATCATAATAAATTATGTGGCCCGAGGAGAGGTAACGCTTACGCGTTTCCTTCCAAGGACCATGATACTGTAATTAAAAAAAAATTAAAGGTTATGGAAGAGCTGCCCCTTTACCTTCTCCCATTGAATTATTGAAGAGTGAAAACGCCCCTCAGCCCCTGTCATACGCATCGTATAATTAAATTAATATCGTCTTTTATAAAAGATATAATAATAGTTCTGTTTATGCCTATATATGGCATGTCGGTATTCATTATATCAATAGAATACTAACTATAGTCTATACTCTATAGATTTAATTTGCTCCAAGCTATACAAGGAACTATTTTGTTCTAATATTAATTGTCTAAATTTTTTTATTTTAAATATAAGACAAATTATAATTTGACATAATTTAAAATTAATAAAAAAAAATTGGAAATATATTTGACCCTCTGATTGATTATTGTTGATATATGTATTGATGTATACATGATTATTTGATGTAATAATGTATACTTTATGTATTTTGTGGTTCTTAGTGAGAAGTGGTTAACGTCATAGGGATGATTATTATCCGGTTTTTTATATTTTCAATTAAATAATACAGCCATACTTCTTCCTTTGTAGGCAAGTGGGTCTTCAGAAATATCCGCAGAAACACATTATTTTGAGGAAATATAGCCACTGATTGCTTTTGTTTGATTGCACCAATAATTTCTATAAAATATACGGATATTGTGTATATATATATATAGGTAAATTTATATTGTATAGCATTACTTAAAGTATTATAAATTTTTAATTACAAAAAATGTATGTAGTATAATGTTCAACTTTTATAGGTAAAGATTGAAAATGTAAAACAAGGTTCCGCGTATATCATGGTAAATAAATTACTTTATTCACAATTGTATCATCAAATATACTTAGTAATATTATACCTATCATACGCTAACTGACCGTCTTCGCCCAGAATCGTTTTTCGTATACAATGTTATTATATCATTGAATTCAAATTTAACACCATCCATTACAGTGACCACTTGTACAGTAGGTTACTGTACAGCAGAGCGACACCCACTTGCCCACCTTTTTATTTAATTTTATTACTGCTAGCAGCCTCAAAAAAAAATTTGTTCATGACTAATGAGACCTTTGAAAACATCGCTGATAACTTTTCGTCAATTGTTCAAAGTTGTTTCAACTCTTTGTCTACTCTCAATATTAGAAAACAATATTGTCAGAAAGCATATTGATAATGAAAACACTATCGGAAAATTGTATCAAAAGTATGTTAAAGATATTAGCTCCCACTGAAATGATCGCATGTATATTTCCTCCTATATGAATACATAATAAATATTAAATAGTAGGTAGTTCTCTCTATGGAAACACCACTGATTATAAATTATATTAATATACTGTAGGTTAGGTATGCCGGTATGCGGTACTGTAGGTTCGCGGCTGTTAGAGACTTACTATCTTTTACCATCAACTCGTAGACTATTTTATAGTTGTCAATGTAGCGGCCGCAGTATAAGAGACTAGGTGACAACCATATAGGCGTGCGCATAGGGGGTGCCAGGAGGGGTGACCCCGGACCCTTCACCGAAAACGACAAGGGCCCTAATTATTAATTAAGTGTAAATTAAACTAATGAAATCATTGACGAATTCAAAAATGTTGTTCCTTTCAAACGTCGATTGTCGTTATAAGATTGTATATCTATATACAATATTGTTATGTAATATTTATTAGAATGAATAACAAAATAAAATAAATATTTTTAGTGCATTTGATATCTAAAAAAAAACATTTGTCTGTGTCTAAAATTGTTTTCAAAATTATTGTGGGCCATAATTTTTAGTGTGTACCCCCGGAACCAAAAATCTGCGCGAGCCTATGGTGACAACTATAATAGATAGTGTTAATAAAAAAATTTGAAACGCACACGTCATAGAAACGACTATATTATTATTATTATACGATACAATAATATTTTTATTTCGTACAAAAGTTTTTTTGTTTTATGTACACTAACGTCGCCTCGGGGAGCTGTTACCCTGGTACAAGTATCGTACAGACACTGCGGCAGTCTGTCGCAGTACGACTGCGGGTCGACACCGAGTGTCCGAATCGCATTAATTTATCTTTCCGGAATTCGATTCCGTTTCATAGATGTTATTATTATAATATGCGTCCCGACCGATGTCGTATGCAGACATTAAATAATTTAGATAGTGTGTGTCTGACGTCACTGCGCCGACAATTCATCACGGCGGCGTTAATACTTTATTATAAGTCGCGCCCGTTTGTATTTCCCATCGTGCGTGTGGCATACCGTAATATGTAATAATATTATGTGCCATACATTATTATATATTCAGTGCCATGTGTATGACGTGCCATTTTACATGTTAGAGCATTTAAGTAGTTGTTTGTGCCGTAGTACTGAAGAATGAAGATTATTATTACGAAATAAATGATATTTTCCCCGATACACCGGACTGTGAGAAACAGAATACTTGAACTGTTGAGTAAGCATTCGCCGTCATATCATAATATACGCATCGGTCATTATACCTTTAGTGTATAGTTTTATAATATCTTGAAATCTGTTTAAAGACGTTATGCATATTTTTTACATTTTAAGCGTCTAAATTGTTATTCACTACGTGACTCTGCGAGCATAATATAATACATATAGGCGGAGATAAAGTCAAATTTTAGAGGGGCCCTAAATAGCCTTAAATAGCCTTGAATAGGCTTAAATAGGTTTTTAAATAACTTGCTTGCATTTAGATGGATAAATACAAATCGCTACAATGACTCTCCTTTATTAATGATTAATATATGTTACTTAAATATTATTTATTACGCAATAGCCAATCATAATATACAAAAATGTATAAAACATAAAACTATATAACATGATATTATCTAAAATATTACCTAACTTATTAATTTTTTATTGAAATCTTTAATAAAATAAAATATTATTTATTTCCAGAATGAGACGGGTCCAGCCATAGACAAAACAAAAATAATTTTACAATAGTTGAACACAAAAATAGTAAATTATCACAATATTATAATATTATGCTATAAAACAATAATATTCATCTGCAGATGTCGATATTTAAATTGTTTTCTCGGGACTTGGAAATTACCCCCACACCTACAAATTCTCACATAGGTCTACTGTAAAATGTTTACATATTATTATATATTATTTGTATTATCATTTTTTTTTTTTTACGATCGATGAACAATAATAATATAATAATTAGTAAATCAATCTTATCCAGAAACGAGGGAACTGCGGCGATGAACATTCTCGGACATTTCATCAAATATAACATACACCAACTATAAATTATAACAATAAATGACAAGGCCGCGTAAATAATATTATACACTCGACGATCGTAGTATGAAATATAATCCAACGTAATTATTTAATTATTTGTTACACTCGAAATTGTAATACTCGACAAATAATCCGTAATAAAACAATGAATAAGTTACCTATTAAATATAAATTAAAATCGAATGTGTACCTACTCATCAAATGTCATCACTGCAGTACTAACCTGTACAGGCGTATATTGTACACAAAATATAGATATGAATAAAGTCTGAAAAAGATAGCTGCGATACTTGTTCGTGCCGCTTATTGTCTATGAATTACGATCGTATAAATTGTGTAAGGTAGTACGATTTGATTTCTAATTTCTATCGAAATTTCCGTAACTTATTAGGTAGTAATAATAAATTGAAATCGCAACACTTTGAAAGGGGTGCAATAATTGCAAAAATTATTTTCAAATGTATACTTTTTGCAGTTTGCACCATGTTTCAAATCTATATGAAAATATTATATAGCTCCACGTTTTTTTGTAGTTTGTGTTGGATTTGCTACTATCTAAAAAGTTTTTAAAAATAATGAGAAAATCGCCATAATATATAAATCAGTTTATAATATAGTATTATGTGCTTATATGCTGCAGCAGAGTAACAATCCAGCAGCCAGCTCTAGGCTCAGGCCCCTACCACCACTTTCGAATTTCCATCCTTATAATATCATCGTAAATGATTTTTTTAATGTTCAACGCACAATACAATATACTATCATAATTATTGAATTAATTATTTGACTTTATACGAATAGGAAAAAAAATTTAAATGTATTTATTATTGATTGTTTAGTGATTAATTGCCTGTACGTAATACCACGCGTTACCGCTGTGTGCCCTTGGAAATTGGAATCTTATGAACCCATATTGTAAGTATAGGTACCGGCATATTATACTTTGGAAGTTGCACCGCAATTCGTTTATTTTTTAATAATGTAATTTCACATTATTGTGATATGATAAAGTAAATTACATTTGATCGCTATATGTATAGTATAGTTTTCTAAATGCAGTTTTCATTCAAATGTATATGAATATATAATATACCTAGTACCTACCTATATAAATCATTTATTATAATGTTCGTTTTATATCTGTTGTCATTTGGTGGAATATGTATAATCACGCTGCATACTATTTTATTGTTCGAGTTTGTATGCAAACCTATAAAATTGCGATGACTATAGATATCTCTTTAGTTTTTTTTTCAGTTTTTGCAGGGTTCGGCCTGTGTTTGAACTATTTTTTTTTACGGTACCTAGTAATGAAAACAATAAGAAATTAAGCCATAAAAGTAAAATATTTTGGAAATGTAGCCAGTTGCCAGCTCTGAATATTTATATTAACTTCGACTAATATATATAAATGCATATATTCCACGGCATCATGCACTGCAGCAGTAGGTATTTGTAATAAATAAATGATTCAACTTAAAAATTACACTCAAAATTGTATAGATTTGATAACTTTACAATATACGCAAAACTATTTATAAAATATAGAGTGTATAAAATATGTATAATAAACATAAAATATAATCAAACGTCGTGTGGGAAGTTAGAAATTATGGTATAATTCGGTCAGTACCGTACATCAAAATAATGGATTAATATAATATATGTATTACATTCAAACCTATAGCTATATAATATAGCTTGTCACACGTAATCGAGCGTACCTATACAGCTTATCAGCAGACAGCAATAATATCCACGAAATTGAGAACAATTTGTATCATTGTTGTGCTATATCGCAATTATTTCAAGGCAACCGATTTGTGTTAATTATTACTGTGATTATTCGACATACCACGGGCTACTACTACACTACCACTACGACAATTCCCATTAATTATTTGAATTTCTTTAATTTTTATACATATAAATTTCATGTATAAATTGCTATTTTATAAAATTGATTGGAGATTTTTATTAGCCAATTTATATCAAATTCTCATAATAGCTTGTTTAGTCATTCGTTATAAAATAAAACATTATCATAAATGATTTCTTTTTATGAAATACATACCTTCTATTATATATCTATATAACGAGTTCATAATTATTTTTGTGTTGATACTTGTACTGCAGTTGTACAGTATAGTCATATTTCAGTAACGGATTTAAAACTTAATCCATAATTTAAAAAATTTAAACCTCTATAATTATTGTTACAGGTGGTTGAAATAATACACTTTTTTTTATAAAAAACAAACTATAGATATTAAAATCATTTTTTTTTCATTCTAATTGGAAATTTGAACAACAGGTCTCCTACGATTTAGTATCAAAACGTGGACGATTTATCGTGTGAAATAATCTTAGCACAATATTATCTGAAGTTGTCGATAGATAAATCGATGATAATTATATAAATAAAATAGTGGTGGTGCCGTAGCCGTGACAAAGCCGAGAACGCCGTCATTATTAGTTTTACAAGACGTATCTGTGAAATAATAAAATATTATAATAAGTTTAAAATAATGGCAACAGTTGAAATATCGAATAATATACAGCGAAAATGGGAGTGCCTTATTTTTAACAACTATTATTTTAGAGTTGATAAATTAATAAAAATAAATAGTTAACAATTATTTTTATATTATTATTATTGTTATTATTAGGTATTATTTAGTTTTCGATTATTTGACTTGTGCTAATTATATGTATGTAAAAATTTGCATGGTATAATTTCTTAGTTAAAAAAAAATCTGTGAACTGTTAAGGCGGTAACATGAAACAGTGGTCAAATTGGAACTGACCTTAACATTTTGCGTAAATACTTACCAATCCAAACAAATTCTCCGTCTGGTTCCATGAGAATTCTGAATTACCCCAAAAAAAATAATTTTCTGACATACCTAGATTTTGTTAATTAATTATTAAAGGTTTTGGTAGGGTTTTCAGCCAATACAATTTAGTGTATTTATTGTATACTGGGCCCCACACGAGTTCTCTATAAGTAAGTATGAAATTAGATTAAATAAAAAAAAGGTGGGTAAGTGGATGTCACTCTGCTGTACAGTAGGTTACAAGTAGATCGCTGTAATAAATGTTGTTAAATTTGAATTTAATGATATAATAGCATTATATAAGAAAAACGGTCAGTCAGCCTATGATATCACAAATTATATTTGATGATATTATTGTGAATAAAGTAATTCATATATAACCTATTTAGGTACGTGACACCTTGTTTTAAATTTTCAATCCTTAACTATAAAATTTGAACATTTTATAAATTTTTAACTACAAAAAAATTGTTAAATTTTGTCAAAATTCGAACTTCAAATCCTTAAAAAAAACTGTTGCTATGTTTATTTAATATTTTCAAATTGCTATTGTAACAATATATCAGGAGTCTTGTATTACATTTTCACGCTTTTTACTCAACGAATGAAATTTTATTGATATTTATAGAAAAAAAAAAAACTAACGATGTCCGTAAACAGCTCAAAATATTTTCAGAATTTTATGGTGTATAGAAAATGAAAATGTAAACATTCAGTAAAATTTTTATGTATCGACAGTTCTTCGTTTTTGAATTAGAACAAAATAACAAAGTCGCTACATGAGAAATAGGTGCGTCGTCTTGGCACCCATAAATCGTCAAAACCCCCCTAACACATCTCATTTTCCTTTTTACGCAAAACCAAATCCCCCGTCTGGGTACGGTAACGACGTCGTCCTGGCACCCAAAACCACCAGGAATCAACCGAACGATTTCGCACCGATCTTAATTGTTTGTACTCAATTTATACCCATTTGTACCCTCCCTAAAAATGTTTTTACCTCTCTACCTTTTACGCAAAACCAAATCCCCCGTCCGGGTGCTGTAACAACGTCGTACTGGCACACAGCGTCTATAAGTTAAATTAAAGCTAAGTTCCAGTCAAATTAAAGTTAAGTTCCATATAGTTTTTATTAAAGTTTTAAATGCTTATAAAAAAAAAAATTGTAACGACGGATTTTTAATATTTTTCATCTGCTTTTGAAACATTATACTAGGAGCCTTCTATTAAATTTTGAAGCTTTTTTAACCAACAAATAAAATTTTATTGACAATTATAGAAGAAAAAACTAAAAAAAATGGAATACTAATTAACATTCAGTCAAAATTTCATGTACCTTTAGTCATTTGTTGAAGAATTGTACCAAAAACCAAAATTGATTTTCTTGAAAACAGATTTTGCGTAAAAATTTCCATTTTTCCTTAATTTTTCTTTTGTTTTTCACGGCGCTTTTGAAAACTACAAGGAAATTTTCACTTATGACCCCCCAAGTATCAACCAGGTTCATTTTCTTATCAGAAAAGATACTGTTGAAGAAAATCTAAGCATTTTTACTGTCGTAAAAGGTGATGACAGACACACAAAAAAAAAATAAATAAAAAAAAACACACATCATTGTAAAATCGTTGTAAAATCGCTCTGCTCAGAATTTAAAAAAAAAAAAAAAATACTTTATTTTAAGGTATATGATATTTGTAAATAATAATTAATAACTATAATTCGTAATTTGTAATTATATTTAATGGTATTACCATTAATTATAAATACTATAGTATTCATAATCATGATGCATGCAATGGTATTACCTATAGTTAATAAGTCCATACAAGTTAGATAATTATATTGCGATAAGACATGTACTTGGTAATAAAACGAGTTATCAATAGAATATTTTTTAGGTAGTTTTTATCAATAAATAATATATGTAAATGGCAAATGCGATAAACCAAAAAAGTTGAAAGCCTCAAAACAGATAAGCGCGGTCGAATAAAGTTTTAGCTGAATAGCTGCGTTACACGCATCCCTTTGAAGTCAGTCAACGTTGACAGTACGGCCGTGTTCATATTATTAATATTTGTTTCGTTTAATTTAACCAATAATTAATAAAAAAAAAATGCATACCTAGGTAGTTGTTTCATTTTTACTTTATTTAATTTTAAATATTTATAGGCATCTAATAAATATAGCAAATAATATTATTTTCGTATTTGATTTCTTACCATAAATTATACATTTCCTGGATTTTGTTATCAATACTTTACAAATAGTTGATAAGTAAGTATGATTTATTCTACTTTTGTAAGCTTGTAACACGCGGTACGTCGAGTAGTGCATGATGTATTGATACTTAATATTATACATAAATACATTAATAATATAGTAGTAAGCATTTTTATTTCTTAGCATAGACCTATAAACTAAGTTTATAGTAGGTCTATGATTCTTGGCGATAAGTGCGTCATTGATCATCACAATACACTGCAATACCACTGCACGCGTGATGCATTATTATTGTATTTTAATTGAATATATTATCCACTTTTGTTTACATAAATAATAAATTACAGCTGCGATTTACAAATACAATAATTATTCATAGTACATTATTGAATATTGTACATCGAAAGAAAAATATCTTATTTCTAACTCATTAAACATAGCACATAGTTAATTGATATTTATGATTTACGAACATTGAAAATCATCGAAAAATATTTAACAGTAATAGTATAGTAAATATTAATCAATAATCATAATATATTATATGGTTCTTCTACAATATAATCTATACGTAAACTGACGTCCTAAAAATATGTGTCGAACTCACACATTTTGAAGGTAAACCATGGTATAAAAATCGTATTTCCATATAAACTCATAAATAATAATATTATTTTTATCATACTTAATTACTTATGTGGAAACTTTAGGGTTGAAAATACTAAATACAAGGTTTTTTTAGATTTAAAAATGTAATATATAACAAAATAATATTTAAGTAACCTACCTCCTAGCTACTCTATGAACTGTAAAAATTATCATTTATTAATATATTATTTTTACAGTATTATTTTGTAACGTGATAAATACGTAAATACTAAATAGGCACGTTAAACATTATGATAATCTGTTGACCCTGTATATTAGTCAAATCCTGATTAGATTTTGACCAAAGATGATATTCGGACTTACTCAAATGACGAAAATGATATGTTATCTTAAAATATATTAATAATATTATTTATGATACATTATGAAATATAAATATGAATACAATTTAATAACGAAAAAAAAATAAATAGCTCATTGTATAAAACCAAGTACCTATTGAATTAAATTATATACAAATAATACAATTAACTTATACGTACGTTTAGTTAAATAAATTGAAAGTTTATTGTATAATTACATCATTGCAGGTATTTAATAAAATCAACAAGTATTTATCTTCAAAGAAAATTAGAATCCTCGTTTTAATGTATGTCGAACAATGAAGACAATATCTATATTTAAAGTGATAATATAGTTTAATCTTATCACCTATGCTGTGTGATATATTAATTTTTATTTGTTTGAGCTTACTTAATATAAAGAATTTTTTACTTTTAACAATGGAAATTGCAGGCGAAGACTCAATATATAAGGAGTAAAAAAGTTGATAACTTTACAATGAGGTGTTTTATTTATTGGAAGATTTTAAGGAGGTATACTACAAAAGTAACCGTGCAGGTGCTGTAAATCCAAAGGAGTGACTGTTGATGAATATCCCCAACACTTAAAAATATATCGGGACTAATATAACTGTAACCGAAAAACATTACAATTGTATTCTTTATTGCAATTTTACATAGGTATTAATGTATTATTATATTATATTATCTAGATTTTAGATTAATCATAATCCCAAAATTCCTATCATCACTCTTAAATATGACTTCATCATTATTATTAAAGCAATAAATTATAAATTAATTTTCAAATGTAGCGTAGTAAGTGCAGGGTAATAAATAATATTTCAATACAATATACATTCACAATCAAAGATATCGAAAAGAGCACGTAGCCATACTTCCACAGTCCATCGGCAACCACTAATTTGAACTGTAGAATACGAATCGGAATCATATATTTTTTATTGAATTAATCCAGTCCATACATTTAAAACAATCATATTATATTCATATTTACCTACCTGTAAAAAATGTTCATGTTGGTTTAATTATAATGTAGATCCTATGGCGCCAATGACGTAATCACGCTCCAATTAAAATATTGTATTATATAAAGCTAGATTAAAGCTTATAACTGTGTTTATGAGTGGTGTATCATTAAAAATGTCGATGAGTGATTTTAATTCAGTTTTAGCATATATACCTACAACAAGTTATATTCACCAGACTTACAACATGGTTCAATGTTTTAATTAATATTATACAAATATCTTTATTTTCAAACATCACATGCAACCATCACAATACATAGCAAAACGTTAGGCATTTAACCCGTCAAGTATATTAATATGACTTAAGAGTGTAAGAGTAATACAATAACATTTAAAACATAGAGACAAACAATATTATATTTTCATATTTTTTTTTTTTACATCAAAAACAGTGTTTTTAAATAAACAATAAGACAAAGAGTAGTAAATTATATTTATGATAATTTGATAGTTGAAAAACATCTTAAACGCCTTTATCATGGACGTATATGGTCGTAGAGGCATAAAGCTAATCTTTGGGGCGCCTGTAAAAAAGAAACATTGGCTTAGGTAGTTTGGTTGACTTATTCTGAGCACGAATCATGATCATGATTTACAAATTACAACTGTATAATATTTTTATGTACGGTTTTTTGACGCTTGTCAACTAAGATAGGCGCTTAAACCTATTTTAGTCTATTTCATCAGTTTCACATGGTGCCTCTATACACCAAGAATTGGTCTGGGACTCAGATAGTAGGTATTTAAACTTTAAAGTATGTCAGAATTGAAAACATTTTTGGGAAATTTTTAGGAAAATAACTGTAAAAATTATCATCATATTCCTAGACAGCTAGAGTATAAATGTATCACAGAAATTGTAAATAACTGTGTAACAGTATTGTGGGAAGTGTTTTTTATTTGTGGTAAATGATGATAACCGCATTTAAAATTGATATCGATATAGGTATATAAATATTACACGTCAACGGTCAACACGATAAAGGCCTACCTGCAGAGAAAGTATTCCATTTTTTTTATAGAATTTTGAATTTATCAACCATGATTTTATGACTATTATAAACTATTAACTATTAGGTAAAACCACTGAGTTATAAAACAAAGTAAAAGGATTTATATAACAATTATTAATTTTATCTAAACGATGTTGTTTGCCTTCGGCCGTAAATGCAGTATTACCAATATTTTGTGTTATATATATTGCTATATTAGTTATAACCTAACAGTAAAACGTACATAGTAGGTATATTGTATGTCATTTATCATAGTTCATAACACAAATCAACGATTTGTTGATATATATAATCAGACATTTACACACTCGCGCACGTGTGCTTGCTAATAAGTTATTAATTATTAATTTTTATAGATGTTTGTATAATATGGAGTTTCATTATACTAATAATGTAATAATATGTATTTATAATACGAAAAATTATTTCAAAACCAATAATATATTATTTGTATTAATACTCTAGGTACTCCGTAAATGAAAAAGATTTTCAATAATCCATTATTATTTAATAGGATTATATGTACTACTGCACTAGACACTATAGTATAATAATTAATAGATATCTTATACAATCTTGCATTGTAAATTATTGTTATTATTTGTATAAGTGGAGTGTGAACAATTATCTGCAAACATATAGATATTTTATTATGGTGACATTTATCGCACGCCACACATAAATTTAAATTGAATTAACTATAATATTTCTAATCATAATTTAAAATGTTCGTTTGATTATTATTTATTGTATGTATATAATAAAAATAGTATGTGTAGGTAAAAACGCAAGTACCTATGTCGATATTATTAATTTTTTTTTATCATTTTTGAAAAATAATTTTGATTATTAGTCGTAAACATTGATAATAATTAATAAACTTAAGGATGAGTATATAAATCTGCGAGCCAATACAATCGACACCATTTTCAACCGTAACATCGTTAAATCTCTTTTCTCTCTTGTTAAGATGTTGTTTTCTTTATCACTCTGCAAAAGCTTCAGTGCTAGTGAGAATCATCGTTTCTCTATCCATTTTATATTGAACAAAAATTGTATGTTTAGTGAAGATATGAATCCATATAATGTGACGTATATGATTATTATCAATGGTCGTAAACAACATAAAATTATATAATAAACTAGCTGATACCGCGCACTTCCTTGCCCGTAAAAAATTAAACTTTTAATTAACTGTAAAGTTTGAAATCAAACATTCAATTTTAAGACGCACCCTCGGGAACTTGAAGTTCAGTACCTATTAATGTAATTTTTTAGACTATAACATTTTTTTTTCAACCATAAAACATTTTACATTTACTTTTTTAGTTAGTAAATTTTATGACGATTTCAAAAATGTCACTTGACATTATTACATATGTACCTGGTACCTACTTTATTATAATATATTATATTATAGGTATATACATCACAATATTAGATATTAATAAGTAACAGTTATTATTTATTATAAGTATGGTATACTTTTTAAACTAAATTAAAAAAACAAAATTAAATAACTATATAGGTACCTTTATATAATTATATTTTATTATAAATCTGCAATGTGTGTATATCTTTAAATAATTGTACAATGCACGTATTAGTTTAATTAACTCGGCGTACATTTTAATCAATTTTGCTATTAATAAATACATTAGAACTATTACTTTAATAATAATTAATAGGTATCACTCGATTAAAGGTTTGTCTTGTCTCAACCAAAATCATCGAATGGCCAATTAATTATATTGCAACAAAATAGTTTTGTGAGATCAAAATGACCTATTAGTTTAGTGTTGTTGCCCCGTTCACCTTAGATAATTAAACCTTGTGAATTTTGTTGGTACATCGAAAATCTTATCTTAAATTATAATTATGTAGGCAATTTAGTATATTTAGGCACAACTGCAGCGATTCACAGACACACTACCTACTACCTACTGTAGATATATCGTAATATCGTATATAAGTTTATTTTGTACCTACTACGTGCTTATAGCAATGAATGCAATATAGATAAAAATTCAAATATATAATGCATACCAATATTCATTTTAACGCTAACACCTATTTTTAATGTGCCTGTATTATACATTAAATATTATATTATCTATACCTATAAAACACAAAAATTGTTTCTACCTATGTCCTTTTATGCATTCCTAAACCGTTCATCAGATTGCGATGAAATTTGATACATAGATAGATTAAACCTTGGCGAAGAAGATAGGCTACGTTCTGTCGCAAAAAAATATACCTAAATAAGTGGTCCAACCCGGAGAGGTTCTCAAACAGCTATTTTGCGATTTACGGTGGAAATTTTTGCTTATAAATTATCTATGAATTTTGAATTTTTATCAATAGGTTCAATATATTACTAACTTTTAAGTAGTGTATACGTATACAATTCTATTTACATTTACCTTTGATATTAATTGTTTAGCTAAATTACAATGTAGACCTTTTTTTTTAAATGTTATTTACATGTTTACATAATATATAGTTGTCATGACTTATCTTATTTTAAATGTTGGTATCAATACCGATGATGGTTTTGAAAAAGTTGTAGATTGAGCGAGTGTTTTTTTTCCCAAGTGTGTTCCATATAGTTGAAGAATGAGGATACCGTCGATATTATACTTACACATTTTGGTACAAATCTGATTCATCTTTTATGTATCGAGACATCGTTAAATAGGCATACCGAATTTAATCCTTCACGTTGTGAAACATGTAGTTTTAATTCATTTTTTTCATTTGTAAGAATATTTTAGATTCTGAGCGGAGCGATGAATGAATTGATTTTACAATTTACAATGATGTGTGTTTTAATTTTTTTTTGCGTCTGGGTACACGATAAGTAGTCGAAATAATGCTTCAATTTTCAACTTCAGTATCTTGTTTTCGGTGGGAAAGTGAATCTAGTTGGTGCATTGGGAAAGTTAAATCACCAGTAATTTTCAAACGCGCCGAGAAAAACAAAAAAAAATCAAGGAAAACCGGAAATTCTTACGCAAAATATAATAAAATCGATACGGAAATAGGAAAATATATTCAAATACGCAGGACATAGGTACCTGCCATCTAACAACATATAATACCTATGAATCTAATATTTAAATGGCCACTGAATAAAAATAAACCACATTTAGCATTGAATACTATACACTTCCAATGTCCATATCATACTCAATTGTATATTAATATCATGTACAATACAACAATGCATGTTAAATTTTTTTATACATCGTATAGGTAATCGTACCTACGTAATACATTTTTTTGTTATTTTATTATATTTTAAGCGCATTATTCAAAAATGTGTGTGGCATTTATACATTTTTTACAAAACATTTTCTTATTTTTTTTTTTAGGTCTTCAAATTCTCGGCCATTTCATACCAATATGTATATAATTTTGATAATAAATTGTTGGAATTATTTTATCATGAATTAATGTTGTCAACAAAACTACTGGAAAATATAGTGGTAATGATTATTTCAATCCGTGATACATTATACAGAAAATATATTTTTCCTATACACGTTGCATATTATGTGTTTTTATCTAAAAAAAAAATTCCTGTATAAACCCGACGGGCAACATGTATTTACGATCTACCGGCTACCTATTACGGATTCTAGAATACTGGATATAATTTTTTTAGCCTGGCATTCAGAATCTAAAACGGAGTCCTCCCCCTACCACTACTGGTTAGGTTATATTAGTATTGACAGTTGTACATCTACAAAGTGTACATACCTACATTTAAAAATTAAAAGTACCGACTGAAAATGTATTGCACGCAATAAACAAATGTGTATATTATGTATGGTATTGTCTTTACACCTACGCACTAGCATTCGGGGGCGTGAATAAAAGGAGGATGATAAATTTCTTTAGAGATTTTAGGTATCTGAACAGATGAATGTATTGATCTTACAATGGTGAGTTTATTTTTATTTTTGTTGGTGTCTGTGTCCACGACAAGTAGTCGAAATAATGCTTCGATGGGAAAGTGAATCTGGTTGGTGGCTGGAACCCGACTGAGCACGATTGACCTTTTTCACAACCCGATTGAGTATGGTTGGAATCAAACAATAGGCACCCCGAAAAACCCCAAAAAACAACACAATTGAGCACGAAAATTGGTGCGACGTTGCCATTTTGTATCGTAGAATATTATTATTATTTGTACTTGAAAGCTCCAACATTTGCCAATTCTTTACCTCTCTCTGATAAAATAATTTTTATTTCATTATTTTCCATCATAAAAGTCGTAAAATTTGCACACTACCTATTTTTGAAGGAACACGAGCACGAGACAACAGAACAGACTTACTGTGACCAAGTCTTATTTACAGCGTAGGTACATACAATAACAGTTAATCACAATTTAGTGCAATCTTTATAGATAAAATTCTGGTTTCCTATCTATCTCAATTATTTTCAACTTCCGTGGGTATATCTACCCATCGATCGATAGCAAAATCGTCTTCGACTAATATGTTAGTAATTACCTATTATAAAAAAAATATCTATAAAAATATAGTAATATCTATACAACATACGTAGGTACTAGTGAAAATTTGACAACGTTGTACACAATATTTATTTTTTTTATCGTGCTCAATCGGGTCGTCTAAAAGGTCGGCCGATAACGACCGTGCTCAATCGGGTATCACTGTGGTTGGTGCATTGGGGAGATCAAAATCCCATATTTCCAGTAGTCAGTTATTCCATGTGATAGTTATTTTTATTGGATCAATACTAAACATATCTGTACAAAACGAATATTTTCCTCCTGCGTTTACTATAGAATATTGATTTATAATATGAGGTGTATGATGTGTCTTACGTTTAATACAATTTTTTTTTTAAATAATATTATCAGTTTAGACAAATTGTACAATAGTCAATAACTACCTGCCTAAATTATAATTTTCTGTTTATCATTCATATATAATCTATAATCTAGGTACGAATTTTAATTTAATATCTGTAGTGTATACTTGGACGATATTTTATTTTGTGAGGCGTGGATGGTATACATATTATAGTACATTCAAGCAGTATAAAACCAACCACAGAACAAATTTAAATTATAGGTAGGCACGACATTGCACTAACTGGATATAAAACAGGTGGTATAATAAGGCAAATATAGAAGGTTCAATATTGACCCTGTAGGCATGATAGATTTAAGTAAATTATATAGGTATAGGTGATAAAAATATAAAATTGATTCAATCTTAAACGTTTTGAAAATATGCACAAAGTAATGTCAGTAAGCAGTTATTCACTTATAAGGAATCAAAAATACGCTCTACGAATTTTGTAACAAAAATATACCTGTAGCCTGAAGGTACTAGGTATGTACACATATTATTCTTTTTTCTTGAATTTGTATGTTTTTACATTCAATTGTTTTTATATTTCAATAGGTAATATTTATAAAATATTTTTTTTGGCATACCTATCAAATATCAATAAATCTGATAAGCAAAAAAACCCCTGCAACCGTAACAAACATTTAATAGTGATAACAATAAAGTACTTTCTACAGAGTACCTAAACGAGATTACAGGTTTTATAAAATAATTCAAGTTCATACAATTATACTTTTACCTAATGAACAACGATCATATAACATATTATTATTTATTTATAATGGTATACCTATACAAATGTATAACTACGAAAAACAGGCTTGGATGTTGTGTCTATTTTAAGATTCACATTCCAGTTCAAATTTACATATTATTCAAAATAACCTGTTTATCTTAATCACAACCTCATAATAATATGCTATAGCTAGGTAGATATTACATTTATACAGTATACATATATGCTACGGTTATCCAGATAACCGAGGTATAAACCATATTATAGAATTATCGAGGTATCTATATATGCATTTATAAATTATTGTGAAAGTTTTCTTAAGCTTTAATAATCAATATAAGCATATAATAACGAATATTATGAATATAGGTAAGTACCTCGTACCTACACTTTACATATGATGTCTTGCAAACTCACTCCCATTTTTTCTTTAATAAATGAATTTATTCAAATTCTAATTTTCGGAAGTTTTTAAAAATGTATAAAAACAAAATTTAAAAAACAAATTGTACTACTTGGGGCCCATTTTACAATCATAGCGCTTAACCCACTGATTTTACCGGTCGAATTCAGTGGTTTAGCTTTAGTTTAACTATTGTAATACGGGCTCTAATAAGGAGTAATCCGTGGCAATACAAACTTCTGTTTTTCAAATGAGAATTTAGATAATTTGGAAAATGTTGATGCACCTACCTCCCTAAAAATTCAAACGATCCTTACTACTCGAGTATAGTTTCTCTGTTGTTAAAATGTTTATACCAAGGATAATAAATAGCCCATATTCCTCAAAAATTGTTTTACGAAAAAATAAAATATATAGGTATAATGTAAATTAATATTAAATATTTAAATATATTATTGGACCATTCTTACAAATTATAAATGTTGATGGATTAATATTAATTTTTAAAATATTAAAATAAACATTGTAATTCAAAAATTAGAATTTGAACAAATTCATTATTAAAGAAAAAAATGGGGTTGAGCATGCTTGGTGATTCGACTTGTATATTATGCATTGTTATTCGGCGTTCGACATACGCAGACCTAAAACTGATCATTCAATTCGAACTTTAAAATCTAACACGTAATATTATCACGTATTTTCTTCAGCTTGTCGATAAACTTCCACTCTTATACGTTGAACCTACAGCTTCCATGGTTCCACGCCTATTTTTTAATTGAATGAGGAAGTATCCATATAACTTGGAAGTCGGTATAATAATAAGAGAGACAACCTGATATATATAATATATAATATCCAATCTATGAGAGGTCGAATTATAAATTGAAAATTATAAGCGAATATCAGATGGATACCCTAAAGAGACAATTTTTTGCTTCCCGCTCCCGTGATATTTGTAATTATTCTATTCAGTATATCGGGTGGTATATGTACGTATATACAGGTAGGTAATAGGTACTTTTTATCCTAAAATGTAATTATAATTATATTACATAGGTTTACCTATATTGAGACATTGAGTTCGCTCCCTGTGCTTAAACCGTAGACATCTGCATATGAAGGATCGCTGCAGGCTTACAAAACTTCGTCGTATTTCGTCAACGGTCATGTACGCGCACGAGCTCTAAAAGTTCTAAAACCGGTCAGAAATCAAATATTTTAAATTAAATAAACCACGATCGATAAGATCACGCCAAAGGCACAAATATATTGTAATATAACTAAACTATGTATATAAAATATCATATACACCTACACGACTTCACGAGTATGAAGTTAATCAAAATTAAATGTAGGTACACTATAGTACACTACATATTATACAATATAGACTATAGTATATATAAAGAGTAAGTAATACATAAGTATAGAGTGTAAAAGGCAAACCTGGCAAATGGAACAATTTTTATTCTACTCAATAATTTTAGATTCCGAGAGGAACAATGTATGTATTGATTTTACAATGATGTGTGTTTTTTTTATATATTTTTTATTTATATTATTTATGTATACATTTTTTTTGTGTCTCATCACCTTTTAGAACAGCAAAAATGCTTAGATTTTCTTCAACGGTATCTTTTCTGATAGGAAAGTAAATCTAGTTGATGCATTCAGGAGGTCACAGTTTAAAATTCCCAATAGTTTTCAAAAACGCTGGGAAAAACAACATGAAATTAAGGGAAAATAGGAATTTTTACGCAAAATCGGTTTTCAACAAAATCGATTTTGGTTTATGGTGTAACTCTAAGACAAATGAACGTTTTTACATGACATTTTCAATAGTTGCTTATATTTGCATTTTCTATACACGATAAAATTTTCAAAATATTTTGATTTGTTTTGAACTGTTTAAGGACATTTTCAGTCTCCAATTTTATTAGTTTATTTTCTATGAATGACAATGAAACTTTATTTGTCGGGTAAAAATGCTTGAAAATAAAAGGCTCCTACTAAATTGTTACAAGGACATTTGGAAAATGTTAAAGATCCTTGTTCAGAGTTTTTTTTTATAAGCATTTAAAGTTAAAATCTTACCAAAATACCGAAACATTGTGAACATTAGCAAATTATTTTGAGTTAAGAATTTATAAAAAATTTCTTTTTAAATCTAAGATTTGAAAATATAATACAAGATTCCTCAAAAGTTTGTCTACCTTTATCGAAAAAAAAACGTCGCTCTAAGCAAATCAATTTAAATTTTTATGAGCATTTGAAATTCATATTTTTACAACATTTGATATTCACTCGATATCTCATGTAACGAGTTTCTTATTTTGTTGTAATCAAAAAACGAATATGAAAAGTTCATATTTTTACAAGATTGGATACATCGATTTTTCTTATGGCGATTTTGTTCTTTTGTTGTAGTTTACAAACAAATAACTGTATAGGTACATGAAAATATCGCTGAATGTTTATATTTTCATTTTCTATACACCATAACATTTAGAAAATAATTTAACATTTTTTGAGCTGTTTACGGACATTGTCAGTTTTCGATTTGTTTAGTTTCTTTTTCTATAATTGTCAATAAAATTGTATTTGTTGGGTAAAAAAGCGTGAAAATTTAATACTAGCAGTTGAAAAATATTAAAAATACATAGACACAATTTTTTTTATAAGCATTTAAAGTTCAAATTTCGACAAAATTTATCAAATTTTAATTTTGATAATTATTTTGTAGTCAAAAAATTATAAAATGTTCAACTTTTATATCTAAGGATTGAAAATTTAAAACAATGTTCCACGTAAATAGGTTATAATATATAAATTACTTTACTCACAATAATATTATCAAATATTATCTAATATAATATCATAGGCAGACTGATCGTCTTCGCTCAGAATCGCTTTTCTTTATACAATAATATTATATCATTGAATTCAAATTTAACACCATCGCCATTACAGTGGCTCACTTGTAACCTACTGTACAGCAAAGCAACACCCACTTGCTCACCTTTTTAATTTTGTTTGTCTATATTGAGCTTCACGTATAGTATAACATTTTTTATTTTTATTTTTTAATACTGTAAAAAAAAAAAATTTAAATATGACTTAAACTTTTTTTAAAAATTTAAAAATAGCCAATTTGTAAATCTGGTTTTTAGAAAAATTTTAGCTGTAAAAACATTTATCTAAGTCAAGTAGTTTATTTTTTTATAATTTTATAGAATGTAAAACTTTTTTGAAGTTGTACAAGTTAATTTGAAAAGTAGGTATTAACTTTTTCAAAAAATATTTAGTTTTTAACAAATATAGGTAGGTAGGTACCAATTTAAAAATGCTCATAAAATATTTTTAAAAAGTTTACACTTTTTGATTTAAAATATTTTTACAACTGGATCAACTTTAATAACAAAAATAATAAAATTTCAAAAAATATATTAAAACAAACTACACTGTTTAAGTAATTGTTTATAAAATTCAATTTTTTCTAAAAACCAGATTTACCAATTGGCTATTTCAAATTTTTCAAAAAAGGTATATTGAAAATTTTTAATTCCAGTATAAAAAAAAAAACGTTATAATATAGGTACGTGTACATTTACCGCATGCGTCTGTAAATGATATAAAAAAAAATTATAAAAATATTGATTGGAACAAAACTTATTTCATTTGTCAGGACGTCGCGTCAGATATTCCTATTACACTCTGTTTAGTGTTTACCATGTAGATTTATAAATTATATCGTACATGGGACATAGTCACATAGACGCCAACGGTGCATGCATACAAATAACGTAATCTTTTTAGAGTGTTTATGGACCAGCGTCAAAGTCTCAGACGAACATACATATTTATTTTATGTATACCTATCATCTAAACTCTAAATATTCTACATACGTATTCATGTTCTATGTACTTACCTATTGCCTATTATTATTTGACATCGATGAATTCGATTCTTATACTTGCGAATACTTCGTACATAATATCATTGTTATCTTAAAGTTTCGTGCAACAAAATGCCACTTAACTAAAAGGTACCTATAGTTATAACTTAATGGTAGGGTTCGGATTTGAAGGCAATATAATCAATAAAAAAAGTATTTAATTTATATAAATAAGCAATTCAAAAATATATTACAAAATTAAATATAATAACTAGTTGGTATTAAAAAAGGTGGGCAAGTGGGTATCACTCTGCTGTACAGAAGTTTACGAATGGGTCACTGTAAAGGATGGTGTTAAATTTGAATTCAATGATATAATATCGTCGTATAAGAAAAACGATTCTGAGCGAAAACGGTCAGTCAGCCTATGATATTACCAAGTATATTTGATGATATTATTGTGAATAAAGTAATTTATATATAACCTATTAGTGGAGCCTTGTTTTCAATTTTCAATCCTTAGCTATAAAAGTTAAAAATTTTATAAATTTTTAACTAGAAAATAATTGTTAAATTATAAATTTGATAAATGTTGTCAAAATTTGAACTTTAAATTCTTATAAAAAAATTGTGCCTATGTATTTTAAATATTTTTCAACTACTATTATATATATCAGGAGCCTTATATTACATTTTCACGCTTTTTTACCTAACAAATAAAATTGTATTGATATTTATAGAAAAAAAACTAAAAAAATTGAAAACTGACAATGTCCGTAAACAGCTCAAAAAGAGTTGAATTATTTTCAAAATTTTATCGTGTATAGAAAATGCTAATATAAACATTCAGTGAAATTTGAAAGTATTTACAATCATACGTTTTTTAATTACAACAAAATAAGAAAATCTTTACATGAGATATCGAATGAATATCAAATGTTGTAAAAATATGAATTTCAAACGCTCATAAAAATTTAATTTGACTTTCTTGTAGACATTTTTTTTTTTTGATAAAGGTAGACAAACTTATGGATAATCTTGTATTCAATTTTCGAATCTTAGATTTAAAAATAAAAATTTTTATGAATTCTCAACTTAAAATAATTTGCTAATTTTCGTGATTTTTCCGTATTTTGTCGCTTTAAATGCTTATAAATAAAAACTGTGACTAAAGATTTTTAATTTTTTTCATCTGCCTTTAAAAAAATAACTTAGAAGCCTTCTATTAAATTTTCAAGCTTTTTTACTCAACAGATAAAATTTATTGATATTTATAGAAAAAAAAAACTAAAAAAAATGGAAACTGACAATGTCAGCTCAAAATATTTGGAAAATTTTATGTTGTATAAGAAATGCAATTATAAACAACCAGTTAAAATTTCATGTACCTATGCTCATTTGTTTTAGAGTTACACCAAAAACCAAAATCGATTTTTTCGAAAACAGATTTTGCGTAAAAATTCCCGTTTTTCCTTAATTTTTCTTTTGTTTTTCACGTCGCTTTTGAAAACTACTGGGAAAATTTTACTTTTGACCCCCCAAAATACCAACTAGATTCACTTTCCTATCAGAAAAGTTACTGTTGAAGAAAATCCAAGCACTTTCACTGTCCTAAAAGGTGATGACAGACACAAAAATAAAAATAAAAAACACACATCATTGTAAAATCAATACACTAAAATTCAAATAAAATCGTTTCACTCAAAATCTAAAAAAAAATCACTACCATGTACTTTGATAAGCTGTCTTCAGAAAAACGTTGATGGTTTGGGCTCAAAGTATTTTTATACATCGAAAAGGATCTTTCTACGTTCACTGAAGTTAAAAATTATTAAACGACAATGGCGGTCGACGAATGCGGACTGACCAACAATCTTGAATCTACGCATTATGAACATATTTTAATCTTTAAATAGGTAGTACGGGTACTTTTAAGGCCATACCACAAGATGGTAATGGATAGAGTATTCAGCGATATCGGTAAATATCAAGCTCTTATCTATTTGTATTGATAATATGTAAGCTGTGTATACAATTATTAAATCAACTGAAAATTAAACATAAATAAGGCATTTAAAAGTAAAAAAGGTAAAAAAAAATACATCCATCGTCTTAGAAATGAAATGAAACACATTTTTGTAAAAAAAATATTTTTCTATTATGATTATTAAAAGAAATAAGGCATTTGCCTTCAAATCCGAACCCTACTTATAAGTAAAACTTATAACTAGGGATAGGTTTTATAAAATATAAAATTGTAAAATATGCGTTTAGTTTTTTTTAAATATCGTTGCGAAAAAAAATATATACAAATATAACAAAATATACACAATGAAGATACCATTATACCAAAAATAATTTCCAAGTACTACCAGATTACACAGCGTACACACTGTACACATATCACTCTTTCTTATGTATTTGATTATATAAGATTGAAAATTTAATAGAAGGCTCTTAGTATATTGTTTCAAAGGCAAATGAAAAAATTTAAAAATTCAGTCACAATTTTTTTTATAAGCATTTAAAGTTCAAATATTGACAAAATAAGTAAAAATGACGAAAATTAGCAAATTATTTTGAGTTAGCAATCCATTTATTTACTATGGATATATTATGACCTCGAGAGCGTTCTGAAACATCTGGAGCAAGATTTTAACGTTAGCTTCGGCCAACAACTTTTCTCTGATTACGGACTGTTATTAGTACTATCCTAACTCTATATAATATATTATAACATTAAGTGAAAGATGAGGAGTATCCTATAATTTTAGAATAGATTAAATAAAATTACTTTATATGTAAGCTAAAGCATTTTATTAGACTTTCTTTTAAATAAACCCATAACATTTTTATATATTTCTTTTGAAAAACAAATTAACTTATATTTTGTTATTTAAATTAGGAGCGTGATATGACGCGGCATCTAGCGTTTTACAATACTTTCATTGAAATAGGTATACCATGGAATATAAATATAATATAACATAATATATAATATATGACATTTAACATATAAATATAATATGACATGCATTATACTTAAAATACGTTGAATAGACAATAGATAATCCGTATCAATATTTGTGAGCATTACTAACCAAATCGTTTAAAGAACGCTGAACAAAAACCGCAATGCACATATATTCTAGTCCTAAGCAGAACCCTATACTTAGGGATTTTAGGGCACGGGGCTAATTTTTTGTTGAGACCTCTCAAACTAAATTAAAAACTCCGTTTTTATTGCCAAATCGTTTTAAATTCTGAGCGCAGTGAAAGAATATTTATTGATTTTACAATGATGTGTGTTTTTTTCTGTTTGTCATGAACATTTTGGGTAGTAAAGCATCTTTCCTGAAAGAAAAATTGAATCTAATAGGTACTTTTAGGGGGTCAAAATTTAAAACTCCAAGTTTTTTTATAAAGCGAAAAGAAAAACGAAAACAAAGTGGTCAAACAAACGCAAAAAAAATTTTTAAAAAAATCGATTTTATTTTTTTGGTGTAACTCAAAAACTCATAATTGTAGACTTTTGAAATTTTCACCAAATATTTATATTATTATTTTCAATGTATGGTAACATTTTCGAGGTTTTCGATAAAAACTTTTTCACTTAGTAAATGAACTTGAAAATTTAATGAAAGGTTCCTTATACGTTTCATTAATGTATATTCAAAAATATTAAAAATACATAGGAACGATTGTTTTTATATACATTTAAAGATTTAAAGTTCAAATTTTGATAAAATACATCAAAATACCGAAGATTTTCAAATTATTTTTCAGTTGGAAATTCATAAAAAATTTTACTTTCATAGCTAACATTAGAAATTTTGATAGAAAACTCCCAACAAATAGTTCTTCCTTAAACCAAAAAAAAATTCACTAAAGTAATATTAATTTTGCATGAGGGTTTCAATTTAAAATTTTAACGATATTGGATTTTCATCGGTAAATTAACAAATTTTCATCCATCAACTGTTGATATTTTGTCGTAATTAAAAAAGGAATAATACTTAAATATACTTGAAATTTTTACCAAATGTTAAAATGAACATTTTCCAAACATGGTATAATTTTCAAACAATTTTGACTTTTTTTGAGCTATTTATAGCCATGAGAAATTTTGTAAATTTTTTTTTAGTTAGAAATTCATAGAAGATATTCTTTCCATAGCTAAGATTAAACATTTTCACAGAAGATTTTACATAAGCTATACTTTTAACAAAAAATAAAAAAGTAAACTTAAACGAAACATTAATTTTTAAGACCGGATGACACGAAATTGGTCAATTTATATAATTATTTTATTATTAGGACGTATCAGAAAATACCTAATGATACTATATTATTATATTAATGGGCTGATTATTGACAACTGCAACCATTACAATATAATTTTGTTCAACCGTGATATTATATAGATATAATAATAGCTAGTTTAGAAATTTTTCTTATTAATTAATAGCAATGAATATTGTTAAGAATTAATAAATAGCGATGATATTAAATACAATATTAATAATATGACTGATGGCCATTATCGAACGTGCGGCAACCAATCGCGTCTTAAAACAGCATAATACGTCAATTGATCGTAAATAATTTGCCGCATAACAATCAATCGCAATAAATTTGCCGAACCACAATTGATCGCAAACACGAATTTGTCGTAAAATTATTGATCGTAATTCGCCAATTGTATCTTATTTGAAATAGGTGGTGTCGTTATTACAGTGTCCTGCTAAATTGTATTTAAAACTATAATCAACCCTTGTCGGTTGTCATTATATATTTCGTTACAGTCGTAAGTGTGGTAAATATTATGAACTGGTAAATTTGTATTAAAATCCATTGTGATGAACTTTTGCAACCAATTGTCGTACGGTAAATTATTTACGATGAAATGACGGGACACCATTATAGCGTCATATTAAGTTTTACTTAATTTGTAACCGCCATTTTATTACGAAACAATAGCAACACGAAAAAAATTTAATCATCTGTGGTATTTAACTATTTTTTATTTACATAGGTATATTTATTTTACGTGTATAATGTATATAGATGTATTAATATATTATAATTTATATATATAATGAATCGAAAACCTAATATACAATATACAATAATAAATAATATACCTTTATACCTTAATAGACAATAGTCATGTATATTTATACAATAATCTGTACGTATTTAAAATATTAACTAAAATTGAAATTAATTGTACTTACATCAATTCATTTTAAGCCTTTTTTGAGTTTTTTCCATATTAGTTTTATGTATAGGTAAACATAAATGTATATCTGCCAATTATACCTGTAAATTACCGTTGTATACTTACAGAGCCGGGCAAAATAAAATATTTGTAATTTAACAATTTTAATATTATGTTATTTTATACCAAATATTATTCATTATGTATTTTTAATAATTTTCAACTACTATTGTAACAATAAATTTACTAAGGAGCCTTGTATTAAATTTGCACGCATTTGACCCAACAAATAAAAATTTTTTAATATTCATGGAAAAAAAACTAAAAATCTATACTCTGTTCAACGAGAGAAAACACAGATTCTGCGCATCCCTCCGCGTCACACTGCTATCGAAACCGGTTCTTCTATAGCAGGATGTTGCATGGGGAAACCAGTTTTGGTCTGTGCGCCGTTCGTTCTCTCGTTGAACAGAGTATACGGTTATTCGTTTCCGTTTCCGATGTGTCAGATTACAAAATCCTACAAGACAACAATCAATAATGCATTTAGTGTTATTAAATATACTTATATACTTTAGGTATACATTTAAAGAATAATAAGACCACTGCAAACATCATTTTTATACATAAAATATGCAAATATTTCTTTTATTATATTATTTATATATTTCTGCAGAAATAACACGTATTTTTACTATAAATATCATTATTTTGATCATATTTGATGTCTTTTTCTTTAATATATTTGAAAATACAAACCCAGCGTTAATCTGTGAGGCAATCAGATAAACTATGATAATAATCAAATATATTGTGTACCTACTTATTATATATATTTTTCTGTTAAAAATTTTCGTAAAGGAATTAATAAATCAGCATATACTATTATAGTACGAACATTATAATATATTTAATTAAATTTATTTGTTTATCTACATAGTGTATCGAAAATAAATACATTTAAATGTATAACAATTTTTTTTCTGTCATAATAAATTACAAAACTACATAACAATACAAGCCAAGTTTAATACCACCATAGGCTTGCCAGACTGCCAGACTGCCAGACATGAATGTCCACCTCGACGCACAATGCCTCCGAGGCCACCCTGTCAAACATCACCACCATGCACGGCTAGTCAGACTACATTGCCACCGTGCAATAAATTCCGGACACCATCACCATGCACGACTTGTCCGACTACACTGCCACCGTGTAAGCAATTCCAGACTTTACCGCCATGTTCCACACACCGGACTTTACCGCCATCGACTATGTGTCAGACCTTGCCACCTTGCACCAAGTGCCAGACGCTGCCACCGTGTACCACAGTACGACCACTCAAGTTCAGACTTCTAAAATGCTTAACCACACGCCTCCGCCGTAAAAAAAAAAAAAAAAAACAATGAATTTAATTGTTTACAGAATCGATATTCTATTTAAATGCATTAAATATTTAGGTAATATTTTTAAATGCATTACCTAAATATTTAATGCAATTAAATAGAATATCGATTCTGTAAATAATTCAAGCCTTTGTTTTTTTATTACGGCGGCGGCGGCGTGTGGTTAAGCATTTGAGAAGTCTCAACTTGTGAGGTCGTATTGTGGTACATGGTGGCAGCGTCTGGCACTTGGTGCAAGGTGGCATGGTCTGACACGTAGTCGATGGCGGTAAAGTCCGCTGTGTGGAACATGGTGGCAAAGTCCGGTATTGCTTACACTGTGGCAGTGTAGTCGGACCAGTCGTGCATGTTGATGATGTCCGGAGTTTATTGCACGGTGGCAATGTAGTGTGACAGGCCGTGCATGGTGGTGAAGTCTGACAGGGTGGCCTCGGAGGCATTGTGCGTCGAGGTGGACATTCATGCGTTGGACAGTTGGTTGACGGCGATGGACGGTATCCGGTTTCCTTTGGACAGCTAATGTGAGGCGGACGGTATCTGTTTTCCTGTGGAGCGTCGTGGCACGGTGGACGGTATCTGTTTTTCTGCGGAGCGTCGTGGCACGGTGGACGGTATCTGTTTTCCTGCGGAGCATCGTGGCACGGTGGACGGCGCCCGGTTACTTGTGAACCTACGATGTATGGATAAGGGTGTTCGGATTCCTGCGAACTGCAGTCACAGATCGGTGAAGGCGATGACGATCGAAATTTCAAATCGGCGGCCGTGTACTCCATTCTTCTCAAATGTTGCGATACAGGGTTCGACTCCTTTCGTGGATCCGGGGGGACATGACTCAAAATCACGAGCCCACCCAATGATTCCGAAAAAATGCAGAAGCATAGAAATAATATTATCGTGAACGAATACATCTCAACTCAAAAATAAGACTTAAGTCAAGACTAAGAGATAGGATGATACTGTCGGAAAATACTGTTTAATAATGAGACATAATTCAATGTTTATAAAACACGTTGACAACCGTTGCTGATGTAAATGTTTAAGCCATATTTTTTTTTATACATTATTTATTATTATTTATAATAGGCATCACACGTGGCAATTATTGTTATAGACACACTTAAAAGGTTTAAAAAATGGTTTTTTTATTATATTACACTAGCTGTACGCCTGTACCGTGGATTCAACATACATAGATATCCAACGGCTTTGTAGAATTTGGAAACCATGTTGTTGGTGGCAATAGACGGCGTTGCTAGACGTTTTCTACATAATATCATAGCATTGTACCCGAGAATCCGTACCCGACTCAACTCGAGCCATGTATTGTCACCAAGAACCATGATTTCCAAATTCTACGCAGCCATTGGCTGTCTATGTATGTTTAATCTATGCCTGTACTATACTCGATTTCGAACGGAACAAAATGAACAATTACACTAAATTGCACTAACTTCACGAGAGTAAATCGGTTTAGTTCAGCGAGCAATTTTTAAAAAAGTACTTATTCTGGCCCCAGACATCCAAGTCAAAATTAAAAACATTGTGGCCTGAAGACAGAATCCGAGAGAAACAAAAAGTATTACTTCGTGTTTCAAGTACGACATTGATATTATTGTGTGAGCCACATTATAAATAAGGGAGGTATTCCGAAATAAAAAAAAAAACAAAAAAATACTTCACAAGTCTTATCTAATATATTGATATACTTAACTTTGATTTCTCATGTCGTAGTTTCTCCGCTGGGAGGCTCTACAGTCTGTCTAATCTGCCTTTTTATTTTTATTTATTTTAACCTATGAACCATCAATTGTTCTCGTTGTTCTTTTTTCTTTGTAACAGATTAAATAAAAAACATATGAACCAAAAAAAAAAAAAACTTTGATTGATAGCAGTCCAGTAGTTTCGATTACAAGCGGTTGCGAACCAAATCAAGTTACATGTACATATTATATTTAGATTTTAACAACGCCTCGGAATTGAATGCTCAAAGGATGTGTTAAATATACGTATGCACTAAGGAAAGCAAATAATACGTGCATTTAAAATATAAACAATATGAACTAATTATTTACTGTGAATAATTAGTAATGTTAATATTGTAAGTTATGTTATACTTTTAAACAAAATATTTTAATACCAATATTAAAAACCCGTCAAGTAGGTATAACTACTCAGGTATATTGTTGAATGGTAGGTATGTTTTAATTTTAATTAATATGTTGTTGATTGTTGTCAGCACGATTTGAAAAAGTGTTTAATATCTAGTCGCATCGTACCAACTCGTACCAAACTGTTTTTGGCGGATAGGAGCAGTCGAAGAACCTTTTTAAATTTTGGCGGAAACGAATGGGAACAGCAGGCCGCGCCATTCGAAATTTGTAGTCGACTGGTCGCCCGAGGGGCGTAATCATGGACGAAACGATTGCGACCGTCGGGTCACGGTCCGCCAGATGGGGTTGCGCGCGCACAGCGCATACGGCGGCGGCAGTTTGTGCGGTCCGTCCGGTGCGATATTATTGTGCCGTCTGTTCCTCCACCCAGCCCGACAGATGTTGGTTAATACACCTTTTCGTTTTTATTTCTCTCTCTCACTCGCTCTCAACGTTTACGTCGATTTTTTTTTTGTCTCCCCGCGCGCGCATGTAATCATCGTCGCGACGACCCGCCGCCTACTCACCTACACAATTAAAATGGCGGAACGTTATCAACACAACAGAAGATGTCATTGACGCTTTCCGTTGTTTACGATGCCTAATCCGATTCGTTAGGTAGGTAGTTTTTCCGTCCGTTCGGGATCGTTGCTGCACCCAACCGTTGCGCGTTCGACAAGGTCTAGGGACGACGATGCGCGCGCGCGCGTCCCAAGTGTTTTGGACTTCTTGCCGTCGGACGGTCACAACCACTGTTCGGCCAGCGGCTGCTTCGATTGTCATCTGTGCGTGACCGTGCGTAACTTATCCGTTTCCCGAAGTCGCTCAGGTCTTCGTGTTGCAAGTTAATGTTAAAAAGGTAAGTGGACAAGCGCGCGCGGAATGTCGTCCGTGGGTGTCCATCATCACGCATAGGTAGCAATATACTTATAGTTCCGTCGTCGTTGTTGTTCCCAGGTACAATGACAGTCTCCAGCCAATAAGATTGGTGACGGACCATCTGACCGAACGGCTGAACCTTGATAGTGCATGCGCATTGCCGTTGGCCAATTCAGGTTCTGCGTACTTCGAACCAAAACCGATTAAACCGACAAAGAAGGGCCGGCCAGTGACTGGACAACATATTCGGCTTGCGGCCAAAAAAAATAACCAGAATGACGTGACAACGATGAGCAACAATCTCATGTTTCGAAGTATGTTTTTTATGAACGAAGAAGCTAGACATTTCTTGGCGCCGCCTATACAATTGTCTACGACTGATGGAGAGTATTTCACTCGAAAAACTGGAAATCCAAATTTAAATACACACCATCAACAGCAACAGCAACAAGCCGTTGCAGCGCTTGTTAATCACGATTCTAGTTCTAGTGTTGAAATCAAACCATTACAAGTAAGATCCTATTTTAATGTACTGCTGATCAATTGACTAATGATATTATAACTATTTAGCCCCCGAAAGCACGTCCTCACGGGTGTGAAGAGTGTGGCAAAACGTTTCTAATGAAACATCATTTGTCAACTCACATGCGAGGTCATACCGGCGAGCGGCCCCATATTTGCCCTGAATGTGGAAAGACTTTTGCTCTCAAACATTGTCTAAGTACTCATTTGCTATTGCATAGCTCAGAACGACCATACAAATGTTTAGAATGTAATAAAAGTTTTACCTTAAAACATCATTTGGTTAGTATTTACATTATGTAATAATAATATAATTATTTGACTTGATTCTTATTTATAATGCATGATAATAATTATTCATTAGGTAAGTCATGAAAGAGTACATACTCGAGACAGACCATTTGAGTGTCCTGAATGTCGTCGTCGATTTCCTCAGAAACGTCATCTGACTACTCATATAAAATTCCACTCTGGCGAACGACCATACTCTTGTTCTGTAAGTGTTTATTTGCTTATTATGGATCTTTCTGAATGATGTTTTAAATTACTGATCAAATTCTTACAGGTTTGTGGTGAGACATTCTCGCGTGAAGAACATCTAGTCATGCATTCAAGATTCCACGGAGGAACACAACCATTTGTGTGCCCGGACTGTGGAGCTGCATTCTTGCGTAAATTTGAATTGGTCAACCATGAACGGCAGCATGGCCGTATACCTGAATCTTGCCCCGCTTGTGGTAAAGAGTTTTTACAGAGACGCACATTATTGGTTCACGTAAGAAACTGTGGCCTTAACTCATCAACACCAGTACATAGATCTCCTTATACCGCAACTGCGAGCAAAGCATGCCGGTATATATTGTTTAATTTTATGATTTAATAAAGTAAATAAATAAGCAATATTATTAATATTTATAATTATTTACAGTGAATGTGGTGAAACATTTGCTAGTGATGAAGGATTAGCACTTCACATGCGATTACACATCGGTGACCATAGTTTCTTATCCGATATTTGTAGTCTAGCTGCTACGTTGAAACAAAGTGTACAAGGTGTATCAAATGGTATTGCCAATGTACAAAATCATCACCAATCACAACATCAAACTGGTGTTGTAGCCAATAAGAAATCTCACTATTGTGGAGATTGTGGCCGTGGCTTTACTCAAAAACATGGCTTACAACAGCATCACGTAAAATACCCAAATGCCACATGTAAAGATAAACCCTTCGCTTGTCAAAAATGCGGTAAAAGTTTCATGCAAAAAAATCACCTTGTACTTCATGAACGGCAACATATGGATCCACCACCGTCTAGAAATCGTAATGCTACCACCTCAGCTGTCCAATCCATACAACATTTACAGACTGAACAGGTTGGCTTGCAGCCGACTCCTCTTCATACAACCATCCTGGGACTACAGCCTATTAGGCATATTCAATCTGGTAGTCAACCTCAACTTTTAAGACATCCCAGTGAGGCCCATTCAGGGTCATAATAACTGCTTTGTTTTATACTTAGATTTTTTTTTTTTTATTTAAAAAAAAGTCTATATTTTCTTATCTAAATTGCAGTTATTCATTGAATTTTTTTGAACTTAAATCCCAAAATATAATAGCAGTGGTAGGGGTTTAATTCATCAGAGTATACGTTTAATATATTTTGAATACCTAAATGTATTATTTTATGCATGAATGCAAAATAATTTAAACATTTATTTTTGAACTGAAAAAATACAGCGTCATCAGGATTTAAGCGTTTGTTTTTTTTTTCATTAGGTTTTTTTTTTTTGCTTGCTCTTCAAGTAATTTATTTACTTAAATATCAAATCTATTTAAATGTATAATTACTTATATAAAAAAAAAAAAAAAAATTAGTTTCATTATTACAATTAGAACTATTTTATTAAAATGTATTAATATTAACATGAATATAATATTATAATATGTATTATCATTGTATGCTGCACTAAAGGTTCAATGACGGCTGAATTGGTTTTCAATCCATACAAATCAGCGTAACAAAAATTGGAAGTTAATTTTTTTGCAGCTATTCACTTGGAAAGGATTTCCTACTTATATATTTGTTTGTCTATTTGAGTAAAATACGTCCTCATTTCAAAAGTACAATTAAGTACCAACCATACTATGAGTTTGTAAATGTTGTGATTTTTTTTTTCTTAATTTTTTTTTTTTTTATACCTAATCAAATTTATATAGGTAGACTTATTAGACAAAAGATTAAATTAAATTAATTTTTCTGAATCTTATATTAGTGTGTAAAATATGAATATAAATGTGTGTATTATTGTTCAATAAATAGTAATACGCATGCATTGAATTGTAATAAGTAAAAAAATCCCAAGTTTTAATGGGTGCTACTAATATGATGTAAAAATACTTAAATGATAATTTTATTTTATTTAATATTAATTTTTTTTTTTTACCGTCTTGTACCAATTAATTGTAAATACTTAACATTAAGTAATATAAATATTATATATATTTGGAGCGTATTAAAATATAGAAAAAGTTAGCACATTTTAATATTTTTAATTTTTTATGTTTGTAAGAAAGATCAGTTTTATTTATCTATATAAACATTCCATTTATTGGTCGTAATAAGTTGTATAATTTTAGTCGTATATTGTGTGAGGGAACAAATTGTAATGATAGATCATCTTGGAGTTAGGAAAACTAAACAGCAAACAATTAATATTTAATGTATATAATATAATTATCATATATATGTGTTTTCTACGTGAAAATGACAAGATTTAATTGACTACAGTTAGAATGCCGGCAACTATTTAACACAGCGTTTAAGCAATTGAATGTATTTTATTAAATTAAAAAAAAAAATTGTTATCAATCAATTGAATTAATGAAGGACAAAAAATCATTATATAATATACCAATTGAATAAAAAGTATTAATAGATGCATAATGCATATTATATTTTTTTATACAAAAATTATAAAATTGAAACTTTAATTATGCAGTGTTTATAAATAAACCGTGTTCCAGCTAGGGGACTTTCAGTGTTCAATTCAGACATTTTATAGAGATACGATTTAAAATAAACAAATGAACTATAAACATAATACATAATATATCCAAGTAAAAAATGTTTTATTTGTGTTGATCTTTGTAAAAATATTAAATGTATAATAAATAATCTAAAACCTAACAATAAAAAAAAAAAAATATTTTTAAAGAGTATAAGCTTTTGTCACAACTTAAGCTTATTTTCTTCAGTCTTTTGGTGAATAGAAATCACCATTTGAACATTCTTGCTTTAACGTTTTAATTTGTCACCAGTTCTGTAAAATTAAGGAATAATAATTTAAATATTACTGTAATGAAATTAACACTTACTTGAAACCAAACTTGGACAACAGAGTCTGGCTGTTTTTCCCAGTACTTTTAGACAGTCCGGTCCTTGGATATGAACGCTTTCCCTGTTTTGGCGTCAGATTACTAAAACTGTTGGTTTCTTTTGTACTCTGACTACAAAATCC
This sequence comes from Sitobion miscanthi, assembly GCA_008086715.1. Taxonomy (NCBI): domain Eukaryota; kingdom Metazoa; phylum Arthropoda; class Insecta; order Hemiptera; family Aphididae; genus Sitobion; species Sitobion miscanthi. Next base: position 33,119,347 of record CM017799.1, on the reverse strand, counting down.
TTCATCGATATCGTTTTCATGGTCAACCTGTTCAATTAATAATGATTTAACAGATGATAGTGTAACAAGTCTTATAGAATATTAAAAAATTGTTGACATTATTTGTAATTGAGATATACTTATTTAATATTTTGAAATGAAAATATTTTCCTAAATAATCAAAATATTTTATTTCAATAGATTTGATGTATTTTAATTTATATGCATTTTTTAACAAATTAGTTTATTGTGTATAATTTGTGTAAGCAAAAAATAATGTCAAGTCATTATAAGACGACTGTATTGAGAATTCTTATGTATATGATTTTAAGCCATTGGCTTTAAGTACATTTTAATTTTACATTTATAACCATATTATAGTATAATATCTAATAAAACATCATATAAATATTAACTGTATCTAAAATACTTTGAAACATAATAATAATTAACATGTAAACAGTGGTCGGGGCACTACTGATTTTTTATAGTGCACTAATGCTACAGCCACTCCAAACAATGTAGCACGATATCGCTGCCTTTTTTTTTAATGTAGTGCGCTACTTTTAACGCTATTGTTTAAATGTGGCGTGCTAAATTTTTTTTAAATTTTTCCGATTGAAAATTGGTAGTGTGTAGTTTGTACTGATTTGACATTTGGCCACTGAACGAAGTTGGACCATGTGAGTTAATCATGAAAAATTCACTAATACGCTAATCATTAAATATTATCATTATAATATAAATTAATAAATAAAATATTATCTTAATATTTTAATTATTACCAAAAAGGTTGCATGTAGCGACAAAATAATGATAATTTTTGCTACAGTCACCTAGTTAATTTCTACATTAGTACATTAGGTATATTGTTAATTTGTTAATCACAACCAATAAAGTAGCGTCAATACAATTAGGTTGCAACTCTCGACCACTGCATGTAAGCTAACATTCTTACTTCTTTAGTATCATCGATTACTGAAAAGGTATCATCTGGACTGTTCTGGTATTCTTGTTCTTCACTGTGTACTTTATTATTTGTAACCATTTGATTATTTGAGTAACTCTTCCAACTAAAGGCTGTTTGAGTTTGATTAGGTAGTTTTTTAATTAATGTTTTAGTGTTAACTTCCTCGTTTTCAAGACAATGCGGTATATTTCTTTCGTTAATATTACTAGAATTTAAAGAGGTATTCAAATTTTCATTAGTATCTTTATGTTTATCAATGGTTATCTTGCGAGATTTAAATGGATTTATTGATTTTTCTTCAAGAACTTCACTAATTTTGGGTGTTTGAGGAGAAAAGTAACTATAAATAAATATTCTTTATTAAAACTTTTCATGAATAATTTAAAAGAATTTTAATAACTAACCCACTAACTATTTCAACATCTGGGTCTATAACTGTATACTTTCTTTTAGTTAATTGTTTTAAAAACGAAGGGGATTCATTTTCTTCTGCATCTGATTCTGGTTTATTTTTAATTTTACAATCTTTGGTAGATGGTGATTTTGTAAACTGATGTTTTTCTTCAGTAATACTGTCACTTTTTCCCAAAACGTTTTCATTTTCATAAATTTCATCAAGAGTATTTAATATATCATCTTCAGTCACTAAAAAAACATACTTATTATGTTATTATGTTATTTTAGGAGTTTGTGCTTGTACTGAATAATTTTTTAAATACCAGGTAGACATTTTTTAATTATAGGTGGTTGATGAATTGGTGATGATCGAGTGACATTTTTGGACACCTTGGGACTTATAATGGGAGTACTCTTGAAAATTTCTTTTGTAAAAGTTTTTTCTTTAGGATTATATTTAGATGGTTGGAAGTCTTTTGACCAAATACTTTTATGACGAGCTTGAATAATTTTCTTTTTCACAATTTTATCAGGAGTCTGAAACCAACAAATCAATAATCCATTATATAAATATATGTTATCAATGTAATTAGTACATTCTTACTAATTGTATATCTGGATCCCAACTATCTACTACTTCTAAAGAAATAGGATCTATATTTCCCAATGCAAGTTGATAAGCTTGATCACAGGTTAGCTTTGAAACAAGTATAGGTAAATTAGAGTCTGATAAATCATTTAATGGTATTACCCGACGAGATAATGGATCAAATACAGGTTGGTATTGAAACATACGATCAGCATCCATAAATTGATCACGGTATTCAGGTGGAATTTTAGTATTCACAAAAGATCCTAATCTCATAAGTGCCTAAAATATTGAAATAATATTTATTAACTATTAGGTTAAAATAAATATAAACAAAAATGGTTGAAAAAATGTACTTTGTAGATATCCGGTTCACTTGTTCTAGTAATAAACTGTCGAGCTTTAACCAATCCTACTCCAGGAACAGAAGGTAAATAATCACAGCCCGATAATATGCACATGTAACGAAATTTATCTAAACTAAACTGTTCAGGTTTGATATTCATTGAAAGATGTATTTTTTCTTGTTCAATTAATATACCAGCACCATTTTGATCTAATTTAAATAAAACCTGTAAACATATTAAAAATGAGGCTATTTCGATATATTCAAAGCTAATCAATAAAAAAGCCAAAGAATGCCAAGAAAGAAGAAGAAGAATATTAATCAATTATTATACTTTTTTGCAACCAAACAGCAACAAATCTGAGTCTTCTGTAATAACTATATGAGCGATTCCGCTTAAATTTAAATATGCCAATTGAGAATCAGCTTCATATGGCGCTACAATACAATCAACATTAATCTCTCTGCAGCGCTTAATGAGATTTAATGCCATTTTATGGGTAACATCGATACTTCGTCTTAAAAGGGATGAAGCTTCTTTTCCTTTATCCAAACGCATCAACTCTGCTGCTTTCTTTCGGTTTTCCTCTCTTAGTCTAAAAAAAAATTATTATAATAATGTAAAAACCAATAATTTAACATCACAAATAAAATAATTATATTTATGATATGTAAAAATTTAAAAATTATTACTTTCGCCGTTTTGATTCAGTATCAGCTTTAGCGGGTAAATGTTGTCCATCAAAAACTAAAATTGGTTTAATATTTTGATCTAACAACATAGACACAAATCGCATACAATAGTATACATACCTAAAAAATTAAATAATAACTAAATTAAATAGAATAGGGAGACATTAGATTTAATAATAAACCATGCAGTTATAAAATAATCTTTTAACATGTATTAAATTTTAATCGTAGTCAGCGGGACTAAGCCCTCCCCCCCTCTCTCCAATAGTTGAATCAATGATGAAATTATTTTATGATCTTGAATCTTAATTCAATTTGGAAGACTCAAGGCTCAATAAATGTTATTACAATGAATGTAGTTGCTTTAAATAAAGATAGGTAATAATCTCTAAAACCTAGTTAGGCTGATACAAATTATATGAATATTAAGTATAGTTTGCAATACATTCTGTGAAATGTAAGAACCAGTAAAATATTTGCAATCAATACCTATTCAGTAGTATCAAATATATTTCTCGATTTTTCCCCTGAGTATAATTATAATTTTTATGAATAAAAACCCTAACAAAAAAAACCCATACTAAATGAGCTTACAATAATTGTTACTTTTGGCCCTGCTGTTAATTTTTCAACTAATGCCATAACTTTTTCTAAAACTTAAAACCTCTGCAGTTTAAAGACCTAGTTACGCTTCAAGATTTTCAAAATATTCAAACAAATGTTTGATTATGCATATCAAAATAAAATGAATTTAAGTAGTTGTTAAAAACAGCACAATATATTTTTTAATATTCCAGTATTGTTTCATTGAGACACATGTTACAAAATTAGTAGATAACTTTAAGAATATTATTAGCTGTACTCACGCTTGACTATCCTCTCCTCTTGCCAATTTCTCGGCACAGGTATATACGCCTTTGTGTAACCAACAATAAGCGTCGATGGCCACAGTACATCCGGAAAACTCGGATACGTTAACGGACCTCCATGATTTTTCTAAAAGAGGAATCAGCCCTTGAATACCCATGTCCCTTCAAAATGTCAATTGGTCTGCCTTCGTTTATTACGTGCACAACAAAAACGGAACGATTATCATATATTTATAAAAAAAATAGAATGTATAGTACAATATCCCTAAAAAAAATGTATAGAGTTTTTCTATTTCTAAAGAGTCTGTTTGGTACAAAGAGTCTGTTTTGTATAATAATTAATAATAAATATGAAACTGCTTTATGTATATCGTATCATTTTTATGTTGTATTTACCCGCCAAAATATTGATAGCAGCATTTATTATTTTCCTTATACCGCGGTTACCGATTTATTCAACCATTGACCCAATATGATTAGTATGCGATATTATCTTTTGTGTGGTCCCGTGTTTGGTGAAAAAACTAAAAAATGAAAATATCCAATTTTTAGAGCAGCTGTTCTGCTCTGCTGTTGGTATCATTTTAGGTTAGTTCCGTCGTACTTGTTCCGGAGAACCGAAGATTTTCAATCAAATTTCTTATCGACCTTTTATTTAAATAGTAAATATTTCTTTCTTAACTTCCTCAAAATCAAATTTCTTCTGTTGTAATAACCGCATTTCATAAATATTATACTAGTTAAAATGTTGCTAACCACTCCACTTCGTATGTTTGGACGACATTTGCGACCTTTGTCAAAGAAGTAAGTACCTGCGAACAAATTAATAATCTTTACGGTCATTCAAAAGCTAAACACACATATTTTTGTTTCATTTATAGAACATTAAGAATGTACTCTGCTGCTGCGCAGCCGTTGACTGTACCAGAGCCAGACGGAAGCCAACTAACAAGCTCTCCTAAGTTAGAAAAACTGTATACAGAAATCACTTCCTTGACGATGATTGAAGTGTCAGAGTTCACTGAATTATTAAAAGTCCGTCTTAACCTTAAAGACATTCCCATGGGAGCAATGGTCAGCGCCCCAGCTGCAGCAGGACAAGTGAATACAATTTTAAAAAACTTATGTACTTAACCAGAATCAAAATTACAGTTTCAATTTTTTTTTTTTAAGGATGAAGAAGATGAAGTAGCTACAACAGTCAAGACAAGTTTCACCGTTAAACTCATGAAATTTGATGATAAACAAAAGGTTGCCTTGATAAAAGAAGTAAAAAACTTAATGGAAGGCATGAATTTAGTACAGGTTAGTACTACCCATAATAATTAAGTCCAAAATCCAAATATTTCATATAAAATTGCAATTTCAGGCTAAAAAGTTTGTTGAAAGTGCCCCTACAGTTATCAAATCAGACATTGGTAAAGATGAAGCAGAGAAATTAAAAGAAGCATTTACTAAAGTAGGAGCTGAATGTGTAATTGACTGAGTTTTACTCATTTGTTATATTATATTGTATAATTTTTTTTAATTTCACAAAGTTTTAATGGTTAATGTAAGTAGTCAATATTCATAATGTATCAATAAAGTTTTATGTATCGTATCATTATATTTAAAGCATTTAATACCTGTCCTGTTTTGTTCGAGTTGTAATGCTGACAATAATGTGTGTTCATTTTATAATAAAACAGTCATTGAAAAATTGTAATTTTGTGATCAAAAACTAATAATCACTTAACTTTTTCTAGTGCTCAAAATATAATATGCCCGGTATTTAATTGATGATAAATTGATAGGCAAAATAAATATGTTTAGTATCCCGACATTTAGTTAAAATTTAAAATACATACATTTATTTCTTATTGATAGTAATCATAATTTTTATTCTAAAATTTGATTTTGATAAATATTATATAAATTATATAAATATTTAACAGACGTTCAGTAATATTAATTAAAACTTCCATGTAGTTATTTATTTAAGCTCTTATAGGAAATTAACATTATGACCTTTATTTAGATTTATTTAGTCTGTACTAGAAGTCTTGAACACCAACTAGATTGATAGTTCTCTTCTTAATAATGAGGGGAAAACGACGAAAAATAAGAGAATAGTGTATTGTGTGGCAAGGGCGGGAAGTGAACTATACCAGACGTGTGCGGCACTTCGCCCGAGACTGAAATTGCCTTCCCGCACGAGCCACACATACTATTTTTTGTCACGCCTCAGCATTCGTCGATCACGGCAAAGGTAACGCAGGGACTATAATATTATACGACAACAATACTTCATGAAAGAAACGATTTGTTTTTATTTATTTTAAGCGTCACGCATGGAGGTTATATAATAATATGATTATAAGATGTAACCAAAAGTTTGTTTAGTAGGGACCGGCGACCGTGGTATAGATCTCAGTGTCTGTGCAGGATGTGCGCGTAGCACTTTTGGGGATTTCCACTTTGCCGCCCGCTGGACGGAAAAGGGACGCTGTCCAACGCTTCAACCGCTAACGTAAACCGAACTTTTGGTGCAGTCGTGACAAAAAAACTTTTAATTAGCATCTTGTATACCTAAATGCATTTAATATTTTTAGTTTTTTGCACAAACCAACTTAAAGTTATAATTATTTTCAACTGCACTCATTTCAGATTCTGAGTAAAGCGATGAATGTATTGATGTGTTTTTTTTTTTTTTATTCGTGTCTGTACACGATAAGTAGTCAAAATAATGTTTTGTTTTTAAACTTCAGTATCTTGTTCGATGGGAAAGTGAATCTATAGTTGGAGCATCAGAGAGGCAAAAATTTAACATTCCCAATAGTTTTCAAAAGCGCCGGAAAAAAAACTGGTAAGTTCATGTTACCGCTGTACAATAGGTTACAAGTAGGTCACTGCAATGGATGGTATTAAATTTGAATTCAATGACATAATATCATTGTAGGTATATGAAAAACGATTCTGAGCGATGACAGTTCATTAGCTAGGATATTTTAAATTATATTTATATTGTTATAACTTATTATTTATACGGTAGGTAGCCGGACGGCCGGTCAATTGAATTTATATTATAAAATTATAAAAAACAGCTCAAAACAAATCAAAATGTTATGGTGTACAGAAAATGTTTATATATCGCTATGGCCTACGTGAACGCGGCGAGTGCGGGCGAATTATATTCTGATCATGGCTGTTCCAAACGTGGCGAAAATCAAGCTGTTTTGTTTTTTGCCTCGTTCACGTAGGGCATAGCTTAAACATTCAGTTTAAATTTCATGTATCTATGGTAATTTGTTTTAGAGTTAAGCCAAAATCGATTTCGTCGTAAACCGATTTTGCGTAAAAGCTCTCGTTTTTCCTTATTCTTTCTTTTGTTTTTCACGGCGAAATTTGTACTTTTGACCTTACATTCTTACTAATACGCGTTGAAATACTGCAGCATAGATATGTGAAGTATAAAGACTTACTACTTTCTAATTCGAAATAAAAACATGTAAAAATCACGAAAATGTGCAAATTAGTTTAAATTAGAAATTCATAAAAATTTTCTTTTTAAATCTAAGGTTTGAAAATGTAATACAAGATTCCTCATAAGTATCTATACCTGTATCAAAAAAAAAAAAAATATCTACCGGAAAGTCAAATTAAATTATAAGAGTTTGAAGTACAAATTTGTACAACATAAGATATTCTTTCAATTTCTCGTGTAGCGATTTTCTTATTTTGTTGTAATTCAAAAACGAATAAACGTAAATACTTTAAATTTACACCATATGTTTATATTATCAATTGCCAAAGGTATTTGATAAAATTTTCAAATTGTTTTGACTTGATTTAAGCTATTTACGGACATGTTCAATTTTCAACTTTTTTTTTTTGTTAAAATGTTAATTAAATTTTATTTGTTATGTCTAAAAGCTTGAAAATGTAATAAGTATTAATATATATTGTCAATATAGCAGTTGAAAAATAATAAAAATACATTGGCACAAATTCTTATTAAAAGCATTTAAAGTTCAAATTTTGACCAAATGTATCAATAAATTTAAAATTTAAAAATTATTTTGTAGTTCAAAATTTACAAAATGTTAAAGTTTTATAATTACGGATTGAAAATTTAAAACAAAGTTCCAAGTAAATAGGTAAATAATTTATTGTTTATTCTCAATAATATCATCAAATTTACTTAGTAACATATCATAGGCTGACTGACCGTCTTTTATCAGAATCGTATTTCGTATACAATGATATTATATCATTGAATTACAATTTAACCCCATCGATTACAGTAACCCACTTGATAACTTGCTGTACAGCAGAGCGACACCCACTTGCCCAACTTTTTTATTGTAAAACCTTGCATGCTTACTATTACATGTTGAAAAACTACAGCTTAAATATGTGAAGTATAAAAGAACTTATTACTTTCTAAAATTCTACTCGAAATAATTTGTCAATTTTTATGATTTTGATGAATTTTGTCAACATTTTAACTTCAGGCGATCATAAAAAATTACTGTGAACTTATGTTTAACTTTTTTTTAATTTCCTGTAGTAATAACTTATGAGGAACGTTGTACTTATTACATTTTCAAGTTTTTTGACCAAACATAAAATATTTTATCAAAAAAAAAACTAATATAACTCGAAAGGTTCTGATGTCTATGAATAGTTAAAAAAGAGTAGAAATATTTCGACATTTTAAGGTGCATAGAAATTGCTAATATAAACATTCAGTGTAAATTGCATGTATCTATCTACGGTTATTTTTTTTTTAGAGTTAAACTGAATAACAAAATAAATTTTTTGAAAACTAGTTTTGCATAAAAATCTCAGGTGTTAACTTAATTTTTTGTTTGTTTTTCCTGACGCTTTTGAATACTATTGGGAATTTTTTACTTTTGACACCCCAAAGCACCAACTATACTCTTGACATCCCTTGAGTACCAACTAGATTCACTTTCCTACTAGAAAAGAAGCGGTTGAAGAAAATCAAAGCATTTTTAGTGTACAAAAGGTAATGGCAGACAAATAAAATAAAAATAAACACACGTCATTCTAAAATTAATTCACTCAGAATCTAAAATGTGGTTCGTAAGTATATATTATAACAAGTAGCAATGTACCATGCTACTGCTCTGCGAGGAAAATTGAGGAATCATAAAGATGTATTTTTGGGACGCAGTGGAATTGGAAATATCTATTATATAGTAATATATGCTACATTTTGCTATGAATTAAATTCATTTTATTTTTTTGTTGATTTGGGTTTCTAATTTCTACAGCAATAAACAAAGTGTTGCAAAAATCTATCTCGCGATAATCTAAAAGTAATCGAAAAATTATGTTGAAAAATAAAAGTTGTACCCAGCCCAAAAACATATCTATGTTAAAAAAATAATGCAAAACATGCGTGACATTAATGAAATTTTAATTACGCATTAATATAATATATGTATGTTTATAATTGTAATAAAATTAAATACAAAAAATTAAAATTAAAAATATTTCAATTGACTTTAGGTATAATATGATGTATAAACTTAAATAACAAAATATATAGGTAGTTATTAAAAAAAAAAATCATAGTATTAGCCTTATATAAGATATTTGTATCCAGTAAAATAAGCACATAAGCATATAATTATATCATTATGATTGACAAAATTATTAAATAAATATATATTTACAAATAATTTAATTATCGTTCGATGTTTAATCCAACGTATATACTCTGTTTACTGTTTATTAAAATGTATTTGTTCCAATTATCTATACAAAACTAATAGGGGAAACCAAATGTAAATTATTAATTTACAACATAATATATTCACATCATAAACAAAATGAAACAAAGCAACAATATTCATTACATATTTGATATTATAAATTGTGCCTTACTATTTAAAAAAACTTAATAATATTTTATACGATGCTCAAACTTTTTCAATTCCTACTTAAAACTTATTAATTCCAATACGTTTTTTTTTTTTTTTACTATTTTCAACCTTTTGAAATTTACTCAACTTTTGATATTTTTTTCATTTCAATCGTACTTGGCGTTTAATAATTAAACACATCATTACCTACCTAACCTAACTGGCTTAAAGTGAAATGTAAATGTTTACATTGCGTCTGAAACACTTACAGTTATAGGTACCTACCACCGTCCGGTCTACAGTTAGGAAATATTTAAAATGCACATAATATATTATGTATGTCTATAAATAGTTTAGTTCTTTAATATATGTTGTGAAAGTATATAAGCCAGTATAATACTATATATGTATGTATATATATATAATCGTTTATGTGTAAATTGCAGGTACACATACGCGCCGTGTAGACCTCATGAAAAATAGTCGAAGAGGTGCAAAAAGATCGTTCGGAAAAACGCCGAGTTAATGTTTAATATTACATTTGCACGCTTACCATAAATGCATTAATGTGTAAAAACATGTGTGAATTTTGATGATACCTGTTGCACTCAGCTATACGGTTAGTTTTTTATACTCCTATAGGAACCCACATTAAATGTTGATAGGTACTTCGTGAAAAGAATCTTAAATATCGATTTGGCTATTAACAGTGAGTTTCATATTATATACCTTATTATATAGTTATATGATATTTATATTTACGATTCGGTCTAAAACTATATATCTTACCATTATTATCTACCTACAAATATAAAACAGATGGGTTCTATATTATAACAATATAATATAATGTATTATAAAATAAGTAATATATTATATAATATCGTATGTCTGGGGACAAATGTATTAATATATAGGTAGCAGGCTTGTTCTTCTGTCCTCGCCAATATTATTGCTGTTGAACAGTTGATGCAGTCCTCGACTTTTTCCAGTCGCTAAATATCAGGTACACTCCAGTTCCGTACACAGCCGCGTTGATAATTCCGAACACCTTAGTAGGGAAGTGAACAAAAACAAAAGTCGTTAATATTAGTATACAGATTACTCATTGAATCCGTAATGCACCCTATTATTATCTACAGAGTGCTTCTTTTAATGACGAACACTCGTTGTCGCAAAAGTATTAACCAGCATCTTTTTATTTATATAATTTGGATATATATAATATATGTATAATGTTCAAGAAGAACATTTCTGTAAAGAATTTATACATTTCACAATTTTTATCACCATATTCATTTAAGTTTTTAATTTTTTGTACGACGAAATTCGCATTTCTAATTACGTATTCCGAAGCAGAATATTTTTCTGAGAACTTTGATACACAAAAATCGAATTTCAAATTAGTAGGTAGTTAATACTTAATTGTGTTTAAATAATTAAATTCAATAAGTTTATCAGATAAGAGCTAAGCTCAGTTGGTATACGTATCAGCTCTTATGTTATATATAGTGTATAGCAGAGTGTAACAGATGGACTGACTTTTGGAATAACTTTTGTTCTAATCAATATTTAAAATTTTTTTTTACATATAATTTATAGTCATTTGCGCTACACATATATTATACAAAAAAATATTTTTATTTTTAACACTGTAAATGTATTAAAATTTTTTTGGATATATTCAAAATAGCCAATTTGTGAATCTAATTATAAGAATATTTATCAAAGTCAAGTAGTTTATTTTTTAGAATTTTTTAAAATATCAATATTTTTTTGTTTAAATAAATTTGGAACGTAATAACTTTTTTCAAAATATTTTTTTTGGGAATTTGCTGACAGTGACATGAGTATATTTTTTAAACTATTTACTAATCATATAATATTAACAATGTTTGTCATAATACGTTTAAGTAGCATCATTTTTTTTTCGTCAGATCTTTCTGTTACGCCTTGTTTAAATGTATTATTATAATGTTATTGAATTATGCTGAAATAAATAAATAGTATCTAAAGTTTTGATAAGCTTCGCGTGGGTACTATTCACAACATTTCGGTCAACTACTACCTACTCCAGCAATCATTTTAACTTCATATTGAATATAAACACAATTAACCGCTCCTTTGAAATAAAATGTATATCCATCGAAATAATATTTTCAAAAACTTTAGTATTATTCGACGTAGATACTGAGTGTTCGACTACTGTTAAATTAATCACTCTGTAGTATTATCATAGCACACTTGTCACTTACCCCTGCAGCTATGTTTGGGTTCCTGTAATAAGACTGGTACGGCCTGGACCAAGCCGAAATTTGTACGATGAACGCGACCGTGTACAGGACGGTCAGTAGGAGCGTGTTGAAGAATTCCTGGAAAAAATTTATTTCTCGGGTTATAATTTAAAGCTTATGACAACGAAATCGCGATGGCGACTTATTATCAGATAGTAAAAATGTTTTGTGTAAACTGGATTCCGATTTTTAAACTCCATATAGGTTATTGCAAGGTATAGGTTTAGGTGGTTTGGGTCACGATGTAGGTACCTATAGAAAATATCTTCTCTACGTTGTGGTCTGAGTATGTATAAAATATTTAATGCATGCACTGTTATATTTTATGAATCTTAGTAATTTTCTGACATAATAGGATTATAAGAACACAAGATACATTTTTTATCAAAATCTTGGAACCTATGTATAAAACACTTAATATTATTATATATTTGAACAAATTACTAGGGCTAAATTTACAACCGACCTTTTTGTTCCTAGCTTCTAATATTATCAGGCTGAGCTTACAATTGTCCAATCCAAAATTAAATGGGCTTTAATAGGAACTTTTATTGGAACTTTCAAATACGCATTGTTTGAAAACTATATATCATTTGTGTGTTTTTTGTTTGTCTTTGGCCATGACGTATTATTTAATATTATTGTAGTACGTGTAATGATATAATAATAATAATACCGTGAGCACCCAATTGATTGGGAAATTGATAGCCTCCCGGATGGAAAGGAGGTAGACAAACGACCAGATGGCCGTCGCTATGAAACTGATGATGACCACGAACAGGAACCAATTGGTACCCGGTAACCTGGCTGGCGAGGCAAGTGCCAAACATATTATGCCAAGTATCTGAAATGATAAAAAAAAATATTTATGTTGAAAATTGTTATTATTAATCGACGATTGCGCTGTATATGCAAATATATTAAATAATATATTTGTAAATTATATAATAATAGGTATGAATATTCATTACGATACGTAGGCATATCATTTATTATTGAATACTAATAAATGAAAATTATCATCGTAAAATCGTGACGAGAATATAATATTATAAGGTGCAGTTGATCTCATATTATGTATTATAACTAATGTGCGTATTTCACGTATATTTGCAACGGTTGAAACTGTATACCTACATTATTATGTATAACACAATATTATAATTGAAATAGGTTAGGATAGAATACCGATTGCTGGGTAGTTTTCAAAGGTCAACACCGATTATTTTAAAAACTATAAGCGTTTTATACATAATTTGAGGTCATTTTACAAAGCGACATTTTTGAAAACAATAAATTATATTTTCTGTCATTTTTAATCTTTATCATCTTTAGTACAAGTTGTTCTACTTTTTTTTAATAGCATTATAACCTGCGTAGTGCGTACATTTTTAATTTCACATTACTAAGCAGAATATTTTTTGTTTTAATAACTAGTTAGAAGTATTTAAGGTTTTGCAAGTGAATCAGCACTCAGGGTGGGTCGTGGGTAACCCCGTAAAATAATGGTCCATTACTATCTACTCATCTAACCTTTAGATACCTACTTAAAAGTTATGAATTTATGACTAATAATTAAATAGGTACTCGTTTGAATTTCGTTTTATATTCATCAAAACGTACTTCGAAAAATATTTTGCTTTTGAAATTAAAAATGTATACTATTATTATGTTGTCATTTATAAAAGCAAAAAACTTATCAAAAACTATAACGAGAAAATATAGATTATTTTCATAAAAAATGTTGTTTTGTAACCACTTAAATTAATTATTTGGAAAAAATATTTTCAAAAACATTAATAGTTTTCGAAATAATGAGCGATGCTTCCGGCATGTATAGGTATGAAACAATATTATTACATAGGCACCAAAACATAACAAACCCGATCGCCCACTACATTACATGCAGCAGCAGTTATATACCCACTAACGATATCAAATTATAATTCGACGAATATTACTATACTTATAAATGTATTATTACACCGCAAGTACAATAATATAATGACGATTTAATCTATTCCGATACACTCGAGTTGTAAGACGTGTGCGACCGTATTATTGTAATATATAGGTAGACGAGTGAAAAAAAACTAAAAACAGAAACGAAGGTCACCCATATACCTACATAAATATCATATTATAATATATTTATGTATAGACAGATGGATCATATTATTAGATGTTTAATCGTCGTTTGCGATGACTGAATACGATATAAGTCTAATATAATATGACGTGCACTACGATATCTACACTCCGATAATAGTATATCGTATAATATAGTTCTCCACGTGCGGTATAAAAATATAATAGTATTATAGAGGACCATTATAGTCGCACACGCGAGCTTGTCTCCACGCGACGTCGCGCCCACGCCAAGTCTTGGCCATGAAAACCGACGAATTCACTCGCCGCCGACGACGTTTGTATAGCTACATGGCATTTGTACCCCATAACCTACATAATATTTTGTGTTAGAAATTAATTTAATATATTATACGTCGCACTGTGTAACCGCGACCGTCGTATATATGCGCAGAGTATATGATCGCACGCGATTTAATAATAAGGCGGCGTCTAATGATAATTCGGCCGGAAACCCTGCAGTAATAAAATATATATGTATATATATATTAATTGCACAATATATATTATTGTGCACCGCTATATGCGCAAATAATATTATAATGACCAAGGTAACCTGTATAATAATATTAGGTAGGTACAGATGTACAATATAATATATTATATTACAATAAGCGCGTGACGTATATTTTTTTATACCTGCGCGTTAAACTTGTTCATCTAGCGCAGCGCTGCGTAAATTTAAATTTATTTTTTATGAGCTTTGAAGCATTAAGCAGCGCCCGGCACCCACTACAGTTATGTAGTTTTTTTTATACGAGTATAATATAATATAATTATATTGTTATACTTAGGACGGTTTGCAGACGGAATGAACAGACATCGATGGTTAATATAATATAGTGAACAATGTGCGCACAACACGCGCCACAAACTGCGTTCGTCGCGGTATTAAAACATGCCCCTAATCGTAAGGGCCCTATAGTATCCCCTCCACAACTTTTTGTTTTAAACAACTGCTGCAAGCTGTATACAACTGACGATACAAACTTGCGGCTATTTAATATTTATTAGGTTCTATGCGTTTTTATAAAATTCACCATACTTCAAATGTAACATTATTAATGCTTTGGTCGGCAAAGAAATCTTAATTTTGTGTATGGTTCCTGAGTGAAAAAGTTAAGTATGTATACCTGTGCAATATATGCCACGGCTGTTCTGAATTCTGAGGGTTATTTACAATTTTTGACCGTGTGTGATGTGGGTGGAGGTGATCAAAAACAGAAATATGAATTGGCTAGCGCTAACGCAGTCGGACAATGTCACAAAAATACACAATCTTCCAGTATAATACTATTAATATTGACTTGTATAGCGTATTTCAACGTGTTTGTACTTTGATTGGGTATAGGCGATATGTCATAATGATATAATTACAAACGTTAATGTGTTTGCATCATGACAGGTTAAAACTATTTAGCAAAACGTACCCATTAAGTACATATTTTATGCTGCCCATTCGACGAGTATTCGAAAATAGCTTCCACGCATATATTATATTATGGTCCCGACGGTGTATCTGACTGAACTGATTGCGGTTAAGTTTGAATCTATATAGTGTGATCTCTGAGTGGGTTGACTTTGGAATTATAGCTGCGTCGGAAATAATAGAACGAATCACATCTGGCTATTCTTTGAGGAACATAATTTATTATACCGTGTCACTGCAGTGGCGTACACCGATATTTTAAACGGGTGGGGTCGTATTAAATAATTATATATATATATATATTATATAATATGTATATATCAAAATATATTTTTAATCGTATTCATTATTCTATATCTATATGTATACACGTAGTAAAATTAGGCAGGTTTGAACATCCCCCTTTTTGTGTGTGTACGCCACTGCGCATTGTAAACTTATATTTAATGGTTTGACTTTTATTAAATTCAACAGGTTTCATGGAAAAAAAATATAATTTTCACCGTCTCATCAGTTAAATATAAAACATCCATAGTCACGCATTGGTCAGACACTCGTCCATCGCCATTGATAAATATATATATATACCAAGTATATAGTGTTATAGACACTATGGTGTAAAATATAAAAGTATAATGCCTATGGGTAACTATATACCATAAAACAAACGATGCGTTACTACATATATGAGTGCAGGAGTGGACACTATTATATAGTTATGACGTTTATGCAGGTATGTCTAAGGTATATTATTATTGTAATTTATTACCAAAAGACGATGTGTGCATAATATTTTACTTATCGACCGATCGATTTCATATTATTATTATTCCCGTCGCCGCTGCAGTCGCTGTTTTGTATTTTCTTTCCGCCATTGCGCGTAGCGGTATTCACGTGTCTATGAGCGGTTAAAGTACCGTTCGCGTGAGGCACACTCTGTAATGCACTAATGCTACATCATAAATGCATACATATTATATTGTAGAAGGACAACATGTCGTCGACATAGGTAGATACCTATTTATATATATATATATTATTACCTATTTTTTATTTTTCTATGTATAAAATATTATGTAATATAGGTATATATACTGCGACTGCCCCACGAGCCGACTGAAAGAGCGGTTTTCGAAAAGATAAAAAAATCCCCGAACAATGGCTATTATTGCTGCACACACGGATCGCACATCGCCGATATGCCTGTTTATTGTATTATTATTATTATTACTTTTATAATAAATTTATATCTATGATATATAATAATGTTTGCACTGCACGACGACGACGAGGCTCGCGTACGTGCAGATATTTTTCCATTGAAAAAAACCGATTTTCGTAGGTAGGTACATTATTTTATATCATTATATATAATATATAGGTACTATGATTTTATACCGTATACGACCAAAACCTGGCGAAGAGCTACCCGGTACTATATATTCGACGTCGTCTTTATTATTATTGTATATTATATATTGGTCGATTTGGATAAAAAAAAATATAACGCACGTTATAACTTTTAGATATATTACGCGGCGTAAAATTAATTATTCTGCACGTGGCACTGCAAGTATCTTATGAATTTTACCGTATTTAATATAATAGTATAATATAAAATATATCTATATATAGCCCCAGTATGCTCGCAAATAATAGGCACAACCTGCATGCACACATACACATACCTGATATACCGTATTTCTGTAGCATACTCAATATTTATATTAAATTAATTCTATTATATTATATTGATGGCGGTGGACGGTGACCTCTTTCGTCTCCGCGCACGTAAATGTAATGACGTATCATTCATATAATATTCATATATTATAATAAATAATAATTACAATAATTCTATTTAAATACTATCATAACAATATATTATTTTATTATAACTTTATTGCGAGAAACACCTGTAGACCACCAAACACTAACTACCAACTATACCGTTTCCGGTCCATGAGATTCTTGTCCCGACAACAACTACCACCGCAGGAAGCAATGCTACAATATGATTATCCTCTTCACCAATTTGAAGCCTACTGACTCGGGAAGTTAAATATAACAAAACATCGTGTGAAAACACATTGTAAATAATTATAATAATTGTAATAGTTGGCTAATATTATAATTAATAACCTCGCAGTCGATGCCTCAAAATAATAGTTATAATGTATAATAATATTTTTAAACCACAAAAAAATAATTTAGGGATGGTTAGCGCCTTGAGAACATTATTTAGAAGAGGTACGGGCAATTTATTATCGTATAATTATTGGTCCAAACATCTGACTGGGAAATTCAACCCACACAATGTCATCATCGAACATATGTACCACAATCACGAGACATAATTTATATGTTTTTTTTTGTATTTTACGGCTGTACAAATCTTTCTAGGAAGTGAGTGTCGACAATATATGACTTTAAACAATTATTACAGCTGATGAGCTCTAACGATATTTTTATACTCCAAGTGCAGTGGCGTATAATTAATAATTAAAAGAGAACAGCTGCTGCGGGGGAGGATGCAATTCGAAAAACTAATTATTCTATAAAGCTAAATTACACATTGACAAAAAATATAATACCGAATACTATCGTTGTAGAATGATTAAATTTTTTCAAACAAATATTATAAGCCAAATATAGATGCTCCCCCTTCAGCATCCATCGTAATTCAATGACTCTTACACAACATTGTTATTTGTTATAATTATTTAAAAAAGAAAACGTTTCGAGTTTCCGAACCACGCAATCCGTGACATGTATTTTTTCTCGCGGAAAAACACGATTTATATGGTAAACTCTTTATTTATTTTGTTGACATGTTTTTTTTCCTTCCGTTATTGTTGAATTTCTCTTTGTGAGAACAGACCGGAGAAAACGTCGTCGTAGTTGCGTCGGTTTAATTGTCGTTGAGAAAAAAAACTTCCATAATATACTCGTTGCACTATAATATTATAAAGGAAACCCGATTAAAATTACGCTACCGATTAATAGGTAAGCGCAAAACCGTAGTTTTTCCATTATTTTCGTTTTTGCTCGCCTCGCGGTCGTATTTTCATTGAGCAGCACCGCACGTCGAATTTTGTCGCAAACTCGCAATACCGTCAAATTTGATTATAATAATATATTTTTACATGTCAAACGAAAGTCAATTTACCCATAACCTATTCATGTACTATACTTCATACTCGTATAATAATGTAATATTGTTTTGGACAATAGCTAGGTATACCTCCTAGGTCCTGTACTATACAGCAACAGCGATGAAGTGTTCGACAAAAGTACACATAATTATTATAATGTAATATTTTCCCTCGAAAAAATCGTTAATGTAAAAAAAAAAACATGTATATTATTTACCTTCTGGCAACGACAACACAGCAAATACTCCATCGTATGTATATACAGTAAATAACAACAACATAATATAATATAGGCGCGAAAACTCAAAAACGATTATTTTATGGCCCTTATATTGTATACGATATAATAATAATGTACAGATAATACCCATTTTTTGCTCACTTAACCTCAATTGTCAATCATAATATTTTATCGACGTTTAAATCAACTATATTACATGCGGGATAGTTCTCGAGGTGACATAAAATTATTATAATATGGAAATCTACGTTTCGAACTTAACACCTACGACGTTGTACACAACAGATTATTAATGCACACTATTTATACTGATATTTATAACATTGTGCTATTATGATGTACCATAATATTATATTAATGTGTCTTGTTTATCGACTTCTTATTTTTCTCGACGATTTCCTAATTCAGTGTTTGACGCTGCAGTATACCACTCGTTAGATGCACTTATTATACAATGGTATATACGATACGACTGATGCGTGTCTATTATTAGGACGCTGCAGAAGCGAAACTTAACGTCTTAACTTTTACTGCACTTATTATTATTACTATATGGTGTTGTGCCATGTTTCCATTGAACCGTTTCCGAGACCCATTTCAATCGTAATACGGCGCTTTGTTTTCAATCGGTTCGACAAACGGATAGAATATAATATTATTATGATATTATATGTATGTACCTACTTATTTCTGTAAAATAAAAAAATACAAATTCTCTTAACATTATAATGTTATTATGACCGATTGAACAAGGAACTAAGGAACATATTATTATAAATTATGTTATAGAATACCGCGAGTTTACGCCGTAGCTATACTATAGAAATCGGGAACGTCCATTACATATATAGGTGGGTAAAATATAGTTGTTGTATAGTTGTATATATATATATATATCGACCGAAATAAATCGTATTTGAGCGTTTTCGAGCATCTATAATATTATATTAGGTCCTATGACGGATGTATTTCGTTGTCTCTCGAAAAATATCGTCGAATGGCTTTTACGTACCTACATAGTATATACACGCCGGAGTCGAAATCGTTTGTTTAAAATTTTTAGGTTTCAAAATTAAAGGCGCACGAAGTACGCATTATGTTTTTGTATACGCAGTACCACAAGTAATTGGCATTTAAAATAAATTACACGACGTGCATACCTTGTACGTATATAGTCATGATTCTATAATTTTGCTGTTGTTCATTCTCCGATCGTTTCCCAACCGTAGGTAGAGACTTTTTTCTTAAGTATAATAAAATACGAATTAATAAATAATGATTATTTATGTTTTTGCGCGCACATCGTAACGGTTTACTAGCGTACGACGAAAAGTTTCACGAGAATTTAAAATTCGTTCCATTAACATGTCATAAACGTCACATGCATTTTATTTTGCACCGACTCATCGCCGCCGCCGCCGTGACGCGATGACGCAAACGCGTTACGAGCGATATTCGTATTTCGGTATATTATTATTGTTCTGTAATACCTTATACCTATACAGTCATATATTATTATACGTACCGATATAATGTATGTGTTACAATAATATTATTATTCGCTAATATTATTATTACATTCGCTCCGTATAGTTCCATCACGCAGACACCGAAACACCGACTAATATGGAAACGTCCTGTCGCGATGATGGTTTTTTAAGAATAATATCGCGTTCGTGTACCTACACGACGTACCTGCGACACAGTAATATATATCTATACGAGTCATCTATGCCCATATTATACATGCTCGCTGCAGCATTAGAAATGATTGAAGTCTCGGCGAATTTTTTTTTTAATAAAAACGTACTGTACTATAGCCCAGAGAGACGTTGACACAACCTTTTAATAGGTATTCATTCAACATTCGGACGTCAACGCGGGTACCCACTTAATAATATAATATATTGTTATTATAATAAGCTTTCATTTCTGTGAGAATTTCGTTTATAATGTGTAGGCATAACAGTTGCATATTATACTAAACATATCATGAACACTACCCATATATTGTTATCTATACCAGTGGTTTTCAAACTGGGTGCCGCGGCACACTGGTGTATCGCGAGCATTCATTGAGTGTGCCGCGGTTTTTCGGAAAGTTAAACAATTCGTACAAAAACAAAATTAATAAAAATTTGTTAGCCCGTCAACCAAACATTTCTAATTAAATGTACGTATATAATTATAATTCAATGCAATTTTGATCATCTAATTATTCAGT
This sequence comes from Sitobion miscanthi, assembly GCA_008086715.1. Classification (NCBI taxonomy): domain Eukaryota; kingdom Metazoa; phylum Arthropoda; class Insecta; order Hemiptera; family Aphididae; genus Sitobion; species Sitobion miscanthi. Next base: position 33,098,141 of record CM017799.1, on the reverse strand, counting down.
GCAAAAAAAAAGGTCAGTGTGCCGTGAAAATATTTTGAGGGGCACGATGTGCCGCGTTCAATTAAAGTTTGAAAACCACTGATCTATATACTATACCAGGTCGTAAATCGCGGTACTGAGGTTTAATAATAGGTATACCTATCGTATGTGTATATTAAACATTATAATAATTTTATTATATCGTCGATGCGGCCATGAACACATCTAATCATAATATTTTTGCACCTATACGTTTTATTTTTTAACACAAAACAATGATATTTTAACGACAAAATATGCTAGATGTTTACGTATAATATTTGTGATGATGATCGCATCTGCCCGTCGATCAATAATGTGTTATGAAAATAATAATATTATTAAAAACTTTTTTTTTTTTATCAGAACCTTCGACAAAACCGCTCGGATAAAAATATATTGTTATGCGGTAGGTATCTGAAGTAGTTATCGATTGTTTTTATTGTATATGTTAGCGGTTTAGTGTATACTATTGGGGGGGGGGGGTTGCGGTTCAATGATAAGATAATCGACCCGCGAACGCGTTCTGAAAGAGTAAATGAGTTTACTCTTATTATACACTTACCTATATATATATTATATATATATTACTCGTCGCATATACAAGTACCTACTTTTTACCTACATACACATTATGATATACATTAATACAATGATACCTATGTATGAACGATATACGCGTGTGGCGGCGAACGCGACCGTCCGTATAATATATACCAAATTGAAGTCTCTTATACGATACGCGATTACACGCGTGAAAAATACGAGCATAATATTATATATATATAATATATAGTCCGTTTAACGGTATCGAAACGAATGGCGTTCAAGAATACTGATTAAGTGCTGTTTTTTCTCATATATCAATGTATTATAGCCGGCTGCAGCTGCAGTGGCGTATATATTACGTGTGTTGAACATATACTATAGGTAAGTTGTTGAACTATCGCCACTATACATATATTGGCACACATAAAATATTATATAAACGGGAAATTATCTCGTATCGACGCCCCATGCACTGTCAAGCGTACGATGAAATAATATAGAGGTACATACGATATAATGATATTGTCAAGTCATATTTTCGACGCACAAACTATTATAATGTGTTATATGCGTGTGGATAATAGTATAATGAGATTTACAAGATATCGGAGTAGATTGCGGAAGAGATACGCCTAACAGTCAAAATTCTCTGGGAGGAGGAGGGGGGGGGGGCGACAATAATACGATACCGACTCAATAAATTATGCATCAATGAATACAATATGTCACGGACTAAGTGTGATGTTTAAGCATTCAAAGGTTAAAGTAAACAGATAACATAATGTGACAAACATTTATATAAAAAATATATAGAATATATTATTCTTAATAATTATAGCAAGATCATCAAGTTTTACATTCGTGAAATTCAAAGCAAAACATACTAGATTTGAGTTATTAAAAAAAATCTAATTTTTGCTTGTTTGTTTTTGAGAATCTGTTAATAATTAAGTAGGTATAGGAATTTATAGCATTCACTGCAGGTCACTGGTAAGTACAGCCATTTCCTCATTAAAATAATTTGAACAAGTTTTTGTACCCCATTTTTGGGCAAAACGACAATCAATCTACAGCATAACTAAATAGTATAAATTAATAGACTTGAGTCTAAAATAAAATGTAAACATACCTAAAACTATTCGTATTTCAAACATACTGAAATGAACAATCACATGATTGCGTTATTAAAATATTAAAACATCGAAATGCCCAGATACAATATTATTATAGCCTGCACATTCACATTATCTTAATAGTTTGGTTTTTAAAATACATATTATATCCACTATCGTGATAAAAACTAATTTTCGTCATTATCCCATATTATAGTATATCTTTTAACTATAAAATGTTAATTATTCAGCCTACAAGCCATGGAGGAATGACTCCATACCCGTTAGGGGGGCACACACACCATTGGTATAGAAGAAATTAAAGAGAATATTGCATTAAGCATAATATATAGGTATACGCATATAGATACATAAAACGATAAACTATATAAATTATAATATTTGTATAGATTGTAAATATGCTTTTCAAATAAATAAAAAAAAAAAATTATAATATCGTGTATTGTTCGAGAGGGGTTGTTAAGACGTTTACCGAACTTCCGCACGTGTCATTAAATTGTGTATATTATTATACGATACAGACGGATTTCCGGATTAATGTCCCGGAAAATTTCGAGCACGGATTCTGTTAATTTCGGAGTTAATCGCGAGATCGGAAAGCCACCATCGATGGTGATACGTCCGCGAAGCGTCGCGTCCTATTAACGCGATGTAAATCTATATATCATCGTTAAATGATCTACAAATGAGTGGCATTATGACGGTGCAAGAGTAGCGTAATATTATTGTTGTTATTATTGCATTGTGTGCGGGGGCGGACCGAATGCTCGACAGGACGTGTCAAAACGGTCACTGCGATTTCTAATCTTACCGGTACCTCTACATATATAATTATATATATATGCATAATTAGACGAAGGAAAACCGAAGAAAGAAAATCGTTTTCGCAGATGAAAAACGAACGATTTGTCGAAATGTTTTTACGGCTCGAACGCGTTAACACCGTGTGCATAATAATATTTTATAATATTCCGCGTCGAACCTAAAAACGATGAGTAAGTACAGCATTCGCGCACACTCCTATACACAAATATATTATATATATGAAGTGCTTTAATGTTATATTCGTATAATCTATCACCTATATACGTGATATGCGTATTATATGTATATAATATGTTCCGGATACAAATACCGGTAAGTCATGGCCCCTTTTTGTAGTTGGACGTTTTGATTTTGGCGATTGAAAAGTATCCCACAATAATTTGAATAATCGGTAAAATATGTTTGACTTTCACCGAGACTGCGGGTTGTTTATCCTAAGATTTATCAAATCTCGTCAGTAAAAGTCCGAACTACAAAAGTCATTCGGGGTTTGACTAAACTAATTTGTATATCTATATTATAGGTTTTACCAATAGCAGTCAGCGAAACCTATATAGGATTCGCCGGTATTCGTACTTTTACCGTAACATATACACATATTGGGCACAGATTTTAATAATGCAGTGAATTTTATATTAGGGTGCCATTGTACCAATATGCTAGAACAATACATTCATATATTATATAAGTATATAATTCGATTTTTAGTCATTTTAGCGTTTTTTGTCCATTTTATAATTTTCTAGTGCATATACAAATGCTACAATTTTGGAATTTAAAATTAGGCGATTTAAAATATCATCTAGAGAATGTCCTAAGATTTAATTTAATGCTCCCAATTTAAGGGGATCGATGGCAGACAGCCATTTCAGCCAAACCATACCAATATATATCTTTATTCCATCATTCTTTTTAAAACTGATATATGAATTCGTTATTATGTCTACTTAAAATCGATCAGTTCACTTTTCTTAATCCCTCGCCCCCTACAAACAACAAACAACTATACATTTAGAATGAATATTTTGAAATTTTGGAATTTACATACGTTGATTATTCAGAATTTAAGTCAGAAATCTTAAAATGTGGACTGACCGATCGCAAGTAGGTAGATGTTATAACGAATTCAGATCAGTTATCTGAAAAATGATCGCATTATTAGGTCGATCGGTTGGATGGAACAAAATTGAAAATACATAAAAATGAGCATAAATTATTTACTATTCACGGGCGTAACTCTTCCACTACTTCTTTTACATACACTCACACACACTAACAATCACATTCTATGTGTACACATTTGCATGACATACAAGACATGCATGCAATTTGAAAATTGCCTTACTCAAACTCCTTAAAAACTGTCCATCACCGATCCCCTTAACAGGTATAAAATTGTTAGTACACGTAGAATTTAACAGTTTATATTATTTCTTAGTTTCATATTTTATATGTTAGGAATATAATAAATAATATTGTACAGCCAGGAGATGATGTTTAACGATAAAAACCATTGCCAATTTGTCTGTCTTCATTTTGTAATCTTAGAAATATTTAAATTCCTAAAATATCAAAAAAAAATTGTATTTAAATAAATGTTTGTACCTAATAAAATAATAAAAAAACTTTATACTAACTTTTAGCTAATTCTAATAGTTTTTGGGAATTTAAATCTTGGATAATATTATAATAACATTGAAATGTCAACAGTTATACGTTTGCTTTATATCAGTGAAATAATATTTGTATTTGTTTAACTTTTGGATGTTTTCTACATATGTATAAACAAACAAAATATGTAACATTGGCTTATTAAAATAATTAATTTTAACAAACAAAATATGTACCATTGGCTTATTAAAATAATTAATTTTAGCAATCATATTTTTTTGTAATTATTTTTAAATACGTTTTTAGTTTGAACATCAAAATTATATTTTTATCTATAACTGGATTAAAATAATGTGAAAAATTGTTATGTTCGTTGGTAAATGTATCTAAATAACGCACAAAACTACCAATAAGGCAATAAAGTAATATATTATTATTATATAAATTGTATTGTAGCGTGAGTCATAAATCTGTGACTTTTGTCGCCCATATGTATATTACATTGGAATTTTCGTTCGCGTACGTCCATGTACGTCGTACATACTATTAATTACTATTATGTTTTCAGTTTTAGCCGAGCTGCATCTGGAAAAATCTTAGCACAAACGATCCGTAGCCGATTGTTTAATACTTTAATGCTGCCCATTATACCTTATGTTTCATATAATATATATTATTTATTAATAGATAACGATGTAGGTTTAAGAAAGATACATAAAGCATAATCAAACCAAAAAATTATAATCCATCAAGGTCCGATAACTACAATCGGCACAAGTTCATCCCATAATAAAGACTTTCTGCAAAATTCAAACAGTCAACAGAGTTGCCCTGCTTCCCCACAGATGATTCCATGCCCAACTATTAACCACGAGCAGAAATCCAAAACCAAAGTAGATTACTAAAAATAACACTTACCCAAATCACAGGTTCCTTTCCTCGGGAACTTTTAAGCTTTAAATTAACCCCCTCAGTGGTGTTGTATTTTTAAACGGAATAAATAAATATTTTTAAGTCAGTGTCACGAGTCTTTAAAAAAAATTTTAGTCCCCCTACTCACAAAATGTTTACCGATTTGCACGTGTGGCTGAAATATAGACCATCTAAATTACAATGATAACAACAACAGTAGATTTAAGGTGCTAATAATGCAGCTTGTACCGTGTGAAGTATATTATAATAATCATGTAATGAAAATTCATGTGCAATTTTTTTCTTATTGTGACCATTATCGCATACACATATCGTTAAATTCACTTAAACGATAGAAAAATATAGGTATATTATATTTCATAAAATATGTTTAATATGGTTAATCGAATATCGCCTTTACTGCTATTACGATTTACGATAGTTGTATACTTTACGGAACTTTCAGCTGACTCTAATATTATTATGAACCTACCGTTAACCACGCGGTTGATACCGCCGCAAACATTCTTTTTAAACCGCTTTGATCGCTTTCTGCGTATCTTCGTCATTTATTTATTTACGGGTAGGTAGGTCTCTCGGGTATTTACACAATTTACGTCATATAGTAATATTGTCGCATACGGTACACACGACCATATAACTATCATGTTATTATCATTTCATATACGCATAGGTATATATATATATATTCGTTTATATATTTCTTCAAAGCCGACGGATGGTTTTCTTTCTCTATAACATAACTATTCCAATTCTATATATCTATATCGGTCCATAAATTTATAATTTTATGATACATACACATTGACACACTGTAGACACGTATACGCTCGAGGTACATCCATCACTGCACAGTAAAACGTAACAATTAATATAATTGCATCGATATAAAACGCGATCGCTGATACCGTCCACCGTCAAACGGTACCATATCGTTAGAAAATTCCATTTTCTTACAACTATATAATAACTGTATATATGAAAACCAAACATATTTTGTCGTATACGTGTAATTTATGCCTTATAATTATAATTTTATTATTTTTTATTTGATCACGTGTATTATTGTTTTATTTCTCAGCTGCAGCGCAGCAAGGCATTAAAGTCCTTTTTCGCTAAATAGTTTTATACTTGAATGATTTAAGTTTAATCCGTATTATTCGCGGACTATTTATTCCTTCCACGCACGGTCGCGTAAACAAAGTTAAACACGGTATAGTCGTTTGAATGTCCCCGGGGATGAGGGTGAATGGACGTCAAAGCATTGCAGCCACGAAACCATAAAATATTAATATTATGTATACATTGAAAGCCTTTTAACCATTAAATCAAACGAAGCTTTTTTTTTCTTCGATATTTCTAATCTATTATATTTTATACTACCACTGAAGTAAAATAACGATTGTCACTCGCGAAACACATTCTAACGTTTTATTATTGCATTGAAAGTCACCAAACTTTTTATGGATTTACGCGTGCTATCTATGTAAATTGTATAATTGTATTAATTAATCAAAGTGAAATACGTGAAACATTGAATTGACGAGTGTTATGTAATTATATATTAATTTATCAAAGTAAAAGACGGGAATTATTGAAAACGAATTTTAACAATCAATAAACCAAAAAAAATATATTTTATCAAGCGCGTGAATCGTCGGAGGTGCGTAAAATATTGATAAGTCATAGTATAAACATATTCTATACGCTTGTTAAAATATTTATTTTTTCAATTACCATTACATTTGCGATATGCTTAATGTTTGAATAATATACGCAGTACATGATTCCAGACAATTATGACACTATATCATTATTATTCAGTCGGAAACCGCTCCCGAAAAGACATAAAGAGTCGACTATATTATTGAGACATCGCAATACACCGAGATAAATAGATACCAAGAAAATATTAAAAGCCACTTCAGATAATATTATATGGACGGTATACGTGGATAAAAGTCAATTTGGCCATTTTAAAATTATTATTATTATTATACTGTATGGGTGTATGGCGGAAAACAATTTCTACGTTGGTAGTTTTCTTTATAAACTATTTGATTTTTTTTTATTTCTTCTTATCTTGAAGTACCAATGAAAAATTTTAAAGACTCTAGTTGTACTCTACAGACATATTTTTCGTTACCTTAAAAGTAATGCTTATTTGACTTTTTCTCTTTTACACCGCATCCATGAATATACATGTTATTATTGTCTATACGTGCACCACTGCACCTACGTATCAATATTACATAATAATAATGATGATATTTAAACAACAACAACAACAGTAAAAAAATTAAAACTACAATAAAAATTAAACATATTGGCACTTTCCCATTAAACATAGCTTGCGATAGGAGAAAACAACTTCATAATCTGTATAACATTATAACTATAATATACATTAACTAAAAACTACAGCAAAAATTAATATTAGGTTGTATAAACAAACAAACATTAATATCTAGTTAAATAAATTAATACATTTAAACAGATAAAAAAGAAACAATAAATTTATATTTAACATTATAATAATATTATAATGTCCATCTTAAGCCGCATGGCTACATGGGACTATTACTGTTAAACATTGCAAAATGCATACAATATATATTAATATTATATTTCAATTTATAATTCACAATACTACGAATATTATGAACTCTATATAAAGAGTGGAATGCTATGTATCTACCTATTGTTTTTATTTTTATTTTTTATTAAAACTTCGACAGCAAACGCCATTGGGGTTTACTACTTATTATTGAATTATCGCATTATTTTGGCGTCGAACAGTAGTATATTGTAGAACATTCGAAACGACGTCAATTAGTTTTTAATGTTATCTGTGCACACGGCCAAATTCATGTCATCACAACCCCTATGACCGTATAATTTTGTTATCATCTATTACCTATATATTATAAATGCATACTACCTATACATGATGCTTACATGTGCATGGCATGTCTATGTGGTTATATAGTTGTACCGACCCAAAAATATGTTCCTATTGGCGAATATACCGAAGTTAAATGGACGCCGTCGTCGCCCGCATGATGATTAGTTGGTTGCACGCGATAATGTTCATATTATAATTTATTATATGAATATATTATTATAATGGTTATACAGGTGTAAAAGGATTTATATTCGATTTCTTCCTCGAGCGCATGGATGAAATATATGCAAGGTTATTGCAATAGTGATACCCTAACCATGTAATTTTATCACGTAAAGGAATTCAAATTGCAGCGTATAAGGGGTGATGTTTTGATCACACACACTTACCTAATATATTATTATTATATTTTTTTTTACCGAATAAAACAAAAATCTAATATAATTTAATACGCAACTGAAATATCCACTCACTATTTTATCAGGGATTTCAGTACTCCACACAAACCATCTCATCTCAAGACAAATGACAATTATGCAACACACTCCTGGACATTCCACCGTGTACGACCAAACCGAAACTGATCCTGCAGAAACCTATTACTTTTATAAATTATAAGTTCAATTAAGTGTTGGAGTCTCAACGCTTGGCTGGTGAGATTTCCACCTTAAGTATAGATATATATATATACATACTAACCAATTTACTCATTGTATAAATACAGATTGCGTACATTTTAAAATAAATAGCGATAAAAAAAATTATTATAATTATTATAATTGATAAAATTAAAAATACCGTACCCTTACGCTGCTATTTTTTTGTTCGATTACAAAATAGATAAAATAGGCTATATATGCAATAATGTAGTATATTATTCAGTTATGCTCGAGCGGTTGTTTTGGGGCAACCATAAACCATTTATAGGAAAATCTAACGAAACTAAATGGAATATAATATAATATATATTGTATACATATATAGATACGACTGTACGAGGTACCTACGCACAATGCTTATTGTTTGCATAATTTTTACAAAATTGTTCACGGTCATTGTGAAATTGTTTGTTTTCATTAGGACTGCAATAACACGACAATACCTAAATAGTACTATGAATTGTACTGATAGAACACTTTATTCTCATTTAGCCCTCTATTATAATATAATATGTCGAAAGAAATATTAATGGGCTTTGCTGTGGAGTTTTACTATATATTATACAGTATGATGTTTAAGGCATTCCACCCCATTGTTAGAGACATAGCTACAGTTATGTTTACATTTTGTATTTATTATAATTTTAGTAAATTTAGAGACCATAGTTTCAAATATTTAGAATTTTACGTACGAAATTGGTGCGCATTTAAGTATCATATATAGCAGCATACATATTTATGCATTTATTTATTTAATATATTTTATATTAAAATATTCATAAAATATATTATTATCTCAATAGGTACGTTAGTTAGAAACTGCTCGTTCAAATTTCAATCTCTAATAATACATCAACATTTTCCAAAATATCATCTTCAGAAAAATTCGCCCTGTATATATACATTATACGTTACAGATAAATACATATCGTACTACGCGCATACTTTATTATTATTTAGTAGGTAGCTATTATGAAACCATTTTTACTGCCTCTCATTTTCTCTCGTTCTAATGAAAATAAAATAGAAACATAATATTATACATATATATAAAATAGCTAGTATAAGTATAATATAGTCACCGCGCGGTGTGGTCCGCCTCCGCTTTAATTATTTTTTATTTTAATGCGAACGGGGAACAGACGACCACCGTCTCATAATTACGATTGTATCATACCGTTCGAAATTGGTTTAATTAACGTTCAATTAAGACGTTTAACCGTTTCTGCGTCTCGTCCATAAGGAGAGTAGGTATCCATCACACACATCATAGACCATGATAGACCTTAATAACCTTATCGCACGCCGCTGTTGCAGGTCAGTGTGTCGACGCCAACCATCATATAATAATGTTATGGACTTATAGTGTACCCCGTAGATCGTATAAAGATCTTGCGGTTTGCTGCAGGCGGAAGTGCAGAGATGACTTACGAATTTACGCGTTACAGCAGGAAACAGGAAAATATGAATACGACCACGTCACCGCGATCGCGACAACGTACCTATTTATTAATGAAAAACTTCTCGAGCGTAGGAGTGCTTGCATACTCCGTCGAAAAACACCGTTGCAACGACGTGCGTGTCGTCGTCGTCGTCATTCGTCCTACTTAAAACTGAGTGCAACTCCTGCACACACCGACGACTGACCTAATGATCGTCGATCAATATTATTATTATATTTTTACTGGGCGCGACTGATTTAGACGATAAATTTCGCAAAAATAGTGCAGAAAAACATATTGTATAGACTTCCAGAGAACGGCGGTAGATAAATATGATATGTCTTCCCTTTGAACGAATAATATTGTCTAATGTCTATTCAAATATTGTACCAGTGTGGAAAATAGTCAAAACCCTCGAGGGACGGGGCTTTGGCCGTTTAATGCTTTTTTATAAGCTGATAATAATATATAAGCGTGTCGAAAAAAGTCAAGATAAATGTAAACAGTGTATGAGTGGTCATTGCTCGTGTATTTTTTCGGGGGGATTGTCGAGATTTCGCGGGGACCGAGTGATACTGTAGGCTCCCCAATCGCCCTATTTGCATTTTGTGCCACTGTCACTTACGCACAAGGCGTAAAAACAACCTATCTATGCGGCTTATAATAATTTATCCCACTAATTTATAATGTTTAGGTTTAAATAAATGTTATTATGGCAGGCCTATCATGGTGTGCCTACGAAATGTATTTTGCACCTGTGTAAATCAAAAAACGAAACTTATGGACAAAAAATTTTCATCTGAAAATATTAACGAGGCGAGTATTATTACACGCGCTATAACCCATCGAATGTTGTTTAAAAATAGTCAAGTTTACATACGGTTTGAAATTTGAATAAACAATGATAATATTATATCCTATAGGATACGCGTCAACTGCAGTTGCGTCATCTATTTTTGTTTGTTCGGGGAACATTTGTTTAAATTTTCATAGATTATAATAATAATAAAAACAGCTATATATATTTTAGTCTGCAGGTAAATACGATCGCTCTGTATACAAACATAATAGTTAGGTATAATATATATTTCAGAAATATAATATATTAACGAGGAGTAGAGCCGTAGAGCCGGTATAATATTATATAGGTGAACTTTTCTTTTTCAATCTTCCTTCGCGTGGGTTACCTCGTGTAGTGTGTCACAACAATATTATTATTCGTATTTATACACATTTATTAATATTATACAAGTTATCCCCCCAACGCATGCCCCGATAGCCCACAATTTCGTTTTTTTATTTTACCGCATTCCGTTCGGATATTGTTACTAATGCTATATTATTATCATTCTTGTACATAGCAGCACCGAGCAGGTTTTTAATGGCCCGGAGCTTTGTTGTTGTAATTATTTCATAGAGCAAGTCGTCGGGTCCAAGTCTCCGGAACCCGTATCTTGCACGAAAATGTACTACAGTAAACGGCTTAAAGTCGTTTGACAAAAACATCTGTAAACAATAATAATGAGCGGGGAAATAGCTGGTACAATCTGTCACCAGACCAAAAGCGTTTGAACGACCGTTTATTATAATAGATCCCTCCTATATAACCGTATTTACCTGTACGGTGTGTAGAATAAATAGTGCCGAAAGGTTTTAAATATTAAAACGGTGTATTAAAGCCCGAGTAAGAGAGTTATTAATTATTATTTCGACGTTTCCCTGGGATAATAAAATGTTTTTTTAAATTACAATTTTTTTTCTCTACAAACAAGCGTCTAAAAATAAAACCGTACGTTACGCTGTACGTGTCACTTTTCTCTCGCATATGTGTTAACAGGCAAGTCGTTTGATATTATACAATTTGGAGGTGCGTTTTCCGCGTCCACTGAAATCATTTAATGTAATGAACTGTTTCAATATTACGACAAGTGAATTAAATTAGTTAATATTTCTTGAACCAAATATTATAATAAATATAACAACGTAAACAAAACGTCTGGTTGTGATGTAGTTCAATCGATAGTATAATAATATTATTTAATATTCTACTATTCTATTCAGATGTTCAACTAAAATATATTATTTATAATATTTATAACTAGGGCGTATATTTTAGGATGCTGCACATGTATGCAGTATAATATAACTGTGGATACGCCGCAGTGACTCTATTTTTTTCTTCAGCCCGTACAATAATGAGAATAGATATTTTTAAAACTCGATCTTTATGGATTGAGCAATTAAAGTAGGTATACGGCAGCTGTATAATTAAAGCAATCCATAAGTGCGTACCGTTTGGTGTTGTAAAAATATGGATCCAGATTTTTTCTTTAGGTATTTTATATTAGGTACGAATAATATAATATTATTATAAAGAGTTGTTTCTATCCGCTTTCAGTCCAAACACGTAAATAATTGCAGTAGGTATTCGGAAAATAATAAAACGTGTAATTAAATTTCCGTTTATACTTTGATATTTTCATCCGTAATGTAAAATAATATAATAATAATTGTGTGCGTTACTTTGTACGATATGACAAAAAGCTATTGTAGTAGCCTTGTGGAAGTTAGGCGCGCCAAGAATGCTTAAACCTATTTTGATGGGTACACTGCGCGGTGGTGGCGGCGTGGGGCTTGGCCGATGGGTGTTTCTTTTTAAGTATACACGCGCGCTCAACAAATTTTATTAAAATAACAAAAACATGAATTCAGAATTGTATATGCATAGAATTTAATATTGTGTTTATACTCGTAAAAAATATGTGTTCAATGTAAAATACTAAAATGTGTATCCGACGTTTCCCCGTGTAAACAACTACAATAGTTACAATAGTTATATAATTATACAAATGTATATTATATTAGCTTATACCTAATTCCAATAAAACCACAACACATACAAAAACATATCAAAGTTTGATTATTTTTAAAAAATGCGTGTTTACACTATATAATTGTTTAATGATTCATAAGCTAAAAATGTAAAGCCAATGTTAAAATCCCAAACACTTACGATGACATTATGATTACATTTATATTTTTTATTACCTATCTATAAAAAGTTACGTCTTTTTAGCTTTGCGTTTTAAGTAATTTTTTTTAAATGTTTTAAACGTTTCGTTTTCGTTAATTTGTTACTCGACCATAAAACACGCGATACAATTATTTTGTATAGACAATTTAAAAACTATTTTAACTCGACACAATTGCATTTTATTTTTCGTTCCAGAGATATTCCAATCATAGGTATAGGAACTCTGCTGTAACGTTTTACCGCCGCGGTGTGCGAGTTGACAGTTTATCTCTGACTGGAATATCATGATTCATGATTATGAATGAATAAGTATGGGCATATTATTATAATTAGGTAGGATTGTTATTTGTACATATTATTGTTACTATTATTCAAACGACTTCGACTGACAAAAAAAAAACAACGCGTTTTAATATTTCAAAAGCACGGAGGATAGGTCCGACGTTCAGAATATGTTATCCGACAACAAAACTCCGGTGGAATGTTTTGGAGTTCGGTGACCATACAAAATATAATAGTCGGTTTTTACCGAAATGTTAATTTTAATTTTTTGTAAAAAACCAATCGTTGTAGTAATAATATGGTTATTTGCCTATGCCTAATAATAATATTATGTATAATACGTGTATTATATTTCAAACGTATTATATCTGTCATGAAACTTACCAACTGCGCCAATTTCAATATTCCAGGTAAGGTTTTGAAATAATTGTAGTTGATTTCCACCCAAGAGAAAATGTTATTCACGTTTCCATTTTCCACTCCGGGTTTTCCAGGTTTGGACTCGGGATTTTGAACGGTGACCACGGTGTCTGGCATTGTTGTTTTAATATTTTTTTCCTTTTTTTCACTGATTTATTTATAACGAAAAATGAATATTGTATATTATTGTACAATATAATTGCAGCGGTAACGCAAGATATACCAATAATATTATAATATGTACCTATACGCAAACGTTTAAAGACTAATAAGCTCGTCGGTCGTTGCTCGTGTGTTGGCTGGAATTGAACTACCTATTCGATAATGTTCACGCCGAACTGCGGTCAGCCAGCAGCTACACGGCCCCGTATAGCGTGGCGTTTAGAGAGGGGCATTCGTGTACGAACGAGAATATAGTAATCTTCGTTTTAATTTCCATTCAAATGATATTATTATGCTTATATTGTTTGTTTTGTTTATCTTATAAGATTATACGCGGGGACATCAACATTTTTTCCGTATGATACTAAATGTATAAATGTATAATCATCGTTCATCATTATTCTATAATATGTGATGCATGTGCGTATAAGATGCTTGGCTTTATAGTTATATGCATAAAGAAAATTGCATAAATTTCAGTCCAAGTGCCCAACCCGTTGACAAAAAAGGAAGACGCGCTTAAGACTTAATAATAAAGCCGCAAAATTACGAAATTACAAGAGTGTCAAACAATGATTTATTAACGTTTTCACATTTTCAATTTTATTCTACCTTTTAAAGTATTAATTAACTAAATACATAATAAATTGATAACCGTTAAAATAGTGTAAAATATTGAAAAACTATATAATATTATGTTTACTAACGAGAAACATTTTAAAGAACATTTGGTCACAAATTATTATCTAAAATCTTTAGTGCAAACTTGATCAAAACGGTACTGAACAGTAAATTATGAATAATAAATTTTCTTTGTGAATAATATTATCATATTTAAAATATTTTTTTCTCATTAAGTAGGTGTCTATTTTATTCAATTATTCATCGTATCATATATTTATATTCATTTTAATTGATCTATTTTTACAACTATATGCAATAAACATATTAATTATTGCCTATACGCTTTTAATATTTATATGCAATGCATAACAAATATTTACCGTAGGTACTTAAAATTCCTTTTCCAAATAAAATACACACGAATGTATATTCAATTCACAGCCCTAATTTGTATAGTGTCGTTTACGATGAAATTAAATATTAACTATTTTCTAAGTAAATAAACTACATTCTAGAAATTCCAAACAATTAAATGCGACTATTTAATGTTTTTTTGATTGGAAGTTATAATTCAATAAAATAGCACCTTTATTGTATACACCATTACAAATCCAACCACCTCGCCGAAGCACTCAACCCGGACCCCAACAATATACACAAGATCATACAATTTCTCAAACAAACGAATCTTATAAACAAACTGTAAATTTTAAATAATACTAATCACTTAACCTCTCTCCTAATTATTACTACCTTGTCTTGTTTTAAATACTAAATTTCTTTGTATACCTTTTTAAATATTAATGTAATATGTAAATATACTTAAAGATAATAATGTACTGTTACATCCAATGGCCATAGACGCCGCGGATAGTTGTTTAATAAAAAAAAAAAAAAAAAAAAATATAATACACCTATAGGTATTTTAATACTTATGTCATTGGTTAGTGCAATAGCGCAAGTACGAATTCTTAGTGCATACCTATCCAACTGATGATTCGTTTTCTATATACACCTATGTATAGATTTATTATATTATTTATGTACAATTAGAGTTTTATTGACAATAAAACATTTTCTATGACTTGGCGAAGAACATTTTGATCTTATGGATTGTCATTGTAAACGTATAAAAATATATGTAAGTATTTAACATAATCTTTTGTTATACTTGTCATCACGCAACGTCCGCCTACATTGAATCCTTCCTACGTCCTAAACTAAGATTCTAAATTATAATATATTAGAAAAAAATAATCATTACGCATAACTATAATTATATATTATTATTTAGTAGTGTAGAGCATAATATAATTATTTATATGTATAACAAACTATAATTTACCCAAATCATTTTCAATTAAACGTCAAATACTAAAATACTTACGTACTCGGTTTCGCGGTAACTTTTTCTTTTTTTAAGTTAGTATCCATGTATTGATATTTTCAGGATCTATTTTGAAATATCTCATTATAATATTATTTCAATAATAAAATTATGAATCGGCGAAATGGATAGGCAACTAATGGTGCACCAACAACAGTTGTCGGAAAGGTTTATAGTATTTATATACAAAGTATATACAACAAGTATTTAATAAACTTCTATTAAATAGGTTATCAATCGTTATGAAGACTTACCTAATCTAGAAGGACTGTGAAAACTAAAAAGTCTAGAACAAAGACCTATCACCATCAGCTCTTCGCCACCTGTCTTGTGCCGTTTTTCTGTATATACTCTCTAACTTTCCTTTTGCACCGAAATAAATTCATATTGTATACCTAATTATATTCTGTGGTAATAATGGAATAATGTATTAATGTAATAACAATGTAATAATGTAATAAAAATGTAATAATGTATTAATGTAATGACAATGTAATCTATCTATATATATACAAATGGATTGCTGTTCGTTAGTCTCGCTAAAACTCGAGAACAACCAGACCGATTTGAATGAATTTTATTGTATGCGTTTGGGTGACGCCTAAGATAGTTTAAATTTTCAAATTACTCCCCTAGGTCCAACCAGGGGATGTGTTCAAACGGGGGTTTAGAGATTTACGGTGGAAATTTTTGTTTATAAATGGTTGGCATGGGTTTTAAAGCTATTATAATAATAATTATTAGTTGCCGTGAAATCAGTGTATTCATTCAATGCATTTAATATGTTTGTACGCTGTGTTTTGATATTATAATATGTATCGGTGGTTAATCCAGCGAACCTAACCGTAGGTGGAATTAAGTAAAAACGACAAACTTGGTATAACTTTGATACTTTAGAGTTAAATCATACACTTACATACAAACAGCACAGGGTCCACGATCTACCACAGGTAGATTTCCTACCTGATAATATACTGCTGCGAATAAGAATTTTTATTCCGTGCAATTGAATAGTTAAGATGAATCTAGAACATCATACACCGAATATTAAATAAGGCATTGAACAAAGTTTGAGTCATATACAGTTTGTACATTTAACGGGTAACGAAGTGCACGGGATCAGCTAGCTAGTAATGTACTCGAACACGTGGTATCAACCTGTTGACGTAGACCGTAAACGCCGTTCGTGTCATAGATCCGCTGTGGTAATCGTCAGTACGCAGTAGCGTTTACTAGCTGGTGCCCTCCGCTAGCTCACTTTTCTCCTCTAACAACATTAGCTAAAGTTAGTGTGGTATAATAATTAGAAGTAATCACAAATAATTGTAAGTATTTGTAACCTCAAACCAATGGGAATGTTTATGTGAAAATGTCTATAAATTGTATTATATACCTATAAATAATAATTACAAATTTACAAATGATGCTATGCTCTGCTGCTGTAATTTACATGAATAGACGTTTTTGTTATAATATGTACTTATATAGTTATATCTCATATGTTACTTATTCAAAGAAAATTACAAATTTGGGGTCAGGTATGCTTGATGAATCATCCTGTATGTTGTTATATACTATATATATTATATAATATATAAGAAATAGATGTATACGAAAACCGATATTGCAGGCGTGTTTTGTTAACGCGTTGAATTTCACATAACAATATATCCACGTCAAGCGATAGTTTAGTATTTTCGGTAGCAAATAGAATATAATGTATCTGCAGTATACACTCGGAGAAAAAGTGTCATCTGGGGGAGGAGGGGGGAGATCTTTTCGCGGCTCACGGCTCGCAGTGGGGCTAAGACGTCTCGTAAAAATGAAAAAAAACAAAACAAAACAAAACACTAGACTAAACTAAAACGAAGACGGTGGAAACGACAACAAAAAGTAAAAGCTCGCTTTCATCGTGTATACATTTCTATATATTTAGATATACGTATATATAATAAAATATTAAAAATTTAATTTGATTTGCTTGTAGACATTTTTTTTTTTGATGAAGGTAGACAACTTTAGAGGAATCTTGTATTAGATTTTCAAATCTTAGTTTTTTAAAAAAGAAAAATTTTTATGAATTTCTAACTCAAAATAATTTGCACATTTTCGTGAGTTTACGTATTTTGTCAATATTTGAACTTTAAATGCTTATAAAAAAAAATTGTGTCTATGGATTTTTAATATTTTTCATCTGTCTTTGAAACAATATATTAGGAGTCTTCTATTAAATTTTCAAACTTTTTCACCAACAAATAAAATTTTATTGATATTTATAGAAAAAAAACTAAAAAAAAAGAGACTGAAAATGTCCGTAAACAGCTCAAAATATTTTGAAAATAGCATGGTGTATAGAAAATGCTAATATAAACATTAAGTCAAAATGTCATGAATCTACGGTCATTTGTTTTAGAGTTACACCAAAAACCAAAATCGATTTAGTCAAAAATCGATCTTGTGTAAAAATTCCCGTTTTTCCTTAATTTTTCTTTTGTCTCACTGTGCTTTCGAAAACTACTAGAAAATGTTTACTTTTGACCCCACAAAGTACCAACTAGATTTACTTTCATTTCAGAAAAGATACTGTTGAAGAAAATCCAAGCATTTTTACTGTCATAAAAGGTGACGACGGACACAAAAAATAATGAATAAAAAACAAACACGCATCATTGTAAAATCAATACATTTATCACTCCGCTCAGAATCTAAAGAATAGAAAAGTCAAATGTCTATAATTAACTCAAAATGTATTAAAATATTTAAAAAAATGTTATCGTGTACAGAAAATTCTCTCATAAACATTTAATAACAATTCCAAGTATCTACGGATTTTAGTTTTTGAGTTACACCCATAGACGAAAATTGAGGGGGGGGGGGCTTGGAGCAGTAGCGTATCTAGCGTATTTTTTCAAGGGGGGTTATACAATTTTTAAAGAAATTCAGTATACACATATTATATGCATATAATTATATTATACATGTTGTATTGTGTACAAAATTTGGTTACCGGAGGGAGGGGGATTATGAATTACGATTGACGAATAAATAATTCCTAAGTCATAAAAAATTATAACAATTATTAATTAATATGTTAGAGAATTGTCAATCCAAACAAATTCGTCGGCAATGAATGATTGAGACGGTCAACAGAATACAGATGCAGAGGCATGCAGCTGATGCACATTGTACACCGCACAAGTTCATTCGGTCGTCACTAGTCATTACTCATTGTCATTATCAGTGGTGTTGATAATAACGGATGACTGTATGAACGTTGTGCATTAAATATTGTGTTCACGTCTCGTATTATAGTTGTATAGTCTATATACATATTATTATATTATTATTGTCGTTTGTTTTTTATCGACAATTATTTTTTATCTGCTGAACCGTTTCCTATGACTTGCATTATTTTCGATTTCGACACACTCTAGTACTGCGGTTGTCTGTAGCCGTCGTCGCCAAATTTATAAATCGTATTTTATTGCCACGACCGTTGTGTACTTGTGTGGTGCACGATGAGTGCATTAAAACGTTTATGTCTGCTGTTGACTACTGTATTTACAATTACAGTCACATTAGTCCAATGCGATGGCGATTTGCTCAGGTGAGTAGTGTTACTTTGGATAGGTAATTCACAAATCAAATATTTACTCATTTTGTTCTTTGTCGTTTTCAGGGTGAAACTCCACAAAATTGACAGTGTACGCAATCAGCTGAGAGGAAGGACTTCCAATTTGTTAGGCTTTCTTCAACGTCGCTATGATCCGCTCAATGCCGAACCATTGTCCAACTATTTAGACGTGAGTGTGTATTGTCTTCATATCTATTTGTATGTGTTGTTTCTAATTTTCATTTTCATTTTTTACAGGCTCAATACTATGGACCGATTTCTATCGGAACTCCCCCCCAACCCTTCAATGTGGTATTTGATACGGGTTCATCAAATCTCTGGGTGCCATCAAAACAATGTAGTGTTTTGAACATAGCATGCAGTAATATATTATAAATATTTTTATCCATGCTATTTTTTTTTTTTTTTGCTATATATTAATTTTTTTCAGTTTTACATAACAAATATGATATGGCCAAATCAACTACATATCAAAAGAATGGAACCGAGTTTTCGATTCATTACGGATCAGGAAGTTTATCGGGCTACTTGTCTACTGATGTCTTGTCTGTTAGTACATGTTTTTTTATTTAAATAAGACAAATGTAGAGTTGTAGAGTAATATATCAATTACAAGACAAGTATGGCAAGAATTCTAATTTATAATAATTGTTTCATTAATACATTACATTTAATTACACAATTATAGTAATTGTACGCATACTCTAATTAGTATGTTTAGACAAAACTTTAAATATATTTAACAAAATAAAGTCATGTTAGTATAACATAAATAAATTTAATCATAAATAGTCATATTTTTCCTAATATTTAAAATAAAAACTCTAAATAAAATATTGTAAGTAGTGATGACACAATTGAATAATCTAATTTGATTGAAGTGAATTAAGTTATTCAAATGGTTAAAACTGTTCGGTTAATTTGAGTGTTTAAATTAGATGCGTATTTTCAACTACTTAATAGTTATATTAAAAAAATATTAAAAAATCTCGGCAGTCCTCATAATTTATTAGTATATTAATCATATAACTTATGAGTAAAGAGTTTTTGGAATAATTAGTGCCTGTGGTTTTTGTTTTAATTGTTATCAATATTTTGCTTAGTAAAAGTATTGTTAATTTATTTATAATAAGTAATTTTTATATTATAATTATTTTTTTTTTTGATTTTGTATTTTCATTGTTTATTCAATAATAATTACCATTTAGATGGATGGAACGTCAATTGTTAATCAAACTTTTGCTGAAGCAATTCAAGAACCAGGATTTGCTTTTGTTGCTGCCAAGTTTGATGGAATACTTGGTTTAGGATACAACACAATTGCTGTCGATGGAGTCGTTCCTCCGTTCTACAGTATGGTTAATCAGGGCATTATAAAAAGTGCCATATTCTCATTTTATTTGAACAGGTAATGATGTAATACATTTTATTTAAATTATGTATGGAGCTTTCTGCATTATTCAAACTAATTATTGTTAATTTTCTATACATATTAATTTAGAGATCCATCCAGCACTCCAGGTGGTGAAATAATATTTGGTGGATCCGACCCTGAAAAGTATACTGGACCCTTTACTTATGTTCCTGTTACCAGACATGGTTATTGGCAGTTTGGTCTAGATGAGTATGTTATCATTTTTACATAACTATTAATAAATTTGTAACAAAAAAATATTTTTATCAAAATTCATTATTTCTTATAGTTTATAATAAATATTATAAATTAAAGATTTTACAAATTAATATTAATTTAAGTTTTTATAAGCTGAAGTATTGCATTTTTCCTTTAATGTATAATTAGTGTATTCATTAAATTATTTATTTTTATAGAGTTATTGTTGGAAATACATCAATTGTGAGTGGAGCCCTTCAAGCAATTGCTGATACTGGCACCAGTTTGATTGCTGGACCCGTTGACAATATTAAACAAATAAATGAGCTTCTTGGTGGAACTGCCATACCAGGAGGAGAATATATTGTAAGGTTAACTATTTAGTTATTTATTGGACCTAAAACTAATAATGAATGATTTTTTTAGATTTCATGTGATCAAATTGATAATTTGCCAGTGTTATCATTTGTAATTGGTAGCACAACATTTAAGCTTGAAGGAAAAGACTACATACTGAAGGTGTGCTTATTTTTTTTTTTTTTATATATTTTAAAATAAAATTTGTTATTTTCTAATTATTAATTTTTCTGAATTACTTGTTTTTTGTATTCAAGGTGTCTCAATTCGGAAAAACCATTTGCCTTTCTGGTTTTATGGGTATTGATATTCCTCCTCCAAATGGTCCATTGTGGATATTGGGAGATGTCTTCATAGGTCGCTATTACACCGAATTTGATCTAGAAAACAACAGAGTTGGTTTTGCCAATTGTAAATAAAATATTTATAGTCAATATGTACATTAAACAAACTTGGTTTGGTATGCAGAAATGAATGAACTGAATAAGCAAAGCTATATTTTATTTGAATGTTTTAATATTTTTTTTTTTTATAATTATAAATTAACATCAAATTATTAAAATTTTTAGACTATTTTTGTCAGGGACAATTTTAAAATAAGAGGAGGGGTGTAGTCTTGAATTTTTTAACTAGATTTAGAATTGTAAATTTTTAAATATCAGACCAATTTACAAATCTCGATTAATAGTCTAAATTACTGCAAAATAGGATTGTTTCGCAACCCCCCACCAGTTCGTCTCTGGTGTTTGTGACACTTTTCACTTTTTATGTTATATTAAGACAAATAATATATTATTTTCTGTATTTAGATAATATGTAAAATAAATTATATATACCTATGTAATGTGTGTTTATGAAACAAAAAAAAAACATGAACACAATTTGAATGTCAATAAAACAAATATATTATTTCCAATATTTCTTTTACGGTTTTTACAGTTAAGTATTTTGATACTATTTTCAATCAATTAGCTTAAATTATCATTGTTCAGCATTATTTGATCCTAAACCAAAAAAATTTCTTTATTGAAACATTTTGTTACAGAAAATAAAATGCACTTAAGTTTTGAAGTACAGTGAAACCTCTAAATACCAGACACTCGGTCCCTGAAATTTTGTCCATTATTGGGAGGTGTCCGTTAGGAGAGGTTTCAGAATTTTTCACTGTATATTATCATAAATGCGCCGACTTAGACTCAAATAAACATTGAACGTCAAAGTTTTTTTAAACATCAATTGTTACCTATATAAATAGTAAAGGCAGTTATTATTAAATACAAAGACACAATAATAAATATTGATACATTGTTCAGTCACAATATAAATGTGCTGGCTTCAACTTAAACGGCTTGCCCAATAATTACAGTTCCAATTGTTTTCGTTTGTTTGTGTTTGCAACACACTTTCATGTTGACAATAACCCCATTTAAATTTGTTTCTGCATTTAATACAAAATGATTCTTAAACTCAAGTGTGAACTTATAATTTGAAAGCAGCCTTGCTAGTCTTACGTGGGTACTGTAATATATCGAAGAACAATATTATACTACCTATAAATGGTTTTAATATCGATGTAAAAAAATACTTGAGAGTTGAGACGTTTAATATTATTATTGCATTGACAAATATCTTGATGAATTTAAAATGATATCCGTAGTCGTTCTAATTAGATTATTCATTAATGAACGGCTCAATATATATTATGTAGCCATGGCCCATGATGCGTTTAATGTTTCTGATCTCTATTCTGGTACCCGTATCGGATTGATATTCATCGATAAACGTCAATCCATATAAGCGAGTGTTGTGGTAATATTTGTTTTGTCTCGAGTCATATTTTAACTTCTGTTCAAAACAATTATTAATATTAATTTTCACAATCTCAAACCAATGATTTAGGTACCTACTGCAAGTCGTATTTCGCACAGACTTCTATAATAACACACAAATACAATACTGAAGTCCGTTGTATTTCGTACCCCATTTCTAGAACAAAGACACAAAGTACAAACCGGGAACGCTTCAACAGTCGTGGCAAGGACCCGCCGAATCCCGATGCGCAGAACTTTTTTTGAACTCTAGCGAAAGAGGTTGGCAACGCTGGGATCCCCACTTCAGCGGCTTGCAGCTGATTTTCGAACTTTGGACGTTGATAGAGTGATAGTTGATAATAATGATAACACTCTGTAAAGTGTAAATGATAAATACTAATTAGTAAATTCAAAATATTGTAATGCTGTGTTATAGGTACTGTGACTTGTTGCGTACATTTTGAACTCGTTCCTACGATTTTCGAATCACGATTCATGGTGAGCTCAACAATTTCTGGTTGACTTAAGTGACGACTCGTCGTCATTACCACTGATATTGGGAATTGCAATGCACTTTTGGTATTAATGCGCATCTATGCCAAGTTCATTTTAGCCATAACGATATTCACGATACTAGTGATTCTGTACTCCAACCCAAAGACTGCGATTAATATAAAATCGAAAATATTGTCTTCGAGCCATGTGGCGACTGCACCACCGGATAACAAGTCCGAGTCGAAGGTTAGCATATGGATATCGGTGACAAAAATCGATCGCGGCCACTTGTTGACAAAGTTTCGTAAGTTCTTCAAGTCTCTAATCAGTCATCGTGGCAAGTGCCGTGCCATTTTTGAATTAAATGTAATAACAGACAATGCCAGCCGTCCGACAGTGGATAGTGTAATATACGAATTTAGCAAACAATACAAAGAGACACTGCTGACTGTAAATATAAATTTGAAATGTCTTTTTGATTGGAAATTCTATTAATTTTTGTGTGCATGATGATTTACAGCTAGTTCATTATGATTTTCAAGATGTGCTGAAAATAGTTGAGAGTAAAATCGAACCATTGAAACGATTCTTTCAATCGTCAAAAGGATCTTACTACAGTGATGATGTTTTCTACCTATCACCAGCACTCCATCTAGTCGCCCCTAATTCTTTGGATAAAGCTATTGTGGTTGATGTTGACACAGCATTTCAATCCACCATTTGTGATCTTTACAATGTGTTTGACAAGTAAACAGAACTAGAAATGCTCTCAAAAATACTGAAAATAAAGTATATTATTGTTATTATAGTTTTACCAACACACAACTATTTGGTTTGGCCCCAGAACTTTCCCCAGTCTACCATCATATTCTGTGGAAATGGAGAAACTATAGAGGTGATAAGTACAAAACTCAGCCACAAACAAATTTAAATGGCCTGAACAGTGGTGTTTTATTGTCATATTTGGAGCGAATAAGAAAAAGCGCTGAGTATAATAGACTTATCAGTCCTGAATGGATTTCTAGTGTTGTTCAAAAGTATCTATTCAAAGTAAGCACACACATCTCTCATCTTTGGTCTTAGGTAAATTATTGATTTATGATGGTCGTTTTAATTTTAAGGGACATTTGGGCGATCAAGACTGGTACACTCTGGTAAGTTATGAACACCCAGAATTAATTTACCGTTTATCGTGTGGATGGAATCGGCAACTATGTACATGGTGGAAGCTACATGGTTATGCAGATACATTTGACTCATTTGCAAAGTGTACAGAGAAAGTACATTTATATCATGGAAATTGTGATACACCTATTCCACCAAAATAAAATGTATCTTGATCAAAAAAGTCAAATGCTGAGGGGTTGCATGAAAAATTTTTGGTTTAATAGAATTTAATGGACCAATCATGGGCCACTAAATCATGTTTAAGGGACTATCAGATCACTATTGATTCGTTAAATATTTAGTGATTGTTCATGCAATTCGGCAATACTTTAAATATGCAATAAAGCCGTCAAATTACTTATTTTTGTACAAACTTAAATTGTTAATTGTTATACCTATCTACACAAAATGTTGATTTTATATTTTACTTGAATTGTTTTAGTTTAATGTTATTGGTTTAAGTTTTAAATAAAAATATATTTATTAATTATCATATAGGTCGCTTTTAATTTTTGTTATATTGCAAGTTGTATTGTTGAGTTCATTTAGTTTCTTCTGCAGTTTAATTAAATCAAAAACGACAAAAGCATAACAGAGGACTAGGAACAATTTAACATAACAACAGTGAAATTTGATGATCAATGTGCTTGCCAAGAGTAGATTTAAATTGGTTAATCTTCAACGTTTATACTTAAACAGAAAAATCTATTAGCATTTTATGTAAAATAAATTTAGGAAAACTACAGATACATTTGACAAACCAATTTCATATGATTTATCATGGTATATTTCTTAACAAAATAGATACATACTCAAAAGTTTTAACTTAATACAATAATATGATATACATTGAACATATTATATTGATTAACTTTGCTTTAAGAGGCTGCAGAAGTATAATTTTGTATACTTACTATTTACTACTCTAATTATTGCATCAAAGCTTGGGCTGCTCAGCATCTCCTTAAGAGCTGTATCGCCATGGCACTCCAGCGTCTAAGATGATAAGCTATATGTCAGACATTTTATTGGTGTATTGTAATTATTAATATAAGCATAGGTATGGGCACAGGACGTGCAGAGTGCCTGGATACCCCCAAACCCGCCGTCTGGTTAGTGGGTGGACCCCAGGCCCTAATTTTTAAAAGAGACCCCAATGGATTCTCTAGTTTAAATTAAAATTGAAAAATCCAAATATAAAACAATAGTTGTGTTTTTATATAATGTATAATTTTTCATTTTCATTTAAAAAAATTTGCCTGTACCTAATGGCTTTCAAAATTCTTGTGGGCTCTAATTTTTAATGTGTACCCCCGGAGGAACCAAGAGTCTGCGCATGCATATGATTATTAGTGATAATGTGGCACAGTGGTACAAGGGGGTAACTGAGAGGGGGACGCCTCTGATTTTCTTGAAGGGTGGCTTAGTATAAACTATTGTATTTTAGTAATAACTACGACAGGTAGTTACAAATATGACAGTGAATGCACCTTTATCGGGTTATTGGTGCTTCAAGGTGGGTGAAATATAAGACTAGCTTCTCAAAACTTTCAAGTTTGCCACGCCACTGATGTGGTATACCAATATATATATATGATATAAGTATATTATAATTTAATAAATAATAATATACTCAATATGGGTAGCAACTAGCAGCATTGGTATAAAAACGTGAACGCTGGACTACTTGGGCATTAAATGAACCAAGCAGAGATGAAAAAACCTTAAGATTAGAATGTTTGATTTAAAAATAAGTGTCCAAATTACAGACTGGGATGGTTTTTTTAGAGTATATTCTAGATCCCCTGGTTATTGTCTATTTGTTGCTTGACATTTGTTTATAATTAATCATTTTTTTGATTGGTACCTACGTAGCTATGAATATGTGGTATAATACTTGAATATTATAATGACAGCGGTTTGAGGTTTTTGAAAAAAAAGTCATTTCTTTGCGTTTCCTTTTCACGGCGTTTACCCTGGATAAAATACCGCAAATTCAGGCATTCCTGACTGCGGAGTCGAATAAAATAAAAAGTGGAGAAAATAAACATAATAATTAAAACAAAAAACGTATTTATAAATATGCAACATAATATAATTTTTTTCTCATCGCGTGACAATTTTTTTCGTACAAAAATGAAATAAATAGGAACAGATTGTTCTGTCGTAATACAACAATACACTTATATGGTAATATAATATGACATGTAAAAATAGACACTGACTCGGGTGCCGCAAGAAGAGAAAATAAAAAAAAAAAAATACGTCATAGGTACACGTACTCACAGAATATGCTTAAAAATAGGTAATTATTGCTTTTCGATACACTTTTCATGACAATCGTAAACCGTTGTACATCCACAACAACGTTAAACATATTTTAATAATAATATATTGAACATATTTTTTATAAACATTATTATAAAATAATGTTTTTATATTCTAATCAAATTTGTTTCTACAATATAACATTAATCAAATATATTATAATATAATGTATAAGTATCTAGGTTAACCTACAGATAATACTATAATATCCACACCTAACAATAATATATCTACTTAAGTAATATATATATATGATATGATTGTCTCGGTTTTAAACAATAGTATGTGCCTACGATAAAATATTAACTTAACTACTATAATACGTATTGTAATACTAGTACAGGTAATGTACCTATATATCTATGATATTATAAATATACCTATCTAATTACATTTCAACAACGCTCATTAAAATGTAAAACTAAAATTATACATAACACATATTATTGAAAGTCTCACAAAGTGTAAACAACATTAAACGTTCCATCATTGAGTATATTATTATATTGTAAAATATACATTTAAGGTACACACTTACAATATATTTACTATTATTTTTTTTTTCGTATGGCGCTAAATGGGCAGGAGTAGCCCCCCCGAAGGCCCTAGTTCGGATGCCTATTTTTGGCAGAATTTCTATTTGGGCACCCGTAGGTTTCTGCCATGCCCAATTGGGGGGTGGCGGTCTAGACAGCTGTTGTTGGCCACTCCGTCCTCCTATTAATTATCATATACTCAATGGTTCTATTTTTTATAACGTATATAAAGCTTGTATAATATTCTATACTGTACAACACGAAATATAGGTATTATTAAAAATAATATTTAAAAAAAAAAAAAAAAAATGATTTTTTATAATATATATCGTAAAAAAACGTTTATAAGAGTTATTTATGTACAACGTCAAACGAAATGCGTTTGACGACAAACTACAACTTTACGCCGACAGTGTATCCATATACATATATATATACGTATATAGACATGGACGAGAGCGGCGTAAAGTTATCTAAAAACTGTAAAGTTTATTGGACGGGGTTCACTGATCAAAGGTTTATTTCATCCTCCTCATAGCTCGCTAAAACTAACTTATACACTAATCGCTAACGCGTGTACCACGCGCGTTTTACATTATTATAATAATATCATTTATCTAACTGTATACCGACTACCCTAACTCCTAAGTATCCACAACAAAGTCATAACGTAATATGGTATATGTGGTTACAAAATATAATGCTTATATCTACTTCCTATACATTATCAAAGAAAGAAAGTTTGAAAAAACAATAACGGCAACGAGAACATTTTATACATAAGTACTTGGACCGCGATACGCGCGTCGTCGATAATACTGTGCGCAGTTCGATTAAAAAAAAAACATAATAACATATAACAGTTGAACGAATAATAATAAACACAAACAAACGAAAAAACTACAATTAACGCGTTATATACATCGTGTGCGTGTGTGAGCTGATAATGCTAAGACTTTGTATCGATATAAAAATATTGTACACAAAACGGAGATTTTCAAAATTACTACCCTATCGATTTTTGGAATCTCTCACACCACTAAACAAAATACTAAACGCTACATCTCTCTCTCTCTCTGTAAAAAAAAATACATTTATGTGAGCGAAATCCAATGAAGTCTCTAAATATGATCAAGTCCTGCAACGTATATATAGGTCACGTTTCTCCGATGAGTTTCCGCGGAATGACGCCGTGTCCGACACGTAAACACGACGAATGTGAACGTGACGGCTTGCATTTCGTCGCATTTCGAACGGAATAGAAATCGTTGGCACTCGTCGCGTTTGCGTGGGACGCGGTGTAAGACGACCGGCGACAACGAAATCGTGGCCGGAAGTCGAGGACGGTAGATAATAATATTTATATTATAGTATAAATGATATTATCTATAATATTACAATGTATTACAATAGATAATATTATTGTCTACAGACTGGTATATTATAATATCGGTAGCACAGGGGTGTTGTACCCTGCGGCATTTTGTTTCTTCGACCGCGCGCGGCCGCCTCACTTCACCATCGTGCGGCCGTCGTTCCGTCGAACATTTCCCAATCCGACGCGTCATCGTATCGGCGACGACGGTGACTTGCGGTAGGCCGGGGCCGTGAACCGGGGCTAGGGGGAGTACCGGTGGAGCAGGTCCACGTCGGTCGCGCCGTACATCTTCATCGCGTCCGTGGCCGTCGGTTTGCTGAGCACGGGCGACACCTTGCACAGCCCCAGGTTGTCGTAGCCGGTGAACTCCTGTGTCACGAGCGTGGCGTCCTCGCAGGGCAGCTTGTCGGTCGACGACGTGGACGACGACGAGACGGTCGTGCGGCTGGTCCGGTGCCCGGACGACGAGCTTGCGGACGACGTCTTCGGGGCGTCCGTCGTCGTCGTCGTGTGCGCGGCCATCATAGACGTGGCCGCCGCCGCCACCGTCCATGGTTTGTTGTCCACCGTCTCGCTCACCGTGTTAACCGTGCTGTTCCTGAACTGCGCAACACAAACAGACAAACGGCCTTTAAAATATACTAGAATACAGCTAGGATAACAATTATTGATGAAGAAATAAATAGTATTTAAATGATGTAGGTAGATACCCAGGCACGTGAACAAAAATTAAATTTGGAGGAGGGGGGGTCATAATCTATAAATATATATATATATATAAATTACACAACTATAAATTGTCAGGGGTGGTTGAACCTCCCGAATCCCCTCTGTATACGTGCCTGTAGGTACCCATACTTCTCAGTTTTAAATATTATTTTAAAGTTTGCGGCATATAACACAAGACGAGAGATTATATAAATTATATATCTAAAATATTGGAGATTTGTATGATTTATATAGGTTTTCCACTCCATATAACAAACCTATATTATATTATAGCTTGGTCGAGTAGTCATTTATCATGTTATAATCATCTATTTATATTGTGAATAATAATGCATTTTCTCAGCCAGTCGACTAGTTCACACCGCCACGGCCCAAAAAAATGTTGCAGATGCAGCACGTGTACCACATATTCTGCTACCCCCTTGCCTACACATTTACTGTATACTGTATACTGTTTCAAATATTGAGATCTCACATTAATATTAATCTAAATCATTTATAAGATAATTGTAATACATTTATACTTGGGCGCGTGTGAATCAGTTATAAAATCGAATGATTGGGTGAAAACTATATATATATATATATATGCTGAGAAAGGCAAATATTATTTGTTAAGAAAACAGCACTGCTGTTCATCGAGTGAGAGTTTCAATGTATAATACAATATCATATATAATGAAATTTAATTGTACACGCGAGGCGATGACACGATCAGTACAGTTTTTTTTTTCATCCGAACGGATCTATATATATTAATAAAAATAATTTCTACGTCCAAATATTTCGCAGACTGACAAAAAAACCGCCTACACATTGCACAATACACATAATATATATATGCGTATGACATACATAATAATTATTAACTACTTGTATTTTATATTCCCATACCTATACAAAATTACAACTGTACGAGTTTCGAAATATTATTATTATTATCATACATTATACGCGCACTGTGTAAATATTATGCGTTATATCGGCTTTTTTTTTTCATCGGAACGACATTTATTGCAAACACAACTCAATAATAACAGTAAACATCCCGCGATACGAGAGCATCAATACAATAATATATCATTATTTAAGTGAAACACATTATTATACAACGGACACATAATATGTGATAGAATAATATGTATAATGACGTTTCTTAAATAGTTGTCGAAACCATTTTCAACTATTTAAATATTGCGGCCGAGGATGGGATAGCTTCGACGATATTTTCATCGCTATCGTTGTATTGACGTACCTATATAATATTACTACAATAATTTAGGTGTAATAATATGTATTTAACAACACTGTTCGGGTGCGTACGCGTAACGACGAGAGTCGATTGACGACTGAAATAAATATTAAAATTATTGAGACATAATGAGACGTGATTTTTGATAACTACTGTTGACATTAAAAATCTATTACATTTCCGATCGCGTCCCTCTATATATGCCTTTCACGTGTCATGTGTGAACATGACATTTTATAATAATTTTCGATAGTAAATTATAATATGACTAATATTGTGTTCCCGCATTGAAATGCACGAAACCTTGTAATCGTTATTAATAATATATTATTATTTTATTCGTACACGCGCACGGTTTTGATGGCATTATTGTTCGTATATTGTTTTCGCTGTTATTGTCGTCGACGACATTGCCGCCGTGGTGCAACATTCGCCTCAAGGCAAAACTGGAATATTCAACGTTATTGTAAATATTGTATTATTATTTTTCGAGAAGTTTCATTTTTCTTCGATCGGTAAACGCATTAAAAAAAACACACACTCCGTGAAACGACAATAATTGCAATTTAACGACCATCCATTATCGGGACAAGCCTCGTATATATATAGTCCCATTCCGATATAGAGGAACGGAAGCAGCTACCTAACGGAGGCATATTACACGGAATTCCGATATGCGTTACAAAATACCATAAAAACGCGATAACTGCAACACATCATAACTACACCTGTTGCATGCACTTCACAATATATAATACCTTTGGGTTCGAATGGATATATAATTACAACGATACATAATATGCCTCCTCTCCGAGTATAATGATGTGAACGTCACGTCTCCCAGCCAAACACATACTATTTTGAAACACGTAGTATTACCTGCACCGGACGGAATGAAAAACATTCTTATTATATTATATGCTGCAGTGCGGAGAAATATAGAATAACAACGACACGTCACACCCTCCTCGAGCGCGTTGGTATAATCATTTCAGAGGAAAAAAAAAATGGGAGACAATATATAATATATAAAGAGGTTTTTTTTTACTTCATCACGTAGGTATTCTCACTTCTCCGTATACCTATATATATCTACCTAATATATATACCTAATGGTGTCTACCGACACGTTTATTTTATTTTTTTTTTTCGGTTATATTTTCCATGGTAGGTACTTCTATTGTAAACTGTGTATACGTAATAAATTATGTTGCATTATGTTTTACCTTTAGGAAAGCCAATTTTTTTTTGAAATACGAATCCTTCCCTCCGTTCTTGAGCTTCGGCATCTTCCTCTCGCGTTTCCACACGAACGCCAACATGACGGACATCAAGACGATCGCGACGACCACCAACAACGTCAACCAAATTATCAACGTTTTCAGGGTCTCCAACTCTTGTAGCACATCTACGCACACGGAACGAATTTGCATTTTGTTATTAATTATAATTTTATTGCAAACGGCCTACAGCCCTACACTATGACTATACGTTTATTAAAAAAATGTATAACTGTACGGGCAGTCAGTCGCTCACCTTGGATGTTACTATCCTTGACGTAATGTTTCACATAGTCGTGTATGTAATCTGCACAAAAAAAAAACGATAAATTAATATGCGGTCGTCTCCGTCGAACAAAATATCACATTTATATACGGACGACTGCGAATCGCCGTCTGAGCAGTCGTCCTATATTCAAAACAAAGTATTTCATTTTACGCGCCTATTTACCCCCTCCCGGGACAGACGAGCATGTCGTAATGATAGAGACATCGTAATATAAGAAAAATTATTATTATCTTGCAGAATTTACAATTATTATTATTATTATTATTATTGGACATGTCCTCCGCACCGCGGGTACTTGCGCATTCCAGGCGTCAGATTTCGCCGTGACCAGCATTATATTATACCATCTGCCCGCCCAAAATCCAACATAATCATTTTATGATAATAATTTACGCATCGTGTGTAATGACAAAAATACTATAAAATAGTACCTACGTGTAAGTCATCAGTCATCACTCGTCTGATACGATGACCTCTTTTGGTACACACGCGGTAATTATCAACGTTAGCCTATACGCTCGTATATCACATAATATAATATTATGTTTGAGACGAATGATGGTGCTCTATAATACAGAAGTGGCGTACACAACTGCAGTAGTTACCATACGTGCGGTATACCTACATGGTATATAATAATATGATGTGTGTGACGTATACGGTCGAGTTAATATAATGTGCTCAGACGCGGAGTGAAAAAAAAAACACGTACTTAAAACATAATAATATTAAATATATATATTGTATTATATACCTGCAGACGATAAAATTAATTTGATAAAGCACGTTCGGCGACGGCGGCAGGTGTAAGGGTAAGCAGGTATATAAAAAATAAATTAAAAAACTAAACTATGATAAAACCTGAGACATTTCAGACTTCTGGGTGAATATTCTACTGTTTTGTACCTATAACAATAATATGTGCTTGCGTTTGTTTGGCCGATTTAGAGCTTATAGTTGCCCCGGCAACACCCTCCCTCCAGCATATTATAATAATATGCGATATGTGTATAATATTAACTTAGCAGCACGATACTTGCTAACGGTCGACCCGATTGATTTCCCTATACACAGGACGTCTTCGTCGCTTCGGATATCCATGTATTAGGCTAACATGATACGTCGACTATTTCGTACAGGTATGGGTCAACTACCTGCAGCTGTACAGGCATGATATAATTACAGTCGTACGACAACGAGTCACGGGCAGCCTGAATAGCTGTACACAACGGTCACGTCCTGTATTAGGTATATGTAGGAAGACGGCATTATGGCGGAATCAGGTCACAAGAGGAGGGGATTTAGCTTTTAACAGACCCTGCGGGGTGGGTTTTTTTCCTTTTAAATCGTCTGAACAAACTAAAAACACAGAATCTTATGCGTCAGATAAATATTATGATGTCTGGATATGTCGGATATGCCCGCGCTTATCACGCACTGCCCGATCTCCGAAATTTGACGAAACGCGAGTAAATGTGTGATATCTATGATTCCTTCCGGTTATTCCTTTTAAATATTAATAATCGTAAATTTTTGTTTATTTTTTTTACAACGATGATATTGCTTTTTCGAAATTTGGTTGTTATACTCCTATAACAATTTTATAATCCCCCCCCCCGGTCCTATCAAGTTTAAAATTAATATATTTAGCCTGTGCACGTCCTGTAAAATGTGTTATATCATGACGTGTAAGTACCTATATGGCTATACCGCATGAGCTGTGTGCAACAAAGCTGTATAAAACTGTTTTTTTTTTTTATAATTTCGGACACAATGATTTTCAACTTGAAACAACTATCTATATAATATTATACAATACAACGGTGCAGCTGTACACGTGTTGTGACTAAATAATTTAGACGACAAAACCATTTAAAGAAGAATAGCGGAATATACTTGCAGGTTATGTGAAAGTTGACAAAATGTTTGATCGACGCAGTCGCGCAATAATAAATTAAGATATTATAATAAAATACCTCTATATCTCAATATTTGGACAAAATATACGATTTGGTCGGTCCAACATCATAAAATTGTTGTCGATCTGAGATAGTAAAATGACACGAAAATGACATGTTTTCTACCGCCGATAATACATTATCATTATTCATAAAGGATAAAACACGTTTCGTCATCACAAATAAACGATAAATATAATATATTTTTTTTTTATCCACAACGGATTTCGAGAAACGTTCAAATTCTTTTCTTACTAGGTATACATATAGCTGATATTATTGCGATATTATAACTGATATTATATGCGAGTATTACTAGAAATAAAAATAGTATCTAGTTTCCTAACCTACCTACATAGTTTTAATTTCATAGGTTATATTTTTTACCTCATATTATCTATAAATATTATTTTTTATTCGAGTCGTGTTACATGTAATACCTAATTTACAAGTAAGTGTAACAAGTAGCGTATTTAAGAATTTATCTCGTAGGGGCTACCTCGTATATATATTATATACATTGCATATTATTATATAGTCATATAGATAATAAATTATGGTGATAATTTTAGATATTATTACGAATTGTGTACAAAATTAAAACTTGTAAGTAATTTGTTGGTAGGTTAAAAAAAAATAATAATATTGATTATAAAACAAGATATTTATATTTTTTGTTACGCTGCAAAATAAAAATTATCTTTAATTTTGTTTATAAGTATAAAATATTTTGTTTAAAAGTATAAAATATTTTGTATATAATTTATGAAACTTATTGTTTTGTTTTACGGCAATGCATAATATAATGCATTAATTCTTTATGTCATCTAAAGCTGTATATTTTGAGTTCATTGTGCAAATTATCACGAACATCCGAAAACAATTATATAGTTGTGAGTTCACGGTTCGAAGAATCGGAGTGAAAAATATTGCATGACGTACAACGGACGTAGGCACACCATATTTAAAAAGCGTACATAGAATAGTACAAAATATGCATATTTAAATACTGAAAACTTAAAAAAATTATTTCAATTTTATAATTAAAATGAATATAGTACTACATTTTTTCAGTGCATATTACCGCAATTTCTCTTTGTTCTCTTATTCTAAATTGCTTATTAGTTTCTCTCGATGACAAGAATACTTTATTTGTATTTAGTTTCAAAATTATATTTATTATTTAATTATATATTTCAAGTTAGTAGTGTGTCGTGTCCCGAATCATTGTATAAGATTAATACATTTTCGTATTGCACCTGTGCACACACGTACCAATTTATAATGCTTTCTACACAGTCAAATGTTTAAACAATAATATGTGGTCCTAAATAGCCCAATAAACTGTATTTTAACTTATTGCAATAGTCAATTGAATATTTTTTATTTTCCTTTAATAACATTCATTTTTTAAACAGTTATTTACTAAATTTGTGTACAGTCGTGCCGAATTTAATCTGTGTACTCTCCTGTATACTTATCTATTGGGCGTTATTAATTAAATAAATAGTAAACAGTGTATCTTTTATTTTTCAAGTTTATTTTCGCTGCAGATTTCTGTAAAATGTTTTGTAAGAAATCCAACGGAGGAGTCCACGATGAAATATATTTTATTACCTTTTATAAAACGCGTTACTATATATGTATCACATATATTATAAACGAAATACACTTAAAAACCATATAGTGGCAAAAAAATACACACCTTCGATCATTATTGTGGGGCAAGTGTGTAGTGGTTAGTGCCTTAGCTAATGGCCATGTTATATATATATATATGGGTATTCCATAAAATATAAGTCATATTACGGACACACACACACACACACGACATAATGTATAGAACCATAATGCACGATAGGATAAAAGACCGCAATGTTTTTCAAATCATACGTTATAACCCAAATAAATAAATGGCGCATAAAATAGGAGTACAGTTACAATATTGACGAAAATCAGTTTTGGTTGAGCTGCAGTCGTAGTGTAATGCAGACATACTAATATATTATATTATTATGTATTAATAAAATATACCTAGGTGGTACATAATAATAATTATTTAATGCCGTCCAAAATAAATGGGAGAAAAAAATACCAGACGGAAATCAGAACGGACAATAAATTACAGACACGATAGCGCATTGGCCACGATGGGGGGGGAGGGGGGGTGAGTAATGAAAAAGTAAATTAATAATCTCAGCACAGAAAATCTCCCGTCCACATGACTACATATTTTTGTCGATTCAACGTAACAGGCGGAGACTTCAAAGACGAAAAACGCGTTGAATTTTTCGACCGCGGTCGCAATCGTATTAACCACGCGCGCGGCGATCATCATCGGTTACCTCGGTATCCAATACCAGAGTTTCTGAGATACGAGCGCGCGTTTTTCCGATGCTACCCATATATACCCACTTTATTATTATAATATATGTACATACTGTTTAGGGGGCATTCGATGATCGAGTATAACTGTACGAGGACCTAAAACATTGTATATATTATACAGCCGCAGGTATCATAAATCATTATTTATTACCTTACAGACAACGAAAATAACAATGCTGCAGAGGTATGGGTACCGAATTCTTTTCGGGATTGTTCCCCTCGAATCGTATTCCAAGGACATGCGGAGAGAAAAAAAACAACAAAACACGGTATAACAAAGCGGGACCACCGACCAATTTCGCTTCGCTACTAAATATATATATAATAATATTATTATCACAGTATAATAGGTATACACCTATATTATAATATATATGACAGTGTGGTGCGAGATCTGCGTCATACACACTCATACTATATAATAATACGAGCATAGATTTACGCGCAGAATCCCGACTTGCAGCGATCGTAATTCCTAGTTTTCGTTTGTTTGCTCGTATTATTATTATTAAAATTATAATACAAGAGTTACACATTTTTCGGTTATTATTTTTGATATTGCATAGGTAATATCACGCGCGTGCCACTGTCGCAATCGTTCGCGTTTACGAATACCTGCAGCGCAGATAATAATATTTAAGTCATTAGACGGTTGTGGCCGCTCGTTGTCTTCCACCCAGCACTGGTGGCAGTGTCCGAATATCGTATTGTTACATAATAGAAAGACACCGGCTAAAGCACGAGCACAGGACTAGTTGGAAGAAAAAAAAAAAACCCTAACCCGTCTTTGTACGGACCATCGTTTAAAGAATGTGTTGTTTTTCATTATTATTTACACCGCGATCACGTACATCGTCATCATCATCGAGCCCTATACGCGTTATTGTTGACCACAGATCGACTCGTACCCACGTCGTATTGTTATACGCGTATCACTCTAAAACGGCTTATCGAAAATAAAAATGATGTGCGTATAAAATAATAGACTGCAGTACAAGTCGAACGGCGGTCCAACAATAATATCGTCTCGTACGAGAGACTCAGGCGAAGGTGCGCTGAACGAATTTACTGCGGGGAAAAGTGACTATCCTATATCTCGCGGAGTACAAACGGAATACGTTATAGTTATTGTAATGAACGGATTATAATCCGGGGGCCCCGAGGTGCGTGCTACGCGATGATTTTTGGCGATCTTGACGGTGGTTTATTATGAGCTTGCAGAAGCGCTTCCTTCGCAGGTATAAACGTCGCAATGTGGAAAGCGGCGAGCGAGAGACATCGACGGGGTCGGCGCTCGGCCTCTGGGCTAATGAATATTCGCAGAAACGATAGGTAGGTATTGTAGGTATAAAGTAGTGTTTCACACGCGTGCGGTTAAATACGGCGAATATTATTGTAGACGACGTTCCAGAGTAGAAAGTCGGTACTGCGAAAGAAATAAGGTCCTCCCCTCGCGCGCGCCATCGACTTATTCGTCGCGAGTGGGTTTTTAATTTGTTCCTTCTCCGAGAATAAGGACGCGACGTTTGGCGGTTGACCTCGCTCGCAGAAACGACTGCTGCGGTTTTCGAGCGAATAATTATCATGATAATATATTAAAATAATAATAAGTGCAATAACA
Source organism: Sitobion miscanthi (assembly GCA_008086715.1). Lineage (NCBI taxonomy): Eukaryota > Metazoa > Arthropoda > Insecta > Hemiptera > Aphididae > Sitobion > Sitobion miscanthi. Next base: position 33,059,322 of record CM017799.1, on the reverse strand, counting down.
CTATAATACAACGCGGCTAGTGTAAGATTATATTATCATATTATAATATAGCAGATATAATGATAATTATTATAATCGTTATTGTATGTAATAATATATGCACTAAAAGTCCGCAATTACACGAATAGGATATAAAAAGTAAATATAATGCTCAATGTTCCACTATAACGGGTATATGGAGCGTAAAATGTATTCTATCGTCTATCGTATATGGTCAGAAACGCGCGCACCTATATTTATATGATATAATACGTATCAGTTTTATTCGAAAATTGCAGATCGGAAGGGAAAGCGGTACACCTTTTAAAATAAATACCGAGTAACTACCTCTAAAAAACACGTCGGTCTCATAAATGAGCTCAAACCCCCTCGGGCTATATTACATAGAAAATAATGTTACATACCTTGACACTGTTGTTGGCATATTTTGACGTCGAAGTTGTGCGAAGTCTCATTGCAGTACGAATGGCACGGGTAGCACTGGAGATCGTGGGCCTGGCACATGTGGTACTCGGGGCACTCCTTCTCGCCGCACGGCTTCCTTAGCGACAAGCCCGCCATGGCAACGACTACAACTGCAATCCAATTAAAAATACCACTGTAAGTCCGATGTTATCAACAAACAACGACGATCGTATCACGCGTGTGAGGTAAGCACACAAAAAAAAGAGTATATGGTCGCCGACGGTCGGAAGTCGTGCGCGGCCGAGTGCCGACTGCCGAGCCGACGACGGCTGCTGCTGGCGGGAACCGACGCTTTTGGCGCGCTCAGACCGAAGCCGCCGCCGACCAACCGGTTTGGCCGCGTCGCGAAATCGTTACGAAAACAACAAAATTTACAATAATAATAATAATAATAATCGTGGATTTCGCTCACCTAACGTCCTACGGCTGCTCTAGTCAATGACGGAGGCTGCGGTGCCGCGGTGCCGTGGAGGTAGCCTGTGGTCGGATGGAACCCGCCAAAGGCCCGTCGAACCATAATATTATTATTATTAATACTATATTATCGTCGTGCGGTACGAGCGGCGGCGACAGCGGCGTAGCAGTTGTAGAGGAATGTTTTCGCGTGTGCATACACACCACGACCGCTACGCTCGGTACTCCCCCACCGGGCGGCGGGTGTTCCGCCGCCGCTGCCGCTGTCGCTCACCGGGCAACCTGCGCAGGTATACACACACGCGACGCGGCCGAGTGACTCACCTTTTTCCGAGTCGACGTTGTCGTTACTGTTGCGCACCGCCTCACCACCACGACCACCGACCGCCGCCGCCACCAATTACTCCTGCCACCACCTCCGCCGCATCCGTTCGCTTTCTGCGCCCCCACTGTCGTTGGTACCTGTCCGACCGAACCATCATGACGCGCACCACACCTGTACCGACCGAAGACCGGTTTTGGAGCGGCGGCGGCGGCGGCGGTGACGGCGACGGTCCGCGATGTTGCCAAGCGGCTCGCTCCGCTCCGAGTCTTTTACTCTTTTGTTTCGTTATTTTTTTATCCGTTAACCACGAAACAATCGTTACAAAGTACTTTTCCCGGCGTCACGCGAAACCGCCAAATTCGTGACGAGAATCGTCGACGCTTTTACGCCAAAAGTCTGCTACAAGATATATTTTCCTATTTTTCCTCAAATAGCTGAGATGAGTACCCATTTCCATTTGAGCTTATAATAGTTATAACTACAGATTATTTATTTTCTTATAACTTCACTTCTTCACCTATATAGCTTAATCAAAATTGATATAGGTAATTAACTATATCAGGTATACCTATCGTTTTTTTTAAAAGCATTTGTCTGTTTTGAAATTCAAATGGGTAGGTAATTTATGGAATAATAATATATACTTTTCAATTTAAACACGAAGAAGGGATTCTGCACCAGCAGCATGTCATGTAGGTAGGTACTGTAGGAGCTTTACAATTTTCTTACTTATGTCTAACACATTAGACTCTGCACGCGGCATTAGCTAGGCGTTAGATGGATTTTCTATAGGAACTATCGGGGCGGACCGGCCCAGGGTGCTATATATAAGCCGAGTTGCACCCAGTGCCCCGATTATCACTGTCGGGCAGTTTCTTAAATGTATTTCCTATTGTATTGTAGAACTCTTTTCTAAATTTAGTGAGTTTAAACAAATATATACGAGCTCTTGATTAATTTTTCACACTGGACCAAAAATAGCCAGTCCGCCCGTGAAACGTGCTATAAAAATATTCCACAATATTGAAACGGTTCAGAAAATATCTGACTTGTCATTAATAAAGATTAAACCATCTCTATCAAAAATTATTATGGTTTGAGTACAAAAATCTACGGTGTTTGCATATTATCCTGCGGGTTTCATCTTCACCCCCAAAAAATTACGTGACGAGCCACGCTTTACCGAGCTGTAATACATATTTTTTATTTGATAAACAAAATGTGCAGTTATGCGATGACAGGATGAACACGTAACTACACTACATAGCGATATATGGAGTGTTTTGGCGCGTTACGTCGTCAAGGCTACCTCGTCGGTTCCAGCAAGTCTAACGCCGATTTTATTTTTTTAATATACCGATCGGCGACCTGGACTGCTTCCACAGCGTGGTTCGTGTAGAAATAAATGCGATACTTATGCGCGTGTGCCACTATCGCCTTATCAGCATTATATAAGTCCCGTAAGAAATAAATCAAAAAAAAAACAGTAATTCGTCACACGCACATATAATATTAAAGCAATCGTAAGTACTTAAACTGGTTACCAAGTACAACTGTTGTAGAAGCCTAAAGCTTATAAGCTCCTCAAAGATGTTTTGTCAATTTTTAAATAAGTAAACAAATAAGAACATGGGAAGTCGCTCTGCTGTATAGTAGATTTCGAGTGTTCTTTGTCATTGAGTGGTCACTGAAATGGATTTTTTAAATCTGAATTCAATTATAAATCATATGATAATAACGAAAAACGATTTTGCAGAGCGGAGACGGACCGTTAACGGTTAGCCTATATAAGAGTTAATGACAATGAGTGCCAATGACATTTTGTCCAAAAAAAAAATACACTCTACGGAAATAATGATCCTGTTTTGTAGAATATACCAAATTTGATTATTTTTTTTAAAAACTAATAGAGGCTAATATTATACTAAAAATATTCTACAGGCCACATTGAACTCCGTTTATCAATATTTTAATCTCAAATTTTATATGTTACTAAAAATAAGACAATTTTAAGTTTTATTTCCAAATTATTTTATACCATTATTTAAAATAAATTAAAAAACCGGAGTTCAGCGAAGCCTCTAGGAAATTTTATTTTTTCATATAAAAAATAGTTATCAGAATCCAACAATTCTACAAAACCTGTGCATTTTTCATGTAAATTCATTTTTTTAATATAATATACATCGTAACCAAACACCTTAAATATGTATTGGGCAGAAGATTAGTGGAAAAGTATTACAGTTTAAAATCGGAAATCAAAATATTAAATATAATTTTCAATTTTATAGAATTGCGAGCAGTTTGAAAAACAGGCACCAGGTCACGTATTAACGTTTCCTACTTGAAACTAACTACGACATTAAATCCGCGCTTCTGATTATGACGTTGTAAATTATTTTATTTAGAATATAGTAAAATTACCAAGTTATTATAAATAAAAATAATGGTTAAAACAAGTTATAAGCAGTTAATACACCCTTTAATATACACATAATGTGTATGGTATTAAATATATAAATTCAATAATAATGTTCTTTCTTGAGAAGATTTTTAGAGAACTTCAGTGAATCCAATTCTTCTTCTGTCAACATAGGTAGAATTAAAATCATGGTTTCTTCAACACTGTTTGCATAACTCAATAAATAAAAGTACACCATATTTAATTTTGAAGTTTTTTGACAAACCTAAAGACTAAAATTTTTATCAATACTTTAAAAAAAAAAAATGTCAAATGCCTATAAATAGCTTAAAATTAGTCTAAAATACTCTAAATGTTTTTAAATTTCATTGTGTATACAAAATTATAATATAAGTAATTTTTCTAAGTCCTATATAGGCTACAATCAATATTTTTGAATCACAACAAAATAAAAAAAATCGTTTATGGATAAATCGTTGTAGGTACATTTGTATAATATCCAACGTTTCAAAAATCATAATTTTGACCAATGTCATACAAATTTGAATTTTTAAACGTTTATAAACAAAAATTGTGATTTAACTATTTTCATATTTTTAATTGAAGTATGGAGTATGGACAACTTATGAGGAACCTTGGATTTAAATTTTTATTATTTTTACCAGAAAACAAATTTTATCATACACTAATTGAAAAAAAATTTTAATATTATAATATCATATCTAACAAGTGCTAATAATATTAAATATGAATATTCGGTGTTGTTTGATTCTCGTTTTTCCATATTTTATTTTTTTGTTTTTTTTCCGATTAAAAATACTGTAATTTAACCAAAGTACGAACTAGATCTAATTTGTTACTATATTAATGTTTTTTTTCATAGGAAGTATACTTCCTATAGGAACAACCCTCGAAGTTGAAAATCTTTTGACTTCTCCAAAAGGTGATGTGACTTAAAAAAAAAAAACATTATATTATATACAACTAATACATTCATCGTTCCGCTCAGAATTCAAAAGCGGTCAAGTAGGTATAACCACTCTACTGTATAATTATAGATGTCAAGTGCACAGTGCACCTTGTGCACCTTTATAGTAGGTCACTGTATAATGGTTGTGTTAAACTTGAATTTAATGATAAATCATTGAGTACGACGAAAACAGATTGTGATCGGAAGCAATCTGTCAGCTTATGACAATAATAATAATACCCGATTTTGAAGGATTTTGTCAAAACTCAAATTCAACCATTCAAACGATACTATATATAAATTGTAAATATACGCATTTTCTATACATTTTAATCACTGAAAAAAAGTTGTGACGAATCTTATTGTATTACTTTTTAAGCTTTTATACTCGCAAACAAAAAAGGTTTGAAAATAATTATTATATAAAAATTTAAATTATGTTTAAAAAATATACAAAAAGTTATTACGTTCCAAATTCATTTAATCAAAAAAATATTGATATTTTTAAAAAATTCTAAAAAGTAAACTACTCGACTTAGATAAATGTTTTTACTATCAAAATTGTTCTTATAATCAGATTCACAAATTGGCTATTTTGAATAATAATAATAAATTAAATCTTAATTTTTTTTATTTTCAGTGTTAAAAAATAAAAATAATTTTTTGTATAATATATGTGTAGCACAAGTGACTATAAATTATATGTTAAAAAGAAAATTTGAAATATTGATTAGAACAAAAGTTATTCCAAAAGTCAGTTCCATCTGTTATACGGCGTGTGTATTCTATGATACATTTATACGAATAACATAACAATTAATATTATGTGTTATATCATTATTATTCTTGCGAAACGTCAATGAAACATTTTGTTGACTTAAAGCACGGACTAAGATATAATATATAGATACAGATACAGTATATCTTAGTTCGTGACTTTAAGTCATAACACAACCCGACAACCGTCACAACTAAACAGTGAACCGCAATTCTTTTGTGGATCTGTCACAGCACGTCAGCACGTGTACAGAAAGATGCAAGTTGCCTAACCCTATCAGCTGTTCAAGTTGAAAATCATTTAGTGTCTGTGTTTATTGCAGACATAAAAGCAGTCCCTCCCTCTCCAGTCTCTTGCGCAGAGACTCCTAAAATCTTAAGCACTGAAGCATTAGTCATTATTAAATTATTGTAAATAGTATACCTAGGGTTATAATAACTGTTAACGGTTTGCCATTTACCAATTTAAGAACATTAAAACTAGCACATAAATATAAGCACTTGTATGCTACCTTCTGTTCTATCATCACTGAACGAAAACTTTATTTACAATTTGGTATTTACATGTTTCGCATATAGTATATTATATTCAAACTGTAGATATGTATTACATCCCTATAGGTATATCGTATAATAAACGAGTATACGGCATTATAGTACAATGGTAAAATACATCGTTCACTGTTCTCTAAAAGGTATGCCAAGATTTTAAATAAATTCATTTTTTAAGTTTTGACTACCTACTTGATTCTATTTAAGTCTTAAGTATACCTATACACTGTTAAAAATCAGTTAGCTGTTGGCTTTGCATAAAATAATGAACATTACTGAGTACCTATTTAGTATTTATACAGTGTGTCCCACCGAAATCTGACAAATGTCATAACTTATGCTATATTCAAAATATTAAAGTTTTTTATACATAATTTATAGTCACTCGCGCTACACGTATAATACACAAAAAATATTTTTATTTTTTAATACTGAAAATATTAATATTAATTTTTGGAATTTGCTGACATGAGTATATTTCTTAAATTAATTACAAATCACATAATATTAACAATTTTTGACGTATACGTTTAAGTAGCATAATTTTTTTTTTTGTCAGATCTTTATATTACACCCTTATAGTATAAATGTATAATATAGGTATATGGCAAGTAAATATATTTTCAATTTTGCTATTTGATACCGGTACACTATATACGGTACACTATATATATAATATATAATGACTATAAAACACTAACTCGACTAATTGTCTTATGAGTGAATTAAAACGATAAGATATATTAAAAAAGGTGACAAATTTAAAAAATGTGCAATTAGTATTAAAAATAAATTAATATTCAATAGAATTTAGATTAGGTTAATGGTACCGACGCACTGGGTACCGTATGAACATATTATTATTATGATAAACTATTGTCGCATGCATATTAACTAATGAGTATAGGGTATTATATTATATAGTTTATGCCGATTGTAGTCAGTGTAGGTATGTATGTTAAATAAATGGACAATGAATGACAGTTTATGAATCATAACTTAAACAAAAATAAACGCACTGACAACTGACCACATAATATTTTAAATGTTAAAATGTCATACAACTAACTTAGTAGTTGGCACATTTTAATATAACACACATACTAAGTATTCTGTATTTCTAAGTATTTCTACGTTTTTCCTTTGAAAAAAAAAATCATAAAAAGTTGTCAACTCATAATCAATCGCAGTTATTTTTGACAGTTTAATTTGAACCTGACCCGACTTAACGACAGCCAGCAATAATAGTCATAACTTCATATAAGCCACAATAATTATTATTGACTATGATTTATTCTATACAATAAGATATTTTATAGCAGTATAATTATTCATTAAAATTAATTTCAATATTACTTATACATACGATTTACTTATAACCCGCAGTTCCTAGTAACTTGCTATTATATTTAATAAGTAAATAAGTATCTGCTGAAGTCTGTAAATAACGTTGAGTACACAAATTAATTATTTATATGAGTATAATATTTAAAGTTCCAACTTCTCACCTTGTGCAAGTCGTTTACTAGAGAATGCGTTAAGATTCACTTCCCTCGGGGACTGCTATAAAAATGGCATATGCCATCGTGCGATCGATGGAGACTTCCACAACTTCAACTATTACATTGTATGCCACAAAGGAATGTCTCTATAATGGTCTCTATCGAAATTACGACTATTTAGTTTCACATCGATTCCGTTCAGTATATTATCTGTTTATTAATCCGAGCGTTCGAGAAAAGTTGCAGTAGATCACCAGTCATCACTATCTATTACAGTAATGTCAACCTTAACTTCAGCTACTCTGTTAAAACACAATACGAGTAATATATGACACATGGCATGCATTTAACCCGCAAATTAACTGTTGTATGATTGGCGTAATTACGGGGGTGCATGATGTAACCATACTCGAAGATTTGCTTTTGAACCTGTTGACGCTGAACTTTCATCCTATTTAAATATAATATTATTTATTGAATTATTTAATAAGAGAATGACATAACTGAACAAACAATAAAATAATGTTTTGTTATCATTTTTTTTTTATTACTTATCAATTATTATATCATATGTGGCATTAAGACACTATCACAGACCGTAGAGTGTAGACTAAATTTTAACAAAATAACATTTTTTACTCGATTTACATGATATCGTATTTTTAAACGTATATACAGTGTTTAAAATATAAATACTTTGATATTTGTATGTAATAAAAAGTTAGTGTACGAGAGCAAAGCAAGCGGTTGGCTTCAAGTATGAATTAATTTGTCTTTATGATTATTGGACCAATGAAAGTTTTGCACCTGCTTAAATTTAATGGAATTACGCTAATGCGGTAATATTATCGTAATGTGTTGTGGTATTATGCAGTCCACGATATAGTATAATATTAAATACACTTACATACATCGCCGATTGCACCAACCTTCAATAATATTATAATCGGTGGCGTAGAATCTGGTATAGGCACCTACGTTAAATACCGGATGTGACGTTCTCTGATCGCTAACCACTTATCACCCCTGTATAGGCTGCAATAACGATAAGAGTGTAATACTAACTGATAACCGAAACGTGTAATGTACCTACCTTACTTTTTTTCTAGTAGTATATAATATTACCTTCCTAGTTCCCACTAGGTTGATATTATTATGTATTTATGTCTTTAATAGTGTTATGTCTACATTATATGATATAGAGTGTATAGACCATATAGACTCTGTGTAGGTTAATACCATGATATAGAACCGGGATAATGAACCATGTAAATTGTATGATCCAAACATTCCGGTGAATTATTATTCACTTCAGTTTGGTCTAGCGAATTTGTAGTATGTGTGGTAAGGTTTTTGCTACAAAATACTGTGCAGAATAAAAATTATACTTACTCGCCAAATTTGAAATATATATATATATATATTATATTTTTTTATATTAATTTTGAATTACCAAACAAATAAAAAGAAAGTGTTTAAAGAATAATGAAATATATAAAAACAACTTATTTTAATGATTATGAAAAAATAAATATTTGAGCATTTTACAAATCACAATTTATGGTTATATAGAAGTAGGTATACTAGTATATATACCTGTAATCTGTATATATAGTATAGCTGTAAAACTTAAATGTTCGACGCAAAAAACGAGTAATAAAATAGTGGTAAAGCTTCAGGCTTCTATAGCCATACGGTGTTATAACTTTCATGTAAAGAACTTTTTTTTTACGACTTCCCAGTCTGACCATTTAAAATTCTTTAATGCTGCTGACCCGTTAATTTTACCTATTTTTTTTCGTTCACGACGAAGTATTATTTTTCACCATAAAAACTCCGCACCCTCGGGAATAGAGAAAATGAGATTTTTTATGTGCGTAGATTTATTTTAGAACCCTGAGCAACAAGTTATTATCTTTTAACATACGTAAATTCGCAACGTTTTTTTTTTGTTTGGTGTGTCTGGACTCTGGAGATTTTCGTTATAAAATACTACGAATATAAGTATTAATTTTAGTTAATTAATTAAAAAAGTGATTCTAGGTGCTTTCCAGTATATCAAGTTCAATATGATTTTCTTAATCCTATCTGTTACTTATCGCATGGTCTACCTTTCACATTAATTAATATTATTACATTATTCAATTATTGCATAGTTTAAAATCGCTGTAGCTGCAACTATATACCTAATAATTTATAAAAATATGTATCATAAATAATATATACCTATATTATATTACCTACCGACTAATGCCTATCTATGTATGATATGATACACTGATTCATATTTCTAAGTACGAGTTATCATTTATCACTATAATATTATAATAGTTATAATATATTGACTCTAGGGCGACTTAATGTTGACCTGGAAGCCGGCCCAAAGCTACTTTAAAATCTATGGTTGGGAAAATGCTTACTCCTGCCGCCCGCTCCAAATGACGCCCCTGGTTATAATGTACCTATTATTACACCATCATTGAAACTACTATAACCATGTGGTCAGTATTAATAATGTGTTATTTACCAAATACAATAATATTGTTTAACGATTTCACTATAGTCATTAATAATTACTTAACCACACGGTGAAGAATAGTTTAATATTTTAAAGTTTTCAACTATTTGGTAATTTGGTAACGGTTTAACAATTTACCAGCAACCATCACACGTCCACACAGTGGCACGGTTCTGATGCCCATCTATTTCCACGCCTAAGTTGACCTGAATAAGTAATAAACACAGAAAAAGTCGGACACAAGAAAATGTAACGACAGCATGTAACTCAACACTCAACAGTGCTATATAAGATAAACGTGATCATATTATACATGTAATACCTACATATACGTATACTATGACATTACTTAATTATTTTGCTACCTAGGTATCTTATTATTATTATTTTAATGGTAAAAAGTGTAGCGACTAAAAATGTTTTTATGCGTAAAGGGTTAAAGTTTCAAAGTTGAAAGGGTCCCAAGTACACGCGTGTTGTGTCCCGAGGTCCAATGGATCTTTAATCTGTTATCTGTATATATAAGTAGGTATATAACTACCTACGTTAAAAGAACATAGAGTTATCGAAACGTGATATTGTATATAATATGTGTGCGTGAATTGTGAATAATACCATTAATAATCATTTATCAATATTGGGTAACAATAATGAATATAATTTATTTACAATCAACGGTTACACTAATAAGTAGGTAATAACGATAAAACGTGTAAATTAATAATTTATCGACCATCATTTCCATACATAAGAAGTTTGTAAATATGTAATTGCGTCATGTAAATCATTAGAATGCAAATACAATAAATAAAAATAAAGATACATTATATGGAAATATATATATATAACGCTACATGACGTAAAAGTAATAAAAGAAAAAAACAATATGTTATATAGACTTATATAACCTTGAAAAAATTGTAAAAACATTGAATAATTAAACATTCTGATCTCATACTACCTAGTATATAGGTACCTATATTTTATGAGCAGTCACTAGGTAGTATGAGTATTTTATTATTGTGTACAATATGTATTTATTATAATTTATAAATAGCTATATTCATATTTATTTTGTGATCATTAAAACAATAATTCAACGAAATTCAGACATCGGTATTTTATCCCGAATATAGTCAGAATAAAATATATTTCAGGTTCTCACTTCTCAGTGAAAGCTATAATTCGTGGAAATGTTGCCGAGCTGTATAACAGTATATTAATAGTATAATCACTTTTAACAGAATTGAGTAACGGTTGGTAAACGTGTTATTATAAATTATGATCACAGGGACATCACTTTGGAAAATCCAGATGACTAGGTGAGATATTTCCTTCCGAAGAAACTGCCAAAATATATTGGATTTGCTTATTTATAATTTAAAATATAAAATCTAAATAATTATATACTTTGGTAGATACTAGATACCCAAACAAATATACTATTTACATTTTACATGGGTATGGGGTGCCAATTAGTAAAATTTTAGGGTGAAGGCAAAACAAAAAAACAAAAATGTAAGCTGAAAAAAGGTTTAATATGTTTTTCAATATTTAAATATAAAAATGCTATTATGCTAAGAATTGATAATATAATTAATATTTGTATTGTTATAAAAATACAGATTATAGGTACAGGCTGTAAGACCTGACAAATTAAAAAAACAAACATACTAGTTAAACGTATCTCGAAAATTATTAAAATCATATCAATAAATTATTTAAGAAATATACTTATATCAGCAAATTCCAAAAAAAATTTATTACGTTTCAAATTAATTAAGTCCAAAGAAATATTAAAATTTTAAAAAATATAAAAGAATAGACAAATTGTTTGAATTAACATTTTTACCATCAAAATTTGTCTAAAAGTTAGATTCATAAATTGGATACTTTGAATTTTTCCTAAAAAAAAAATTTAATTTATTTTTTTAATTACGAATTTTTGGTAAAAAAAAGGAAATGTTTAACTATTGATTACCTGAAAGGGTAGAGCAAAAATATTTCATTTGACAGATATTTTTGTTTCATCCTGTACATAACTAAATGCGTTTTTATGAGTAGGTAGTTCTAGTAAAAAAAAAAAAAATAGTGAATCATAAATAATCAAATTTGTTATTCGGTATCGGTTAATAAGAACTGAAAATTTCTTTGTTAAATAATGTTGAATATAATTTCTAATATTAAAATCCAGAGTGAATCTTGCCAAAAGTTCATATCAGAAAAGCATATATCTAGGTATAAGATACTAACTAAATAAAGACCTTTGTATCCCTATAGAAATTGGTTATTATGTATTTTACACGACTTTTTTGAACGATTTCCATCATGTTTATCATACTTGACCTCTTACATGGTTATAACTTATTGGTATAACTATAAACTGTTGAACAATTTTCGACACGTAATACGTACAGACAATTAGATCACTAACGTTGGACTGTGGCAGTCAGCAGTCGAATTTTCTGAATTTCTATGCAATTTAAAACTACCACATTATAGGTATATAGGTACAGGCGTACAGCATAAGTGAGTTGATATAACGATTATATTTATTTATTATGTACAGTCTAAATGTAGTCAATGTTTACACTCCACGCCACCGCCGACCACCATAAGCGGAAATGCATGTAAATTTCAGGGGGGCTAGCATTTTTAACATAAATGTAAGAGGGGGGCTTCGATCCCTCACAACTAAAAAACTGTATATTTTTGGAGGGGTTAATGGGATATTTGGGGAGCCAATTCTCCCCTCCCCCAATTTCCGCCAATGCACTTCACACCTCACTGTGATGAGCCCTGGACAATTTAAAATGATTCTTAAAATAGAAAAAATAGCCCTCAAATAGTTAAACACAATGTCATCTTACCACTTATATTATATCACTATAGTTACAGCAGTAACTAGGAAGTATCGTTCTCACAGTTAAACAATCTATATATTATATTATATAAATTAATGTTTGTCTGTCTTTTATGCATTCCTATGAACCGATTCTGATGACATTTTTTGTGTGCGTTAGAGTAATTTCCCGGGATGATTTAGATTCATAATAGGAACCCGGTAGGTTCAAAAATAAGGGGAGGTACTCAAATAGGGATTTTGTAATTTACGATGAAAATTTTTGTTTATAAATGGTTGCTATTGGTTATAGTAGAAATAATTAGATAAATTAATATATATTATTTTATTGGTTGTTATTGGTTAATCGGGCTGATCAGGTACAAGCATGCATCAAATCGAATTTTCGCACATTTCCTACCAAGGTGGGGGAGTCGCACTTACTGCACCCAAAAGGAATTGAACAATTACAATTTTTTTAGTAGTTGTCATTTTTTACGGGCATCGAAATGCGCGGGATCAGTTAATTAAATATATAAAAACAAAATACATGTTTACAAATTTTGGCAATTATGTTTTTAAGTTTTTTTTACTAAGTACCTCAGCGATTACTAACGACTGTATGTCTCTACGAACTATTAAAAGCCACTTGAAAATAATCCACGTGATTTATTAAAATATTTAATTGACATTTAATGCCTACATACGGTTTTCATATACAAGGTGTACCTAACCTACAGCAGGATGACCTGACAAAAAAAAAATAAAAAAAATATGCTATGCTTAAATACATGACAAAATTGTTATAATTATATGATTAGTAAATATACTCATGCCAGCAAATTCCCAAAAATAATATTTTGAAAAAATTTATCACATTCCAAATTAATTTTATCAAAAAAATATTGATATTTTCAAAAATCCTAAAAAATAAACTACTCGACTTATAGATATATGTTTTTACCATCAAAATTGTTCTTATAATCAAATTCACAAATTGGCTATTTTTAATTTATTCAAAAAAATTTTAATTAAAATTAAAATTTTATATTTTCTGAATTAAAAAGAAAAAAATAATTTTTTGATAATAGGTATACGTGTAGCGCAAGTGACTATAAATGATATATATATAAAAAAATAAATTTTAAAATACTTACTAGAACAAAAGTCATTTCATTAATCAGGTCTTTCTGTTACACTCTGTATATTATGATATAGGTAAGAATAAAATAAATGTGTTTGATGAGTCATAGTGAAATCATTTGCATATAGTTGGAATTAATGAACATGCATCTTTCGTATTTTCGTTAATGTTGTGCTGTTGTGGCAATAATTGACTTTAGGGCTAAATAGAATTTTCCAAAATACGCCGACACTCAAGCAACCGATGAAATACAATTTTATTATTTTCAACGACAAACTGTTCCTGGGTGCAGGCGTTGCAGCGTATACGTAACCTAAATATCAATTATACGTTAATAACATTTTAAGTACCTACATTATGATCTATGTTCCGTAATAAATCACACGGCACACTCTCACGGCGATAATGGAAATTCAAAATTTAAGGTTGGGGAAAATTATTATTATCAACAAAGTTATATTCGTTCTACAATTACGTTGTTTTATGCGGTTTTATTGATGCGGGATACCGATCAAGGAGTTCAGTATGCAACTTGTACAACTTGTATGTACGAGGGTCGATCTGTGTCCATCAAGTGTGCGTTTAGGGGGTTTACCAATTGCGTTTAAAATTACGTTTTATAGTATACAAATTGCCCTTTTAGTTATTTTCAGGGTTTGTAATATTATAATTTATATGTATACCTTTATAAAAATGTGCATTAGATATATAATATTAATATATATTATATAATGTATTTATGGTACATACCATTGTGATTTGTGTTATCCCGTATATGTCCATATAGTACATTAGTGATTAGTACCCAGTGGCGCCGAGTCTTATAAATTTAAGTGGAGCGAAATCAAATTAATTACACACCCACCCACCCACCCCCCCTTCCAAAACATTTAAGTTTTTACCTATTTCAATTATCATGCCAGTTTTTTAATATTTGTATCCAGTAGTGGTAGGTAGATTACCTATTAAAATTTATGGGTAGACACACCTACTGATAGATACATGGGATACAACTATATAATTTTTATCGCCGCCAGTGTCGCAGTGAAATATAGACCACATTTTTATCATGAACATTGAAAAGATCAAATCTTATTTATTTGCATTATTAAACAAACATTAAGTGCTAGATTAATAATTTAATAACCTATACCTAATATTATAGTAATTTAATGTAAAATACAATAAACATATTTTACCTTATTAATATACCCTAATATAACCCATTTATTAAATCTGTATAAGAATTTTGTGTACCACATTTCTGAACAAACAATTTTGGATCTACAAAGTATTTGTTGTAATCTTTGTAGGTACATATATTTGATATTTTATCATAGGACCCCATAAATATTACATAGAAAAAATGTATATAAATGATTATTTCAATGAAAATAATAATATCTTATAATATTTATAATACAATTAATTGCACATATTAGAAATTTAAGTATAATATTGACATATCGTAGTTTTTTTTAAATAGTAATTTTGCAAGTGCAGAACTATTGGATGCAAACAAACTAATACAGTTCCAACATCAATAGGTACATCTAACTCACATGACATAAATCATCAATGCTTCAAGCCTCTCCTCATTCATTGTCGAACGTAAGCGATTTTTAATTAACTTAAGCTTTGAAAATGCGCGTTCTGGAGAGGTACTAGATACTGGCAATGTCAAAGCTATGCTTAAAGCAGTATACATGTGAGGAAAGATTTCTTTTAAGCCAAATGACCGACATATTTTGTAAATTTTTTCTATTGATTCACAATTTTCTTTCTTTTTATTTTGACTTGGTATATTATTAGGCTCTTCATCACTTTCAAATTCCTCTTCAGATTCGTTTAACAATTCATCATTATGCATTTTTTTTGTGTAATATCATTATTTTTTCAAATTCACAATAACAGCTGGAAAATTGGATATATTCTTTTCGCAATGTATTCAACTCAACAAACTGACTGTAAACATCACAAAATGCTTTAAAAGCATCGTCTGAGATGTAAGATGTTTTAGCTACTTCTTCAAGTCTTTTGTGCGAGAATAGAGCCAAATCTTTAAATAAAGGTACTGAATGGTCATTAAATCGATCTGATATTTGTGTTATTACAATATCTACGATTGTAAAATAAACATTAATTTTAAAATTTTGGATTGGGTCAATTATTGACTCATCAGAGGATGTTTCTCCAGCTCTAATTTTAACACGGCGAACACGTTTTGATGGTAAAGGAATAAAAGTTATATCTTCTTTAGATTCAATAAAATTTTCTTTTCTTCTAGTAGTTTGTTGAATTCTTCATCACACCGGAACTTTTTCATCTTTGCAAGACAGTTTTGCATATATTTATAGCAGCCAATATCAATGTCTACAGTTTGAAGACATTTACTGAGAATACTTGTGGTATCAAAAATATTTTTAAAACATAAGGCAGTCAGCAAAAAACGTTCTTGAAACAAATAATGAAGTAAACTTCAGCCTGCACACTTGATACTCTATCCGTTGTAGAATCATTTTTTAATTCATCTAAAGCATCAACTATCGCTTCATAAGTACAAAAAATAGTCATGAGGGCACTTGAATGAGACGACCAACGTGTAGTTTCAACTCGTTTAAGCCTGCGTAAAGGTTTTCCTGGATATCTTAATTCCTGATGTTTAGTGAAGCAATGTGTACGTTTTTTACTGCTTCCCATAAAAGTGTATAAATTTCTAGATTTCCAAAAAGATCTCGAGCTTCTGAGCAACAACTAACAGCATCTACAATAACTAAATTAAAACGGTGAGCCCAACACCAAACATACGTGGCACTTGGGTTTTGTTGTTTAATGAAAGCCTGAAGACCGTTATAAGTGCCTCGCATAGATGCTGCGCCATCGTACGACTGTCCAATCAGATTGGTTTTCCAATTTAAATTCATTTCTGAACATATACCATCAAACATTGTCAACAAATGTTGTCCAGAAGTTAGAACAGTTTCACGTAATGCAATTAACCTTTCACACACATTTCCATTATCTTGATTTATGTATCGGATAACTAAAGATAACTGTTCTTTTTAGATAAATCAAACGTTGTATCTAATGAACAACTAAAAAAAACTGAACTAGTAATCCTTTTTTATAATTTCTTGGATGTGCTTTGTAATGGCTAGAATCAGTTGATTTTGTCGCTCCCATGATATAAAGTTGACCATTTTTCTACCTTTTGCTTTAAACAGTTGATACATACGATGATAAGGCAGGAGAATACTTCGCTAACAATAACACCAGATCTTAAAATTCCCCTTATTACTTTCGTCCCAACCTTCTCTATGCCACGAAAAGGCAAGGAATGACGTCCTAAAAACAATGTGATATCAATTAAATGTCTGACTACTTCTTGATTAAATGCAACGTTAGCAACAGCTGCCTCCTTAATGACGGTATGATTGGAAACGCAGCTTCTCTGTAAGCAACTTTTATTGAAGCCAAAATATGTGGTTCAGATGTTTCATGTACAGCAATACTAAATGCTCCTTTTCTAAAATTACAAAATCCAATTTGTGACAATTTTCCAATTTACATCCACGACCAAATAATGCACAATAAAGACAATATAACTTGTTTCAGTTATAGAGTAAGATAACCATTTTCTACGTGTTGTCTCGCCACTAGGTAACTTTCTCCAATACCAGGATTCATGGAAACGCCTGCCTGAACTCTGACATTCAGGAAAGTTCTTATTTGGCATATCAATAGCTGATGGCTGAGAAGGTCCCATTTTTAGAAAATAATTTACTAGTCAGGTTCAAGTGTTCGAGTTTCAATACGACCAAAAAATGCAGGGTCATTATCAAGATCACAATATCCTATAAAAAGAAATAAGATTAATGAATTTAATAAAATGTTTTTATAAGATATTAACTATTATGATGTTTTTTTAAATTAATTTTTATAATATAAATTCTTTATTAAAAATCTTTTTCTTTGAAAAAAAAAAACATTGAAGTAGAATACAATTAAATGTAAACTTCATTAAGGTACTTTTAACTTTGTACGTCAGTACAAAATTCTTATAAAGTCAATGAAACATAAATTAATATTCTATTTATTTACCTTTGGGTACAAGCATTTCATTAATGTTTTTCTAATGATTTAACACCGTCTTGAACACCACCGTTATCTGTAACGTTCTCATTTAAAGATTCAACATCGACTTGAAAGTTCTTTCAGTTTGATTATAATCTTAAAGCATAAAAATATAAATGTACTACTGTGGTTTATACACGATAAAAAATTAAATAATTTTCATTAAAATTGAACTATCAATATTACTTTAATAAAATATATTTAAGTAGGTTTTAAGTAATTACAACTGTGTATATTAGTACTATTCTTATAAACTCAATAAATCATAAAATTATATTTTATTTATTTACCTTTGGGTACAAGCATTTCATTAATGTTATTTTCTAATGATTTAACACCGTCTTGAACACCACCGTTATCTGTAACGTTCTCATTTAAAGATTCAACATCGACTTGAACGGTTCTTTCAGTTTGATTATAATCTTAAAGCAATAAAAATATAAATTACTACTGTGGTTTTAACACGATAAAAAATTAAATAATTTTCATTAAAATTGAACTATCAATATTACTTACTAATAAAATAATTTAATATATTTAAGTAGGTTTTAAGTAATACAACTGTGTATTTAGTACTATTCTTATAAACTCAATAAATCATAAAATTATATTTTATTATTTACCTTGGGTACAAGCATTCATTAATGTTATTTTCTAATGATTTAACACCGTCTTGAACACCACCGTTATCTGTAACGTTCTCATTTAAAGATTCAACATCGACTTGAACGGTTCTTTCAGTTTGATTATAATCTTAAAGCATAAAAATATAAATGTACTACTGTGGTTTATACACGATAAAAAATTAAATAATTTTCATTAAAATTGAACTATCAATATTACTTAATAAATATATTTAGTAGGTTTTAAGTAATTACAACTGTGTATATAGTACTATCTTATAAATCAAAAATCATAAAATTATATTTATTTATTTTACCTTGGGTACAAGCATTTCATTAATGTTATTTTCTATGATTTACACCGTCTTGAACACCACCGTTATCTGTAACGTTCTCATTTAAAGATTCAACATCGACTTGAACGGTTCTTTCAGTTTGATTATAATCTTAAGCATAAAAATTAAATGTACTACTGTGGTTTATACACGATAAAAAATTAAATAATTTTCATTAAAATTGAACTATCAATATTCACTTTAATAAAATATATTTAAGTAGGTTTTAAGTAATTACAACTGTGTATATTAGTACTATTCTTGATAACTCAATAAATCATAAATTTATATTTTATTTATTTATTTACCTTTGGTACAAGCATTTCATTAATGTTATTTTCTAATGATTTTACACCGTTCTTGAACGGTTCTTTCTGTTGACTATAAATCTTTAAAGGACCACGAAACAAAAAAAAATGATTTTGGGCTTAATAACAGTAGGTATTATTATAACTAACGGTGGTACTAAAATTTGTATACGTCGATTTGTTAACAGGCGGCTAAAGCCAAAGAGAGATAGCCGCGTGACGTCACAAGATCACACGGCGCGGCGGCGGCGTATACTTTTATACAGGAATCACCGACGCGGTCTAGATTATTTATTTATAATTTTTTTATATTCAACAAAAAATAAAATTAAAGACAATTATCATAAGTCAGTGGGTTTTAATAAATGTTAGTGAACGTTTTGTCGTTTTAACTAAATTTAAATGTACGTAATTAATTTGTATTACCTCTATTAACTATGGTATTAGAATTGAATTGACATTGATGTAATATTATTTCGATATTTCACATAAATATATACTTTTATAGATTATCAGATGAATATAATATATTTATTGTTCTAAAAACTAAAATAACAATATAAACACTTTTAAGAGAATATTATAAAATTAAATTGTGAATCTCGAATATCTTTTAGACCGTATTTCTTCAATATTTGGTCTTGGTATTGGAGCTATGGACTTAGGAATTTCAATTTCTTCTGGTATTGTTATGATATTATATTCGTTTGTTTTTTTTTTTACCAAATCGAGTACTTCTTGCATAATTTGTTTTCGCCAATCATGATCAGTACGCTCATCTACATTTTTTATTGTGTATTTCCCTAACGGTTTCGAGTATACCATTTTATCACCTACTACTGTTTATTTGTATTGTAATTATGTCCCATATACAATGATGGTTATGTACATACCTCTATATTTCAGATGATTCGTTTTTGGCATATATTTTAGCCTTACATTATGATAAGATTATTATTCGTAAATACAATAAATGATTATAATTTATAATACACTACTTTACCTCGTAAAACAAAATTCCAACGATGAAAATGTTTAGTTGAAAAATACGTCCGTTTACGAAGATGTATAACGGAATGGCGGTTGATCGACGTTCGTCACATAGCATAAGTCTTATTTTAGATAAAAATAACTAACCAATAGAGTAATTGTATAGGTCTGTTCATTGTTGTGTCTGCGAAGTTATTTATAATATAATTGAATATTATAACAAAAATTATAAATAAATAATCTAGACCGCGTCGTGATTCTGTATAAAAGTATACGCCGCCGCCGCGCCGTGTGATCTTGTGACGTCACGCGGCTATCTCTCTTTGGCTTTAGCGCGTTAACAATCGACGTATACAAATTTAGTACCACCGTTAGTTATAGTAATTAACCAACTATTAATTAAGCAAAAATCATTTTTTGTTTCATGGTCCTTTAAGCAAAAAATAAAAAATATCTAGGTATTATAATTTATAAATACTAAAGAATTAACATGTATATTTGTGTTATTAGTTAATTCACTTACCATTTAAAGCAATTTGTTCGGGATAGGTATTGAGTTATCTAAGATGTCTAAATTATGGTTCTTTATAATATTTATACTTTCTTATGAAGAATGATTTATATTTAAACACTTTTGTTTTGACTTAACAATTTTACACGCGTGAGTAGACGCAACCAATGGTAGAATTTCATTCCAAGTTGTTTTTTTGCCACACACACATCATTTTGTGATGAAGACATGGCGAATAGAAGTTGGTTAAAATTTTTTACAAGTCACTTTAACAAAACTCACTTGAGACACTGAGACTGGTCACTGCTATTCTGTTTATGTGTTATTTCCACGTCTGTATTTAACAAGATACACGAACACGAAAAACGGATAAAACAAAACAACTTACAAATCCACTAATGACTATTGACAAACGTCTAATAGGTCTATACACAATTGTGTCGGGCTGTAGGGATCGGTGCGGCGCGCGGCGATTCCACTCCGCAATCTCAATAGTCGAACTCGAACGGTGCGCTCAGTTCTAAAAATAAAATGGTTTTTTGTAGGGTTCATTCGGCGCTACGGCGAATTCCCAGATAACGATAACGGTAATACATATTTTGAGATCAAATTACAGAAACTGAGAACTCTAACGTAGGAACAAAGTAAACAGTAAACTGTAGTTTTTTTCTTCGGTGCATATAATATGATAACAGAATACCCATATTTTGTTCATTTGGATTTTAGACGTTTGAATAAGTTTAATGCTGACTTCTAGCGGTCTAAATTTTTTTTTATATATTTACAAACCAAAGACTTTATTTTACAATATTTACATTTACATTCTTGAATCATATGCACGCGTTTTAGTTTACAATTTTACATTATTTAGTAAATTCATACACGACGCCAGAGAGAATCGCGCGCATCATCATAATATTCTGTTTGCGACTTGGCTGTATGAACTTAACCAATAATCAGTGTAAATTCAAACACACGCCTACGAAACACAGCATAACATCATCGGCGCAACTATTACTGTGAACGAGCTTGAATGTGATATCTAATATTAATTCATTATTAGATATTTATTTTTTATTAGCGAATAGTGATGTGTTATAGTTTGTTTAGGTAATATGTACCTGTATAGCGTAACACGTAATGCAGTATTGCTGTCAATAGTTACAACTAACTTACTCTATAATTTTCACCCTCAGCAACTTTATGACCTGATATAGTGACACATGACTGACCACTGACCCACCCACCTACCCACGTACCCACCAATATAAAGAAGTGGAGCAGTCGCTCCACTTGACATATGTATTCGGCGCCACTGTTAGTACCTATATAGTGTGTGGAACGTCCAAACGTACCAACTAGGCGGGTAAATAGGTGGGTAACGATCGTTAATGATAATGCGTGTAGTGTTGTACCTAAATTATCATTACAAAAAAAAGTAGTGTGCGATTTAAGATTCGATTATATTAATGGGACACTTTCACATACATACACACTAGTCGACGACTATCAAGTCAAGTGCCTAACGAATATATTATTTTTTTTCATAAGTATCAATATTTTGCCAATAGTTCTAATGACTAACCAACCAAGTTATTCCATACAATTTCTGGAATCGATTTTAAATTAATCATGAAGCAAACCTGAAAATTATTATTAAAATGTTTAATTAAATATTATTAATATTCGAAAATTTAAATATTCAAAATTAAAGTGTTTTTAAATATTCAAATTTTAATTTTGTGTGAGTAACATTATTGTTTCAGTGTTGTACTGTTATGACTTATGAGTAACACGTAAACGTTTAGTCACAAATCGATGCCAGAGCCGCGGCCACCATTTCGTGCGCGAAACCTCCTCCACTAGTCTCCTAAAATTATTGTTGAACAAATTTAAATTATATTCTGCCAGCTTTTTATAAATACAAAAGAGGTTATTTATGTTTTTTTTTATTGATCCCCATCATCGCTTATAAAATCAACTAGCAATTAATTTTAAATAAGTAATTACGTAGTTATGTGTTCTAATATAGGTACATACAATTATACAAACATAAGTAACACTAGTAGAACAAGAAAATGCACAAACAAAAATAACTATTGTTCTCTTCTGCAGTAAGAACTAAGAACCATGCCTCTTTCGTACATTCACTCGGTAGGTTGTCAATGGCCAATGTACATATCAAGTAAATGAAGCAATGATGGACATTATAATGTAGAAAGGACACATACCCAAGAGCCAAGATTAGAAAAGTACACTATTTCTGCATAGCTGTAACCAAAGTTATAGTCAACTTAATTAGGTTCATAATTCATATTATGAATATTTTTATTCTAAATGTTTGTAAAACCCATTATTTATTGTTTTATTTTGAAAGGGAAAATATTAATTGAAAAAAAAGGTCACATTCAATATAATATACCCATCCAATTTATAATTTTGGTTAACTGAAAAAAAGTGTGTCAAATAAATTATAGATGATACCAATGCTTTTAAGGGCCTTCATAAATGCTCGTTTCCTTTGTCAAAACTACTGTTTCTAATTCCAACGCTACACGTCAACAATTATCACGAATTTCATTCAGATAAAAGTAGGTATTCGGATTTTCCGTGATATGTACGAGGGATCGATCGAACCACATTTTTAATTAATTAAATACAATTATAAGAATATGCGTCGATCGATCTCTCGTACATGTTGTAGAGATATTTTGTCAGAATGCAAACCAACGTAATCGTTGCGACGTATTGTTGAAATTAGTTATCTGTTTCAGTTAAAAAATTAACATTTTTTCCGCGATCACAAAATTATATTCAGACATGTGCGTGCAAGATCAGTTTGTGCAAATATCAAATATTACCGTTCCTAGAAATATCAAATGAGGTTTATTTCTACTATCAATCATTTCCGACTAATACAACGACAAGGCTAATTTCCGGATGTATAAGAAATTGCATATAAAATGTTTCCTAGAATTCAGTAGTTAGAGGCCCTGTTAAAATGTAGTTAGTTATTTGTATATTACAAATTATATTATTTTATATAGCATCTAAAAATATGTAGCAGTAAAAACAATTTTTATCATACTAATAATATAGTACCTACTTATTATGACTTAATATTACGCAATGATATAATTTCAATGAGATTACAATATTTTTACATATTGCACTATACTCTTTATAATATAGGTACTTGTAACACAAATCAGTATTAATTTTAACGAAGAAATTTTTCAAAAACTGTATACGTTCTTGCTCTTCTACTAAAAAGAAACATTAAATGCATGTGATTTGAATATTAAAAACAAAAACAAATAACAAAGTTTAAGAATAATTCAATAAGAAATGGTTTCTTCCTTAATTATTGACATAAATAGTTTTTTAAATTTTGCTGCGCAATAATGGGTTTATCAGATATTGGTGTGCACTTTATGTCTTTATGTACCTACTTTATTACTACGCACTACACAATGCCCTTATAGTACTGATAAAAATGTGCATGGATTGATTAATCCCCTTGAAACACATCGTTATAATACGAACTTCACAAATTAACAGTAGGGAAATGCACGATTTTTTGATAACTCTTCCTGTGTAAATGTTTATTCGAGAGTGAGACAGAGAAAAAGATTATTAACAAAACAATTTTTTTTCATACATTTTTATCTACTTATGCATTTGCTTCCTCTATTAATAATCCAATATAATAAATGATACAGTGTTGTATCTATTTTTTTTCAATGAGGTCAAAGATTAGATGACAGAACCATCCAAATTTCATGAACTCTGTTTGATTATGTTATAACGCAATATCTTGATTATGACGTAAATAGAAAATATACAAACATTGTATTAATATAATACAAAAATAAATAATTAGTCAAAAAAACTGTACAAAGATGTGTCTACAGAAGTTTCAATAGTTTTTGAAGTTTTTTTATATAAATCTAGTATTTAAACAAAAATCCAAGTTAGATATTATTAAATAGAAAACATGCATTGTTAAAAAATTACATTTCATAATTTTCATCATTGTTTATCGAATCTAAAGTTTGCACAAGACATATCAGTGCACAGATTTTTTTTATAACATTTACACGCACCAAAATCACAACAACAAGTTATATTGTATTTTCTATTTCATAATTAATTACAGTATCATATGGAAAAAAAATAATATAATAGTAGTTTTATTTTTAAACTGTCTAGGATTTGATTGTCTATAAAAATTAACTATTGGAAGGGAGGGAGGAGAGTTTCATCAAAATACAAATAATACAATAATATAATTTCTTTTTAAATAATACTTATCAACTAAACATTTTGAATTACAATACATGGTACATCATTGAAGTAAGATATTGTAAAAATTAATAAATTAAAAATTATAATAATCATACAACATAATTATACAATTTTTTTTTCATAATAACAATTCGTAGGAACACAAAATGTCGATATACAAAACACGACCATACCATAATCCGTATTTTTTTTGTTGAAATTTATCAAAATAAAATAATAATTGTAATACTCTACAGGGAAAAAAATAAATTAAAATTAATGGGTCTTTTGTACTTTAATGATCACATAAACATTGACTTGATAATAATATATAATTTTTTTTTTTATTGTTATATATATTCTAAACATTATAGTTATTGTGAAAAAGAATATTATTTTTATCGCATGTATATATATATTTAATTGCACTGCGCTTATCACATTTGTTTCCACATAAATATGAATTTTTATCACCTTGAAAGGAGTATGGAATCAACTTTTATAATATTAATAATGTCATCACCTATTGATTGCTTGATATATATATATATGTATATACTTTTATACTTATAATACATAGATATATACTCAATTTCATGAAAACAAACAAACACATACCATTAATACTTGTCACATGTATAGTGTAGACATTTAGAACTGAAATGCAATAGGTATGTGCATGTATGTATGTATTAACAACTATATTTATTTGTACATCACAATTAATTAGGTACAATTATATTGTTCCTGTCATTTATTTTTTAGTAGTTATTGCATAAATGTTAAATTACAATACTGGGAATTTTGTAAACTAATAATTATAACAACAGCACAAAGTTTTATACATACATACATTCAAATATATTTGTATGAAAGCTTTCATATTTTACATTATTATATATATCATGATAAAGTGTGTATCTTAAATTATTATCCTATTAACAAATAAATATTTAATAATACCTAACGGTAATCCACATCTTGAAAGGAAAATAGTATATTACCACGGGAGAAGAATTTGAGATCATATCTGTACGGTATATATTATAATATTGGATATTAAAGTGTTACAATGTGAGCAGTAAAACAGGATACAATGCGTTGACTTTAGTCTTCACTCTTCAGATGGAATACAACACAAAAAGTTAACCAGTAGGTGTTAAAAGTTATCTACCAACCATACCATGCACGTCTCAAAATGTTTTACAAAAATAATGATAAGGATACATGAAAAAATAAAATAGTTATTTTAAAAACTATTAAATGGTTAAACAATTGTGTGACATACAGATATGATTAAAATGGTATCATAAAGGTAATATGATTTATTACTATTTCAAGAGCTGGCTGTATACAGTGTTTATTCATTTTGATATGCTATATTATAGACACTGCTTGCTTTACTAACATGCATAAAGTATTCAGAGTGGACAATAGTATTTTTCCATTTTCTCGTGTTAGCTAAATGAGCTATTGAGAAAAATAACATAGCCCACACTATCTATAGATACATATAAACATATATAATATATATAAATACACACACATAATATATGTCATAAACTACTTTTCAATTTTTTTGTTTTTTAAAGGATCTCACAAAGTTCATAATAACAATTATTATTGCTTTTACATTGACTACTGAATACCATGTTAAATAAGTTAAATAGAATATGTTATTACCATTTATTATTAGGTATGCTTACATGCTAAATATTTGGTCTGTCACGCTTAAATGCAAGACAAAAATTATCACAATATAAATATTATATTATTTTAAATGACAATAATATTATTAATGATTTTTTTATTATTATTATTATTCTCTCTAATATTACAATTAAATTATAAGTCCTAAAGGTGCTTGATTGAATGTTACGAACTAGTTAATCTAGGAACTGATCGCGCAAAATTATTATATCCATTAGGATTACACGTTAATAACTAATTGTAACACAGAAATATAAAATTTTTGAGTCCGAACAGTGCAAACGGTAGATGTTTTAAACGATTCAGTCAAATTTTTTTCAATAACGTTATGGTACGTTGGAAAAAGAAAAAAGAGAAAAAAGAAAAAGATAAATAATTAGTAATTTGATGGTCGAGATAATTAAAATACCTAAACCGTAGGTATTTTACCTGTAGAATTGTGTCATTATTTTATAGGTCACACACCTTTTGGATGAGAATATTTTGTGTCAACAGGAACTGTGTATGTCGTCTGTGCATTGTATTAATGCAAATTTCATTTGGTGACTGGTACTTGGACAACATAGTGGATCAGTCGAGTGGGCAGACTACCTGCATTTAATTGATAAAACTCTACAAGTTGTAAAAGGTCATAAAATTTGATCACACCGTTGTCTAGCGTAAAACAAACTTGATCGTTAAGTGGATCCATTTGCTGTAAAAATATTTTTAAAATTTGACTAATTTTAATAAAATAATGAGAAAATTAACAAATTAATTTGAATACATACCGTTACAATAGGTGTATGGATAATTTTACCACCACATTTGAATGATAGTACATACGATCCACATTTACTTTTGCTCTCTCGTATTAAAAACACCCTGCAATTTTTTTTTAGATAAGTTAAGATGAATAGCTATTATTTTATAAATAAATTTTGTGTACTCACCCATCTTTGTTCCCAAGTGCATGAAGGACATGAGCAGCTTGATCACGGCTCATATTTTTATGATACCATGGCTGAGACAAGTGAATATCATTTTCAAGTTTTGTGACAGCTGCTTGAAGACGAGGAGTAGTTCGACCACTGGATCTCCAGCTTCGCCGCACACTACCAGTCTCTGCTTGAGCAATGGCAAGTGCTTCTTTGGGATCTTCTACAATACGACCAACGTTTCCAGAAAAGTCCATAGCTACGTGGGACCGTACGCTTTCGTTAGGCAATGGCTTCTTATTGTATTCATATTCATTAGCATCGTTGTGCTTTTTCACAAATGATCTGTAGTTGTCTCTTAATTGCTTTCCATACTACATAACAACAAACAGATGTATTAAGTCAATATTTAATAAATCATTTACCTACTATTTATTTAACAAAATAGTTTAATACTCACTTTCGACAATCTCATAGCGCACATCCAATAAGAATGAGTTGTAATGGAACTGCACGCAATGTACTGCTTTATGCCACTAGCCGGCACTAAACATAGGCAGTATTCTGAAGGGGCGCCTGCAATCTTCTTGGTGGTGCTGAATATTCTGAAGTCACCGAGGTAAGCCCAGACTTGTACTTGACATTTACCTCGAGTTATAGACTGCAATAATATAGTAAGACAATATATAGTAAACAATAATAATTCAAACTAGTCAGCCGGAAACAAATGACACCTAATGGTATTTTCTAAGTGGGAAATTTGACTATTCATATTCTTTTACTAGTTTCATAGAACAATTTTATACCAAGAAAAGACGTGCTTAAAAAAATAACATGATATTGTGTCATCAAAAACACAAATTCAGCTAAAAAATGTTTTAAATCAGCCATAATGAATATTTATAAACCTACCTCAACATAAAAAACATGGACTATATTCGTTTGCATAAACATATAATCTATGATTTGTGGTAATTTATTAGGTTCATATGAAAATTAAACATTTATAAACGAACATTTTTTTTGTTTTTAAGTTTTAAATATTTATAAATTTTAAGCTGAAATCGTGTACATTCTCATTACACTTTTGAGTATGAGTGTATAGAAAATATGATTTAAATTATAGTTAAAAACTCTATAGCAAATTTAGTTTAACCCACATAATATTATGAGGTAGTCAGTACAGTGAATTGATTAACAAGCACGATTATATAAGTATTTTACCTTCAATATTAATACAATAGACCATAAAAAACGTTAATTCATCGACAAATAAAACTGGATTCTTTTTAATCAGAACATCTGTGATATAAAAAAGTACATTAAATAAATAGGTAACATTTATAGTTTTTGTACCTACCTACTACATTAAGTATATAAACAGTAAATATGAAAAAAATATGGATACCATATATATATATATTTACGCAATGCATTATATAGGTTAGGAACACAATAATAGGCGAAAACGATCAAATAATTCAATAAAAAAATTCAAACAAAACTTTTATGTCGCATATTACGGAATACTGTGAGTTGTGTTTGAAAAAATACGTTAGCATAGTTGGCATATGTGTTGTTAGTAATTATATAGTAGAAGTACAAAGATTTCATAAATTATTTTCAGTTGGAAAAAGGCCTTTGAGAACTACAGAACGCCAATTTAAGGTTTTCCCCCGGTAATTATTCTAAATATAAAAACAATATAGAATATAATAGGATTTTAAAATAACCGTATACGTATATTAGCATATTAAAACAGGATCACATTTAAATTGTTATAAAAAGATATTACTATACTAAATATGCATACATACTACGTAGTACATTTCAACATAAATACGACGTGTAGATTGAATAAAAACAATGATACAACTATTAACATCATACTTACAAATTTAAAACATAAACTGTAGTTCAATAGTCAAATCGAATAACGGCAAATTCAACTTCTAAAATGTTATGTATTATTCGGGTAATGGTGATCGAGCCACGGTTTTGTTCTAAAATTAAGTATTATTAAAATAAATTGCAATTCCTACGCGGGTTACACGTTATGAAATAAAAAAATGATTCAGTTCCAATTCAGACGAGTGAATACAAAACGTTTTCTTAGAGAGAAAAATTATTTTTATTTTTAACACAAAATAACTTTCCAATTTAAATTTTCGAGGGCTCATAGTCTGTTAATCAACTTTTACTTAGTCAAGAGAGCCTATAGTTTTTGATTTCAAGAAAACGATACTTAATATAGGAAGTAGGAGACAAAAAACGGCAATCGGCTATCGAACGACGACTGACGACTGACGAGTATCGACTCACAACTGTCGT
Source organism: Sitobion miscanthi (assembly GCA_008086715.1). Classification (NCBI taxonomy): domain Eukaryota; kingdom Metazoa; phylum Arthropoda; class Insecta; order Hemiptera; family Aphididae; genus Sitobion; species Sitobion miscanthi. Next base: position 33,029,245 of record CM017799.1, on the reverse strand, counting down.
CTACTTGTCTATTAACAATCGATTAACGCTAATCACCATCCTATAATATACCGACCCAAGTATTTGTAGTAGACGATTGAGACCGGGAACATTGCGATCATGAAAAATTAAGATAAGATTTAGAATTTAGATAAGATATACATGGCGGACAATTATTATTTTTGTCGTACATGATTATCTTTGTATGTTATTATTAAAATAGATTATTATTATTACGAATCGGGGAAATACACTACTAAGTTAAAATTTGAAAATATTTTCATGTAAATTTATATCGTTGACGTCTACACTATATAATCGAGTGTAACATCATACAACTTATTTTACCATTTTATAATGAATAATAATTGGGGAAACAGATTAACAAAACGCGCTCTGGTGGAAACAATTTGTACCTTCCAATTCGGGATGTATAGATATAGTTTTATATTGGTTATTTTACTTTTTATAATAAATGAATTCTAGTATCGAAACTTCATATGCTTTTATAGCTAACTGTAAATGTTGGTAAGTACAATTTCTACTAATATTATCAAATGCATTCAAATACACTTCACTTAAAGCAAAATATATGCGAAATGTCGGGAAAATACATACAATCTCCCGACTCCACGTAGGGGGGAAACCCGCCTAACCATCAGTACGATAGGCGTCGACAGCGCTCCCAGTGTTAATCTGTCTTCCCAATAGTACAATACAAATAGTCGTGTAGCCAATTAAAAAAAATATGTTAGTCTAGATTTTGTAACTTATAACTAACAAACCCCAACATAATTTCCATTGACACTGCTAAAAATATGAATTTTTAAATAACTAAAAAAGACACACTTGTTGAGGAATCAGCGTTATTAATCTTTAGAATTATTAGCACTTCATTAAACGTCACTAAACTATAACAACGGCATACGATAAAATCGTAATATATCAGTGCCATGGTTGTGTATTATAGGTATAGGAGTGGCCAGGCAGTCGGAGTGCAATCAAAATGCATTGTGATCAATCAACTCCAAGGACGAATTTATGACGCATCGAGACTAATATCTATAAAAACGGTGCGCGACGGTACGAGTGCATAACGTTATGTACTTAAATACATATATAGTTATAGTCACCAGGCCTCGACGTGTTATATTAAATTAATGCATGTGCATGTGCATATCCGAGAGAGACGGACAGAGATTGATTACAATAGATAATAACTTAATAACTAATAAGACGTGCCTCCCCGCCGGGTCAGCGCACATGCATTTTGTAGCGTTCCGTCTACTACAAAGAAGGTAACAACTTATTGCTTACAACAGAATTATGATCTCTTGACGACCGCACGGATTTCATCGAGGTCAACTCTCGAAGCAAAGTAAGTAATAATAATATATTTTATTTGATTTTGACGGCGGCGCTTTTTTCATATCGTATTATTGAAATTATATTATCAAGCTTGCAAGTGTGCAACTTCAAAATAACGCAATGCACCAATAAGTGATAACGTCAATTTATAGAGAAACAGTATTGAAACCCGAGTACCATAGGCTACAAGTTACCAAATACGATATACGTACATATTCTACTATCGCCAGAAACAAAATATTGGACACGGTTTTTGTTTACTTTTACTATTTCATTTTTTAACACGTACCGGAATAATCGGAAACGCTGACTGTATTCTGGACATGTATTTAAAAACTAGGAAGTTATTATTTTTAGCTCAACTCAAAACAATTAAACACACAAAGAACAAACATCAGTACATTAAATCATTTAAAATTAAATGTTTGATGTAAATCGTCTAATATTATACGTCGTTGACAGATAACTAATGACTAAGAATCTTGCAATGTACTTCAGTTCAAGATTAAGCTCATTTTATGCAAAATAATAAAATAAGCATATCTTTTTCAATAAATGTACCTATATAAAGACATTTTTTCCGCGAGATTTAGTATTATGATGGACAGCCACCGTAAATTCATTAGTGCATATAAATATATAATACATATTAAAAAGTAATAATGTAATAAATATAATATTAATACGGGTAAAAGATAAAAATAAATAATGGCATGAGAAAAATAATATAATATACTCATTTGTAATAAAAACCTCAATATTTATGAACGGCATGTAATTTTAATAGTAAAAAACGCGATACGCGCGGATATATTATATTTTATGTATAATACTAAATACAGGTACCGTAATAATTGAGATAAGTAGCAAAAAATGCCGATTATAATAGGTACCTGTATAATATAATATATATACCATATTATACACACGGGCGGGCGATCGATTTACAAGATCAAGTAAGTACATTTATCGAACGAACGATGACTCTCAATAATTAGACAATATACCTACTTATCGACACATTACGGTGGTGGGTGGTAGAGCAGTAGCCCCCCATCTGATTCGTTGATTCGTAGCAAAAAAAAAATATACAGAACCAATAAAAATAACGGGCAATAATTGTTATGCAATCAGACCAGCACTCGAGGTGTTAACAAATATAAAATAATTTATAGTACCACTGCGCGCACGCACACACATACACACACTGTATACGGATCCCCGTGCATCGCGAATGTAAGATGTCGAAAAGATAACCACGCTTCAGTCGTGTGCGCTAAGTATGACTGATATTGTAATAGCGCATTTACGTAATCAAACCAGAATTTTAAGCAATACTTACCTAGTATTTAGTATTTATCGGCTCATATATCTGCCTCGCTACCTTTTTTACTATAAGTACAATCTTGATAAACCTGCAGTAAAGCTTATATTTCTCCAGAAATATACAAAATAGGATTTCATATAACATTTTACTACTAATAATTTAGAGTAATAATTATGCCCGTATATAATTAAATTATAATTCACATAAAACATGTTAAAGTATGTGTTATGTGATACATAAATTGACTTTGCATACGGGCATTAGAGCTTCTTTACTGATACTATAATATACTATTTAATATTTCATATATTTTGTAGATATGTACATATTATTTAGAAAAATAATAGACAAAATTCAAATGACAGGTGCTTGACTTAAAAGCTCCCAGTTACAAAATCTTTAGAAATGCCAATAGATACACCTTGTGCCCTCAGCCCATGTACCTTAAGAGCGTGGAGAAGTGTTTGCTGCGATTAAGCATACACCAGACTGTGAAAATTAACTGAACTTCAAGATTTGGAGAAACATGCAAGGTAAGTCTACTAAAAAGTATATTTTTAATCGAAATGTGACCTAGCGCCTATACGAAAAACACACGCCAGGGTCACGATCGCAAGTTTATTATCACTCAATACGTATTTTAGTATTTATAGTCTTATATTGTCAACACCCACGCCCTGTACCTTTACATCAATCTATAGTGCACGTCGTCTACCGTGGGTCCCACTTAACATTTTACAGCGCAATAATTATTATTGTTTATTAATTAATTATTTTGATTATGTGCGGAGAATCGTATAATACAAACATAAACCGCAGTTAATATATTATATAGAAACAAGTGAAAAAAAACGTGGTCGGTGATTTAAATTTTAAATTTTTGATCCGAATTTTATACAATGACGATGATTCATATGCCAGACCTTCGTGGTCGTTGGCAGTATTACGCGCGATCGGTTTTTTGATAGGCCTCTACTCTATTCGGCCATATAGACTATAATATACTAGTATTTTTCACATTAATAAACTGTCTATTTTCGCTTAACGCTTTCTTCGGCTAGTGGGCGAACTTCAATACGATATGCTACGTTCACAAATTATTATTATAAATATATACATATTATGTTTGTGTGTGTTCTAGCGCAAATACAAAGATACTGTGTTTGAGTATTTTTAATTTTAAGCTATCCAACAAATTAGGCCGAGAATAAACACAGTAAAAACTTACTTTCTATCGTATTAAAATGAAACACACATTCAATTTCTTTAATTTCTAATGAAAAAATATTATATTTTTAAGAAATGCAAGCAAAATATTTATTTACGAATTTTGATATTTTAAAATTCTCTACAAGACTAAAACTTTATCTTAACATCTTAAAATATCTCCATCGAAGTAATGATGCATCTTGGTAATACAATATTTGAATTAAAGTTGTCTAACATAAATTAAGACAATCATAAAAATGTATAATGTTTAGCTACATTTATAAATATATAGAAAATGATTTAATATAATTAGATGTGATTGATCAATACAATTTCAACAGATATTACATTTTTTCCATTGTTATCTATCACCAAAAAAAACTAATTAGATGAGAAAAAAATATTCTACAAGATTTAGTCACATCATTATATCAAGGTCTTCCAATTTCATTAAGTAAGCTTCCGAACAACCGAACGTGTTGTAAAATATTTCATAGAAATTCATTTTACTCATTGTTTTAATCCACGTTCATATTTAACATAATTGCCTATCATATTAGGCTCAAATTAAAATTGTACTTACACTCGAGCATAAGGTATACATAAATATAAAAAATATTAACATTTTGTACCTACCCGTCAATTTATAAGACGTATATTTAACACGAATTTTAGTGAACATTGATTAATATGTTATACATTGACTAATGTTTAAAGCTTAATATTTATTTCAAAATGTTAAAATATTAAAAAAATATGAGATACTCTCTTCAACATTAGATAATATTGGTTCTAATATCAACGTTAATTATAACTATTCTGTTAGAAAATCCGAACTAGATATTAAACAACTACCTTTTCCCCCAAATACGATTATTCGTCATCATTTAAACTAGTATCATCTAAATCTTTGTTTTTGATATACACATGGCCCATCCATTACATATTATCTTTGCGTTTCTACATATTACATTAGGTGTATACACTTCATGTTTACGAAGGGACTCGGTACTAGACATTTTTTAGTTTAATATAGTTATAATATTATGCCTAGTCATACTATAAAGTACCTTTGAACTTTATACTACGTATTTACGTATTATCATTGATAAACAATAACTATATTTTGTATATTTAATAGAAACTATTTCTTTTTAATATAATAGGTACTAAATGCAACAACTTTTTATTTTTTTGACGTTCAATTTTATCCTAATATTACAAAAATAATCCATAGAGAAATACTAAAATTTAAAGTTACTAAAAAAAATTTAACGAAAAATGGAATATATAAATATAAATATTAACTAATTTAAAAGCAAATAGGCGATTTACAATGAAAAATTGTAAGCTAAGGAAGCTCTTAGCTTGGTCACTCTTGTAAAATGTTTTGTCAATTAAAAGCAAAGTTTACTTGTACTTAAGTGTTATATTTGATTATCTGTGTTCAAACGGAAATAATCCATCATTAATGACAAAATGTAATTAACCGTTCACAAAATGGTGCAAATTTACTACCTATATTGAAAATTAACATTCGTTTGAGAAAACATTGAATTAAATGACCACATTATTCCTTGAATACTATAATAGTATTGCTTTACATTTTGAACACATTAGTTTAATTCAAGCATTACCCAATTGAAAAGTATGCATTTTACATTGACCAAATCTTCTAAGATAATTAATTTAGGTAGTAAAATATTTATAATAAGATGATTAGTGATCGATAAATCATGCATAGATAATAATTAGTCGTTGAAACACGATAAATATTATAATCTAATTTTATATAGTATAGTGAGTTACTTTAATAAGGTCAAAATTGCAAAATAATTCGATGGAAAAGATCATTACTGGTACTACATAATGGAATTTGGATGGCCTTATCAACAAAATATTGTTTACGAATAATTAGGTAATTACCTACTACGTTACACAATTATACTACTATAATATTGTTAATACACAAGTATTATGTATACTAACAACAATATTATTGTATTAGTAATAGCATCGAGTATATTATATTATATTATATTCAATGGTAATAGTTTGTCACAATAATGTGACTCATATTTTATTTCTTACATATTCCTTGTATTATTCTATATTTCAACACATATTTCGTATTACCTACTACAAGTGAGGATCTGTTGGGGGAATCATCACTGTTTCATATTAGCAGGACTAAAATATCTAAATGTTATGCACAATTTTTATGTGCCATATAAAGACCCGGGTGCTTTGTACCCCCATATTATATCTGAAAATAAGCAAACTTAAAATCGACGTCTTTTTTTATTATTGATTTTATATAAACGTAAATACAATACGTAAATCGGATCCTTATAACTTTAAACTTTTGAACTCTAGTTTAAGTGTATAACTTCTATAAAATAATCCTAATAAGCAAATATAATATATAAATTATAAATACTAAATTGCTTAAATATAAATACACATTTTTATCAGTCTTGAACTGTTGAACTTAATTTTGGTTACATTAATTAATAAATAATAAGTAATACTTTATACTAAGTTAAAAAACCAATAGGGTTAGAGGTCTCTTCAATATAGGAGCGAGTATTTTATCATTAGTTATTTCAAGCACTTCTGGAAAGTCTCCTCGAAACCATAATATTAAAATAAATATAGTACTAGGTAAATTAGTTGTTTACTTCGAGGTTTATTTTCCATCAAATCATTGAGATAGATAAACATTCTTAACTATCATTATTCACCCGAAGTACAGCCGTACCCAATTTAAAACAAAATCAAAACGTTAGTACTTAATTAACTAGGTACCCACTACCCAGTGACGTAGCTATGGGGAGCGCCAGTGGGTCACATTGGTCACATGTCCCCCATTGGCATATCGAAACATTGGAACAACATTAATATGGATTATTATTGTTAATTGTTGAGTATTTATTTTTAATATTTCGACTTTGCCCCCCCCCCCCCATATTGAAATCCTGACTACGCCAGTGAAGGTACTTACTATAGTAATATAATCAATACCTAGTAATAATACGATTTAAATATACAAAATTTGATGATTCAGATATTACTACTACACACTTTTTAATTTCATACTGCACAGTGTGTGCTAATACACCTCGTAATACACACAATATCAGTCCCTGCATATTACCATATTTGGCCTTATCTATTTGGTACCTGACGACTATCAGTGTTATCAATTTGCATTAATATAGAAAGAGAGACACATATACGCACGCACACACAGATACATAAATGATATATACATATATAGATACACGACATGTCGATATACCTATAATCTATATATAATTGTGAAAGTATCCTCATGACACCGGCTACTAGACAAAAGCAGTGGAAGTGTACGCATGGAATACACCTTCACTAGTAAAGTATAGGCGGGGACAGAAAAAATAAATTGGTGGTCTTTTTCATCACCTAACCGCAGGTTAAATACGTTGCGAATAGAAACAAAAAAAAATTGTAAAGGAAGGAGCGGTCAGGAGTGTAGTTCAGTGCGTGTGTATGTAGAAAATGATAGAGCTGATAGAACAATAGTGCTAGCTAGAATAGGATTTGATTGCAATGTCAGTTTCTAATTATCTAAATAAAAATATAAACAAACATTCATGTACCTAATCTATCTATACACCATCTAGATTAAAAAAAGTATGAAATATATCAACTTGTGAAACAGATAATTAGGTTATTAATTGTAATAATTAATAATCGGTATTTTACTACAAATTATTCTCTAATGGAATACTATAAACTAAAACATAATAAAATACCAATTTTTATAATTTTATCCGTAATTTTATCACATTTAAGTTTTTCTAGTCATTGAACATTTTATTTAACATCTACAAATGACAAATTCACGAACATTTTTATTATATAAAAAATTGAATCAATAATAACCAAATATTTAGGTATGGTTTTAAAAGTTCAATACTTCAATCATTAGGTACAAATGTACAATAATAGTTATTAATTGTGGAGCGGTGTGGCGCGGTCCATACACTCAACTGCGTACGTATGGGCCAGTGTTACTAGCTCCCGGATGGGTGCCCACCCGAGATTATTAGATACAAATCCTTGCCACACATACAAACGTGTTTCAACCAACCGTTCCAACTGTTCCCTCCCCCCTAAAAAAACACAGCTAATGGCCATAGTTGCCGGGCTTAAGCTCAATAAAAAAGTTATGAACTATTTTGATACCAGAATACATTTGTAACGTGAACCGCGAGATATGAGAAGTCACCCATATACCCCGAATATAATATCTAAACTGTGTATATTATCTAGATGTAGATGAGGAGGGAATAAAAATATGCTGTATTTAGTAGACGAGAGTGATTAGTAAGTCACGATTACAGTATCTTTTTAATTTGCAAAGGGACTCAAACAAAATTATTAAAGTGTTTAAATTTTTTAAATCTCATAACGTTGTTTGGGAAACCATTTATAGTCCAAGCTCAATAAGTAGCAACAAGAATATATTTTTAATTCGAAATACTAACCAAGGTGAACTATAAACAGAGGTTTTGGTGGTAAAAAAAAACTGTATACCTTTAAAAATGATATAATTTACTTAATAGATAGTTATCAAGATGTGGTCGTATTTGCACACAGTCTACATTAGCGCGATTTGATACATATTATAGCAGTTTAATATACTAAAGCTAGAATTAGTAGGTATATTATTTCCTATGTGTAATTAGGAGGATAAGGATACTCTAAGCCTAGGAAACAATTAAAAACTCATAGTCACAGATATATTCTAAAAATGTATTATATCTATTATAATACATTTAATCCCTATTTGTTAGCCATTATAGGCAATCCGATATTTGCGGCTATGACCTTTGTGCTTTGAGTTATATTTTACGAAATTAGAGATAAGGAAATTTTAATTTACTGAAAAAAAGACTATTATAGTTTTAAATAATAAATTGTTCCAATTCCGAAGTTAAAATCAAAGTTAAAATGCAAGAGTAAAATTTTAACTTCCATTTTCAGTATTGATAAACTGCACATAAAATGTATTTATATATAATTGGTTAAGTGCATTTAAGCTTTTTTTCATAATATAATATCGTTGGAAAAAGTTTTTTTGTATGGCTTTGTTAGCAATAAACCCGACAATAACCTACATTTTCTTCGCGGGTTAACCGTTAAATAAAGTATAATATTTTATTGTTTTATTTTTTATGTGACATAGTATACCAGTATACCACCACCATTAACGACCTATAGGACAAAACAATTTGTTACTAAATTAAACACAAATGTCTTTCAGTTTCACATGTCATAACTATTGAATGTCCTTAAACGCAGCTCTCAACCATAACAATAAATTTACAAAATTATCTTAATTGCAGAGGTTTACTTATCTCTTTCCGGATTCAAAACCAACTCACGGCAAAATTGTACGCTTTAATCGATTTCTCTCTCTGTATTTCGACATAATTTGTCATCATTATGAACGTGCCTCGCAATAATTCTTGGGTTAGAATAGATTTTCATTCGTACACAAAGGGAATTTAGTCTTACGGTACGTCTGGATTTCGATAGTCAGAAACATAATTAATAATATTAATAATAATCGTACAATTTTTTTATTTTACATTTTAATGTAATATATATTATTTTTTTTTTGACAGAATACTCGCAAGTATCGTATTTCGATGTTGGTTTCAAACATAGAATTTGTGGAAGAAACTCGATAGTATATTATAATGTCATAGAAATAAGCTTGGATATAAATTGCATGGCCATATAGACATTATAATATATAAATGAATATATTATCCACTGAAACAATCGTACATTTAGTAAAATATTTTATAAATTTCGAACAGTTAATTTTTGATAATATATAGACTACCTAGGTAGGTACCTAAAATAGTAAATCTGTTGATATCGAGTACATATTATTATTAACTAATGAAAACATAGCTACCTAACCTAAGCGCTATTAAAAATTACGGTTAACTATTATCGCATAAAATGACAAATTAATGAAACTTTTCAAATCAAAGTACAGTAATATTTAGACAAAATATATAATTTATTTGGATACGCATTCGTATACCGTATCCTATACAAACCGCTCAGATCATCAACTGAGGTGGAAGAATCGAGTAATTTAGCGAGAAAAAAAATACGAAAAAATTGTGTCGAAATTTGTTTATGGAAGTCTTATAGGTACACCTACGTGCATTAGTATCACGGTATCAATGGAAATTCGAGTAGACCCTCAAGGGAAACACAAACGCCGATTGTCGTAATAATATTATATAGATCGTTACTCGGCGAGAACCGAACAAATTTCTGAGCTTATGCTTTAATCGGTCAACACCTACACAATTCGCATGGCCATACTGAGCGTAAAAAAACGATTTGGTTTCGAAACGACGAAAATCGCTCGCCGAAAAATTCAACGACACGAATCCCTACCTATTAACATCGCAACTCTCAGCCGCTCGCTCGTCGTAACAAGTGGGTCGTACGTACCTCCTCCTCCTCCTCTTGTTCCTGGGCAAACCGTTCGTAGCGATCCGGAGCGGCCGCACTTGGAAAAAATTTCGGAAAATTCACTAGCAATTTTCACGTCCCGTACATGGCGGTCGGGTCTGTCGGTCTTAGCGGTTGCCGACGACGCACGGTAACGCCGGCGACTGACGTTCCGGTGGGACTTGTACGGCAATTTAATCGTAGCGGTGGTAGTAGCAGACGATAGCAATTCAATAATAATAATTATTGTTTGTTATCGAGAGAAACGACGACGCCAAATCGGCTCGGTGAACGGACGGAGACCCGGCGATAAGTGAAATACTGTAATATAATTTTTTTGTATCTCGCGACGGCACGCGATTACGGCGGAGGCGGCGACAGTAGTACGCGGTCGGAGACGACGACGACGATTGGGTTTTGAACGCGGCGGATCGGCATCGGGGCCGCCGGACGGACACTTACACAAAGGAACAGCTGATATCGAACGGATTGGGCCGTCGTCGGCACTATAGTAGTGATGGTGGTGGCGGCGGAGGTGGTGCCGGTGCTGGTGCTCGCTCGCTCGCACACTGCCTCACTCGATGGCTGGCTGGCGGACCGGCCGGTAACACCACCACCGCCAACGTCACAGCCGCGCGTAACGGTTGAATCGTGCGATTCCCCCGTCCCCGTCATCCGACCGCACTGCAGCAGACGGAGCACAGCTGAACCCACAGTGTGGGCGACTCGCAAACGTACAATTACCGTATCGTGCGACCGACCGGGTTTTTTTATTTATTGTTTCGTCCGCTTGTTTGTTTTTTCACCGGTCGAACACGACAAAAACTATTATTAATTACTACCGTTGATTATAAATTTCAGTATATATTGTACAATCAATGGATACAGTACCAATATTATATTATATATTTATACCACAAAAAAAATATACGAACTAAACACAACAAATGATTATAAATCGGTATTCATAAACAATGTTACTACGTGTCTACGTCATAAACTTCGTTGGGACTAGCCTTCGGAAAAGCCAAGTATTATAGTAAATAAAATTTACAAATAATAATGGAAAAAAGACCATTCAGTGACATGGAATGGAAAAGTACAAATTCTTTCAAATGCTCAAACATAAATTAACGGTGTCAACTGAGTTAAAATATTTTGAAAATATCTGAAGATAATAATTTAAATTGCTAGATGGATCTTCTTCAACAATCATATAATGACATGATAAAATATTTATATTATTACTTTAACTGCAGTCTGAAAATCATTGGGCACTATTTAACAGTCGAGTCTCAATAACTTGAATCTCAAGGGTAATAAAAATAAGTTCGACTTATGTATTTTTTATGTTATAGTAATACCTCAAAGCCCAAGAGGCGAGAAAAATTTTTCGATTATATCTTTTTATATTGCTATTTTTTTGCATTTTGCATAGTATAATATAATCCCTATGTATTAATGTAAAAATTAAATAAATAGGTGATGGCTATTTCGTAGACATCAAATTTTTCGAATAAGCACTGTTCTAATACCTAAGTAACTATTATTATTATTGTCTTTTCGAACGAATTTATTTTCAGGTGAGTTCAAGCAACACAAATAATAATAAAATAATAGTAAAACTACTATCGAATCTGTCAATTGTTACATATTTTATTATTCATGCGCACACGCGAACGATCGCCGATCGGATCCATAAGGTCGTATAATATGTCATATGGGCAATGGCGATATTATATAGGTGTCTCATCATGCAGTTATCTCCACTCGTCTACTAAATAACATACACCTCTAGCTGCCTGCTGTCTAACCTATAATATTAACCCAACTATAAACGATTTGAATTCTATAAATACTAATACTTACATAACAATTTTATATGCATAAACTATTGTAAGTATAGACACTTCACTTTAAAACATTTGCATAAATGAGCGCTATACATTTGGAATTTATCTATAATACAAAAACAATAATTTAATTTTTTTATTTTTTTAGTTTAGTAGGAAACCACAAACTGTATATTAATAATTGTAAGTACGACTCTCGCACAAAATATTTATTTAAAATTATAATACACTTCAAAAATATTATCAATTGGAAAAAGTTGACTGACAAAGATAAACTTGGAAAAACATCATATATAGTACTCCCTCTCTACACACGCATATATTTGAAAAATCGCAGAGCGGTCTGCTTCACGTCAGCTGCGCGAGAGACCACAAAGACGATTAGCAGCGCGAATATTATACATGTGGATCGTGGTACGCAGCAGATGGCACAAAAACGTATTTGTACCGTTTTCCATCCCTAAAACGGAATTTGAAATTGGCGATGACGTGGGTGTCGTGTATAATGGTACGTGGGTGTATATAAGTACCCTGCTACAACCCCGTGCCGAATCAATGACTCTAACATTTCGATTAAAAATACCTCTCAGCCACCCGCGTAATGGATATCTTTACCACATTTATGGAAAATTTGAAAATTCCACTTCTCAAATGGCCAACCTGCCGTTATCAACCCTGCAGCTGCACGTATAATGAAACAATTAAATATATAATTCAATGGAACTAAATGTTCGAAAAAAAATTGTTAGATTCTGTTTTAAGATTTTAGAGGTAATGTCAGACTTAAAATATGTGCACCATATTATTATACATACATATTTTGACCATAATAAATGATAATATAACTAGGTATTTTATGCTACAATATACATAAAAGCATTGTACAATAATTTCAATTAACTATAAATATAATAAATGGCACCAAATAACTTGGGCCGAGTAAAAAAAAGTATTAATATTTTACCTCAGCATAATATATAGTTGCTTCCCGAGGCCTGTAAAAATATTATAGTTAAGGATTTTACCTAAAATTTAGTACATATTTCGGTCGACAATATATAGCTTGATAACACCGCATTCAATTATTTATACGTATATATAAGTCGGTACAGTAAAGTAGAACTTTGTCAAACTACGCGCTACGCGACTATTTCACTAAGATTTTAATCGGAATTTTCAAAACTACTCTAGAGCCTATAATATACAGAGCCACTCTAACCCGAATGACCACTAAGATATTTTGTAACTTTTTATGGTGATAAATTAAATGTTTAATTATGTGATTGGTTAAAATTATAAATAATTATTTGGCTTTGCATCAGACTTAAAAAAAAAATTTTTTTTTGTAAATTTAAAAGATATTTAAATTGTTTTGAGACAATATTTAGAAAATCGATACGTCATACCCACAAAAATATTATTCTCTATCGTTTTTGTAATAAGTGTTTTACTGTAAGTCTACTTAAAAACAAAAAAAAATGGTTCAGTGTAAATGCGTTTTGTCTATGTTTCGCGTGGGCCAGAGAGGTATACAAACAGTGAGCTGACGTCATCTACTTAAGTGCGACGAAATTCCAGTGAAACGAGTCTAGATTTGCATACTTGTGAGCCTATCATAACTTCCGGTCCGACAAATGCATCTCCCGTTTTCTAAGGATTACCAGCCAAGGGTGGCGCGTCAAGGTAAGATACACATCAGTCACCTATATATATTATTCATAGACTCGTCGAAAGAATAGACAGTAATTCAAATACGCCTCTACATAAAAGACCGTTATTTCATATTTAAGCATAACTATTTCCTACATAAGTATAATGAGTAGGTAATGACTATAATTTATATAATACCTACTATAGCTGTATTGTCTCACCTTGCCCGTGAATAAATAAAATTGAGATTCACCTGAGGCGGATTAGTAATAATAGTAACTTTTTAGTCAAAGTTAACTTTGATAAAATTTCATCGTACAACCATTTTTAGGTATATCTATCTATATAAAACCGAAAATTGGAACCTTTGATGCTAATATTTTCGGAAACTACTTGACCAATTGTCTTAATTTTTTTTTTAATTAAAGATTATATCACGGAGAAGGTTCTTATTGCAATAGTATTTGTCTGAGTTAATTAACATTTGAATAATCTATTAATTAAAATAAACGTGTAAATTGTATATCTATATCTATATAATATATAAAATCCAAATACCACTGATTCACTGATCACTGTATATTAAAAACTGCTCAACGTACGAACTTAAAATTTGTAATAGTGGTTCTTCTAATACTTTAACCGTGCAATAAGAAAAGATTTGCCGAAATTCGCATTTTAAAGAGGTGCTCAAACAGGAATTTTGTAGTTCACGATGGAAATTGGAAATTGTATTTTTATTTATTTTATAAATAGTAGCCATCTGGGCAGATCAGGTACAAGCTAGCACAAATACAAATTATTGAACATTGCTTACCGAGGTGGAAGAGGTGTCCTTTGTTTTACCAAGGTGGCTGAGTTGCACTTACTGCGGCAAGTTACACTCAAAAGGAGTTAAACAATCATAATTTTTTTAAAAGTTGAAATTTTTACGGGCAACGGGTTCAGCTAGTATATTATAAACGCATAAAACGCCTATGATGATAGGCGCAACTAGATAGGGGAGGGGGATTAGCCCCCTAAATATAAATTGGATAATAATTCACGAAAAATGTTTTCTTCAATGAGGCATACAATTGACGAAAAACGAGTGCAACTGTTTTGTATTTATAAATCTAAAAAATAATTGAAAACAGTGTTCTAAAGTAGATATATATTTAAAAATTCCAATATTCAGAATTTGAATAAATACATTATTAAAGGAAAAAATGAAGGTGTCGGGTGTACAGGCTTAATGAACCATATTAGAAAAAATATGCCATTTGCGAACATACCAACTTATAGTAGAGGGGTGTAGGGGAAATGCATACATAGATTAATAAAGAAAACATATGAGAGCTATAGCCCCTACCCTAAAAAAAAAAAAATTGGAGATAGGTATTATATTGTATAATATCATTGTTGACTCTCGTATTATTCATTTAAGATAATATACATATTAATATATTATATATATTATATACCATGTATTTATTTGATCCGAGTCGGTATTAAATCGAAGCCCACAACGGTAGTATAATTGGGTAGGGTAAGTATATAGGTACTATAATAGGTATAATAAATATACAACTAAAACTATAACTAAGTATATACCTAGCAGTTAACGAGCTTGATGCAAAAATGTTGTCTATATTCATTATACTTATGCTGGGTTGCAGAACTAATCACTAAACATTTGAATTTATTAATGAATCAATAATAATAGGACCTAATAATCCCTTAAACATGATTTAGTGATTCGTGATTAGTCCATTGTATTTTAGTGAGCCATAAATTAATCAATTTTTTTATGCAACTTGGCATTATAATTTTCACCGAACGTGGTCGATATATTTCGGGAAAACTAAGTATAAAAACATACCCACTTATACCTACGTCCTATTTATATACTTGGTAAACTATACCCGCGCACTATACCAATGCTCCTTACAGCAAGGTCGGTTATATAGTTTAATTTTTTTTAATTTATGCGATTTGTTTTCTATCAGTCTTTTTGTATTAGTAATTGTCTTAATAATTCATCAAATCATGCAATACCAATATATATATAGGAAATATGTACCTGAGTTGAGTCTTTTATATTAGGTCAAATTGATTATGAAAGGCAATAATCATATTATTATATTCGTTAGTATTAAAATATTTAATAAAGTTGTCCTAAAAATGCATACATAAATATGTACTAAACTATATTAATTAATAAGTGTTTGTATGGGCAATAGTTCTCCAATATAACAATTAAAATTAAAAAACATTTAACAACCTTGTCAACATTCGTACTTTTTTAATGAATTTATTAAATTAATTGAAGTAAAATGTATAGTACTAATATGTAATAGTGTCTATAATACCTTATTATGGTGGACAAGGTTATTATTTTTTTTTTAAACTAGCATTATACATTTTAATCATTACGAGACAACGGATTACAATTATTACGCCAACTATACCTATACAAAATTAGTAATAACTAATAACACACGTACTATTATAATATATTGACGATCATAATTTATTGTTAGTCAATTTGTCATGAACTAAAATTTCGTAATGTTGATTTAAATATAATAATTGTTCTACACGTCTATGAGTTTAAAAGTTATTTATGCTAAAAAGTAAGAAAAGTAACATCGCCCATAACAACAATTGGAAGAAAATAACCAACAAGCATTTCATAATTTATTTACCACATTAATATTTAAAAAAGGTATAACGTAAAAAAACTATGAATTTTTAATCGTCAGGTAAAAATTACAGAGTCAAACTTTAATAATTTCCTAAATATTTACTACAACTAGAACTCTTTACAATATTCATGCACATCATTATAAACAACACGTAAGCTTGGAATTTAAAATTTTAAGACGAACCCAATTTAAATGTTTAACTATAATCAATAACCAATATCAATAACATAATTTTAAGTCCTAATGTATTATTATGGTATTTAGATTTTCTAAATTAATATATATAATAATTTAATACTAAAAGCCTCTTTTAAATTTTATTAAGTATAGTAAAAGTACATTAAGTAGTATTTAAAAAAATTATTTACGCGTACAAAACATTAAAAATACGTACCTATACAATTTATATTATTATTAAAATTATTCAATGAAAACAAAAATTATATAACACGAATAATATTTCTCAAAAATATTTTACAGTAAATATTTTGTCATACTAACAGATTATATTATACTACACAAAGTACCTATTTACTGTGTATGAAAACATCTGTCTTTTTCTATATAGGTTCCATTGCCAAATGTGTTTGAACTGCATTTATTGCTGTACGCCCCAACAACACTTCAATTTCAAAAAGAGTTCTTATATATTTTTATTACAATTTAAATTCAAATAGAACTTACATTTATTATAAGTGTCTACATACATCCACAAAACTAGTTCGATTAATCAGAACAGAAACTGGTTGCAGAATTATTACTTTTAAAATAAAAAAATTATTTTTCAAATAAATTACCAAGCTTACTTACGTGTATACAAAACGTAACGTAGGTATAGTTTAAATTAAATATTATTCGGGCAGGATATTCGCGGAAATGAAATTCATAATAATTTAAATTGATAAAACATGTATTGCACTTAATATTAATGTTTAAATTATTTAATACTGTAATGAGATAGTTAGTCTTTTTTTTTAATTTCAAAATAAAAACTGTCGTATGTTATATACATCACTGAAATGGAAATGATAAGGCGAAATATTATATTTAATATTTATCATGCTTCAGCAAAATTTGTATACCTACGAATTATATTTATTGTGAACCGAAGCGCGCAGGCTGCACTAAACGATTGAAAAAATTATACTAGTCATAACTAATAATTAATACGTACTAAAAAGTAAAAATAAAATAATCTTTTACATGTCAACTAATTACATTTTTAAATGATTACAATAATATTATAATAGGTATATCTTAGAAAATATTTTTAGAGTATAAATTGACCACAAATCATAAATTTGTACAAAAAAAAACATAATACGAATATAGATGGAAAATTAAGTAGGTAGAATACAAAATGACTTCTTATACATTTTTAATTTTGTATCAAATACACACATTTTTCGTGATTTTGATCAATTTCGTCAACGTTTTAACTTTAGACGCTCATAAAAAATTATTATGAACAACTTTTTTTTAATTTCCACTAACATTAACTTATGTGGAACATTGTATTACATTTTAAAGATTTTAACGACCGAAAAATTTTGTGTCGATAATAGTTTAAAAAAAAACTAATAAAACTCAAAATGTTCTTATAAATAATATAAATAGCCTAAAAGAGTCACAATATTTCGAAATTGTATGGCGTGTAGAAATTGCTAATATAAACATTCAGTGAACATTTCATCTATATTCGGTTCTTTAGAGCTTCACTAAAAATCAAATTCGATTTTTTCAAAAACTGGTTTTATGTAAAAATTTCAGTTTTTTCTTGATTTCTTTTGAAAAATATTGGGAATTTTTTACTTTTCAGCCCCTCCTCTACCCACCAAAGTACCAACTAGATTCAATTTTCTACCAGAAAATTAAAGCATTTTTACTTTTCCAAAAGATGATGAGACAAAACAAATAAAAACACACACCATTGTAAAATCAATAGGTACATTCATCGATCCTCTCAGAATCTAAAATATAATTGTTTTTATATTATTATATTTTGTTTGGATAAAGTATAGTTATTTAGCTGGTATACGGTTGCACAATAAACCGTTGTTAAATAATTAAGTAAATATGAAAAGTGTAGCTTAATTTAAGTCCTTGATATAGGTAATTAGAATGAACGTATATTATATTAACTTATATATTATTTAAAATATTAGTTTTTCAATCGATTTTTTACACGAATAAAATATTAATTCTATTGATAAACTCCAAATAAAATGTTTAGATGCATATAAGAATATGTGATCATATAATAAAACGATTCTAATATCTTATACGAAGTATCTTATACTGTCTGCAGAGTTGAATTTGATGAATACTAGAATCTTTTGTGGTTTATATAAATGCACTGCCTTAGATATACCTACCTAATAAACGTCATTAGGAGATAAAAAAATTGTGGTGTAGATATAATCAAAAAAAAAAAAAAGTAATAGGAATAGTTAATATGAAATAATAATCATTATTATTGCCGGCGGTGGTGGTATATACCTGTATAGAGTAATGCAGCAATATCGGTTACATGTATATAGAAGATATAAACGACAAAGCTCGCTGCTCTCTAGAAAATACCGAGAGGAATAAAAATAATACTCTAATGGTTCTATACATATTAGGTAGGTATACAGAGTGTCTCATTATCGCTAGCTCTCGTATACACAACCACTTGAGTAAAATGTAAAACATTTATATTTTACCTTCCGACACCTGCTGTCTAAAATTTTTGATTAGAATTCAGATTACTTAATGAAAACTGCAGAAATTCAACATTCAAAATATTTACATCAATTAATGCTATAATAATTGAATTTCGAGATAGATTATGATTTTATGTCGTAAATCAACAGATTTATAAAATATGTGGTGAGCTGTGGTACTCTATTAATCTAGTAACCTTTTCAACATGTTTATGTATTTATTTATTTTTATTTTATTCATAGTAATGGCCGCGAGTGCAGTAGTGCAGTATACTTATAACATAGGTTGGAAATCATTATTAAATCAGTTAAATCATATTAACTATAGAAAATAAGTTTAACACAGGGACAGACAAGGCAAGCCTGAAATCACTTTGTATAGTATGAATAAAAATATAATATAATAAATTACGAAAATTATGAAGGAAGGTACATATACAGGGTGTCCCGTGAGGATATACCCATTAGCCATATAAAGGAAGACTCGGCGGTCGGACAAAAAACTGGTTTTTTCCGTTTTACCAATGAACTAAAAAAATGATTAAAAATCATAAGATTAATAAATAAATAAATGCAAAAATAAACATTTTCACAAAAATAAACTATAAAATGGCCATCTTTAATTTTTTCAAAAATAAAAAAATAACTTTTTTAAATTTTACCAAAAAATTTAATAAAATTAAAAAATAAAATATGAGTAGTCCTTGTCTCTGTGAGTCTAATAAAAAAACAGATTTATGACATATTTATTATCTCAGGAGATATCGCAATGGGTAAATCCTCGCGGGACACCCTGTATAATATATACATACAATTTTTTCTACATTCTATTCTTTGCCCTATAAGAAGAAATGATGGTCATTATCACTCAAAATCGTACGTAGGCTTATAGTAATAATAATAATAACTTTATAATACCACATAATATAACGCAATTGTGTAAGCATTATGAACTATGGAAGGAAGAACCGAGGGGTATATTATGTGTAGTATCCCCAAAGATATTTTTATATATTATGCATTATGCTTGTTGCCTATACGTCATTACAATTAGCATTTGAGAAGTAGAATTATTATTCGAGAAACCGTAACAGTTTTAAGTAGATACACATACATTTATTGTAATATTAAACATACCCTCCCCCATAACTGAGTAGGTACTAATTACGTGGCCACTGCAGCAGGACAACTCAGCTACCCGACTATCCAACTCACACTACAGAGAGCAAACGAGCCACTATAATTATATGTAACTTATTAAAGTACCTATTTTATAATTATTGTCCATTGATATACTAAGCTCATTGTTGTGGCATTGTATATAAAAATCTGTAAGCCAATACAACTGAGTTACCGCGTTACTTTGTTGTGGAAATGTTAATTTCTTTATCACTCAAAAGCATTGGCGGAAATCGGGTTGAGCCTTCCCCACCTAAAGTTTATCTAGCCCCATCCTTTTTTAGTTATGTAGGATTGAGGCCCCCGCATTATTTTAATAATGTTAGCTCCCCTGAAATTTTAATGGATTTCCGCCTATGAATTTCTGTGCGAATGAGAACCATCGTTTTTAGCTTCGTTATGTAGGCTAAAAGTGGATGTTTAGAGAAGATAGAAATGCCGTATTCATATGTTTAATATCAATGATTATGGTACAGTTTATGCTAATAATTCCCCCCCCCCCATTTTCTTTCGCTTTGATTCTAAACGGCCGCATAGGATTGACTAATTGTGCTGCCACCGAACGGATTCGTTGCTATCTCTTAGACAATAAAAATCCAGCTCTATACACCAGAGCAATCGCGTAAAGGATCCATTTGAAGAAAAAAAGTTGATAATACATGTTTAACTACAATGCACAATAATAATATCTCTTTTCTCCGTCTGCATTATTATTATATTATTATTGAACCGTCGTCGAAACAATGTTGTTCTGCAACACTCGCAGTGCATCATTAATTATTTCACAATAGCAGCGTTTAAGAAGCGGTTTTTTTCCATCTCCGCGTTTACCCCCCCCCCCCCCACAACACACGACATTTATTCAAAGATAAATCACAGACAAGCTCGAGATTTTGACAACTCGACAGAATAATAAATCGTCAAAAAGTGTGCTCCGCTGTCACATAATAATAATTGGTCGAACGGGAGTGGCGAGTAGTATATACATACCATAGTGTATAGACTATTATAGTACTACACTGCAGTTCTCAAAGTTCTTTGTAGTATATACTAAATTTTTATAGAGAACTGTATGCACACGCGTACACGCACTCGGCCCTCGGTGCACTGCTGCTGCAGCACACACGATATTATATTATGACGCGGTGTACTACTCTTGGCATAATATCGAAGAAGGGTTTTGCATTTCGGATGAAATTTCGAGTGCACGCCGGCGCATTATGTACCTATACTATATACTTGCTGCAGCACAAAAGGTAATCAAGGTTAGGACCACGTATACCTATAATACAACATTAGTATGACCTCGGCTGTGTTTGAACAGCGCGGAGAGCGGGAGAAAGAGTGGGCGAGTGAGTGACACCAAAGCGGAGGGGAACAAAAATTGAAAACTCCCGACTACGCACACGGCCACGCGGGTAATTATTGGTGTGGCGTACTACAATGCTGCAGCAGCGTACTACAGAGACTGTCAGAGACACAGTCACACAGACTAAGCTATACTTACTAAATCTACATATACTACCTGCCTATATATATACAACACACACTCGCATTCGGGACGGGCCGGGTATTACACGCGTAATGAAACTAGTTCTACAATGTGTTATATTCATTAGGCTGCGTTTGCTCCGTGCCAGAATAAATAAGCAGTTGCAATTTCTTTTTTTAACTATTGCCCGTGTACTGTTTTCCTGTGAAAAAAAAGCTCGCGTCAACGACGATTTCGTAATCCGTAACAACGCCATCAATCGCAGTATAATATTATATAATATAATATTCGTGTACTTGAAATGTGCATATATAGAGGCGGTCGGTCGGAGGTGGCTGGCCGATTTTCAGCAACAATATACTGTGCAAAAAAAATTCGAAAAGTAGGCAAAGCCCGGTAGCCCGGTATAACGACGCAAATAAGTTGAAAAGTATGAAAATACAAAATTATAGCCACTATAATATATCTATGTAGACACATTGGACCCCAACGTCATTCTTGTTGTCACTATATATAATTTGTCCTTATGATATATTATATATACGTATAAATACCATAAGTATGTCAATTCATCCTTATATAATATATACAGGAGGGTCCATTTAACGCACATACAAATTATTTCAGAAAACACATATCCGTTTTTGAAAATATTTCTTTTATATGATATCAAGTCATTACAAAATAACAGTTTAAGAAAAAAATGATACTTTTACCATTTTTTATCGTTACTTTTATTTTAAGTTTATACTTTTTTGAATGACAACATATAGGTTCAATTCATATTCCGAAGTAGAATATTATTCGAAGTATTTCGATCTATAAAAATTGAAATTCGTACAAATAATTATTTATTAGATATGACTTAAGATTAATTAAAGTATAGATGAGTGGAGTAGTGACTAGTGACCAATATTTAGCGTCGCACCATTGTACTCCACTCTTCCCATCTAAACTTTAAACACTTATGAATAAATGTCCAAAATACGGTTTTTATATGTATTGAAGTACTTCAAAAAATATTCTGCTTTGGAATAAGGAATGAATAATGCATGTTTTCGTTAAAAAAGGTAAAAATAATAAAATTATAACGATAAAAAATCGTAAAAAATGTGTTTTTATAACAATTTAAAATAATGTTAAATTTTTTTTCCAAAAACATTTTACAGTTTTTGAAATAATGAGAGTTAATCGTTAAATTTATCAACCAGTGTATAAATCCTTATTTCAATTATCAAACAATATAAAAATAATAAACAATTTTTTGTTCTTATCCAACTATGTTTTATATTATTATATTCAAATATAGTCACTGCATGGATGTCATACAAATTTCTTATGTATGTTATATTTAGATACTATAAATGTATGCAATTATTGATTACACTGTCACTGTATGTCTGACGTATGTATACCTACATTATATTGTAAATTGGAATTAATTTTCCGCCAATAAAGATTATTATTATTACTATTATTGTATAATATATAAACTTGTTGCCACTATACAGATATACGCATATCTGGTTGTAGGCCTATATGCCACAATATATTATAATAATTAATAATATATATAAGAAAAAAAATACTATACAAATATAGGATTTAGTTTTAAAGTACGATTTGATGTCGAGTATAATGCTGCGAGGATGTAATGTTTCGGTCTCTCCAAAGAACACGATGACAAAGAAATAAGTTCTTTGTGGTAGTTAGATTACTGGAGGTGAGGAGAGGTTCCAACAGTGAAACGGCGTACTGCAATATTTATCAAAATAATGAAGTTGATTGATTAATCCTCGGCGGAAGAGTTGTGCGAAAGAATTGGACAAATAATACGATGATATTTGTATTTATATAAACGATTTTGAGAGAAACTGCAGTTACAGTACACCATATTAATTAATAACTGCTGCGTGTAAAAGTTGTTTGGTGGTTTAGCCTTTAGGAGTAAAACTTGCAATAATTGGATGAGAATTTTTACTAGGGATAAATTATAGTGAAAACTAAAAAAACAAAATTTTCATATTTCATGGATGACCATTGACCATGTAGATATCATATAAAAATATGAAAAGTTGCTCAATTTGGACGTTAAAGTTTTTTTTTTTTAGAGGGGTGATTTTTTTGTTGGCATTGATGAGCATTTTAGGAGCCAAATCTTATCAAGCAGTTTATATATAATATAAAAACCGTCAAGTAAAAATAACCAAAGAAGAAAAAGTACATACCTACTGTAAATATAATATACATGTATATTGTATATTGAATATATAGATAGGTTACTAAAATTGTCTACTATTGATAAATTAATCAAGTATGAAAAAAAATATTTCACATTAACAATAAAACCAGGGAACTCGATTTTACTAAATAGGTTTCGAGTGTATCTTTTCAATAACTATTGAAAATATTTACTCGGATAAGAAATTGAAATTATAACGCTAAACATTATTTAAAGGAGGTACTGGTACAAATAATGTCAAATAGTAGGAACAACTATTGTAGAACTATTTTATATAAAGTATAAACTAAAAATGTCAAATTACGTAGGTAGTTAATATCAATTTTACTATTTAAAAATAGGAATTTTTAAAATTAATTACATGGTTTGCATCTAATAATTAGTAATATTTAATTCCCACAGCTCCCACGTGTGTAATTTATAACATTTTATATATGATGCACGTTATTATATGATTTCTAAACGTACCTATATTAAAAACTGTTAATTTCAATAAAATTGATCAATAATAATTACATATCTATAAATATACGTAATCGAAACTATACACAATTTATACTTTATGATAAAATAGTTTGGTTAATAAAAAAATTGTTAAAAGTTTTCCGAGTTTGCAGTTTTTTAAATGGATATTATAATATTTTAATTTATCTGAACGATGTCTTTCTATCACTGTAAATTGTCACGACTAATAAGCAATAAAATTTAAAACTGCATGGAATCCTATTAAAATTTACTTTTCCATTTATTACATTGCATTAAGACTTAAAATGCATATTTTATCATTAAACTAAATCCCGGTTTCTACCAATAATCGCATTTATTATTGACGGGAGAATTTATGCCTTATTTTACACTTAATATGGACAACGGACGTTCTACCCTTATAAATAATTACATAACTTTTCTTTGATTTTTTTTTAACTTTTTTAATTTAAATTTTACTTAAATATTTAATTTTTATTTCCACTGTTTACTCCACTAAGTAGAACAAAACACCGATTCGTATAACAAATAACTGTTTATGCTTTATACATGACAAGTCGTCCTGATTCATTTAAAATTGTTGTTCTACTTTTATTAGATGTTTGACTAACACAATAATGCATGAACACTTGATAACTGATAGTTTGAAAATAATTTATATTTTTATATCGGTCGCAAGTATATTATTTTACCTGCATGTATAATATTAATTTTAAAATGTTGACATAAAACAACTTATTGAGTATTAAACAACAAACATTAAAATATAATAGGAGAATCAATTCTGTTCATTACGCACGACGAAATATGATATAGGTATAATTCAGATCACAAGCCATATTGTCGGTAGCTGTATATAGTATACAGGCTGCCAGTGCCTTTATAATTTATATATATTATATTTTGAAAATAATGATTGATAAATATTAATATACGTGATACGATATTTATTATTACATTATTATACAGAAGCTTTCAATTATTTTCATAAAATATACACATCCGACGTCTATAATATAATTATCATACATGCATATGTAGGTAAATCTATAACTACATTATATTATATTTAAATGTAACAAAATATATATTATATAATAGGTAGGTATAGATTATAGATACGTGCTTATAAGTTATAATATAATGATCCGATTTCACATAGGTAACACAATAGTGAATAATTTTTAACTTTTCTTAAAACCAATTCGATGACAAAACGGGATTATCTAAGTGAAATTTATTTGAGTAAACTTAATACTATTACATAGGTAGTGGAAAAGATAACAAGGACGATTTTTTAGAGTTCAACAATACCGTATTGTAGTACCTATTACAATTTACAGTATAAAAACATTGCAGCGTTACACAA
The DNA here is from genome assembly GCA_008086715.1 of Sitobion miscanthi. Classification (NCBI taxonomy): domain Eukaryota; kingdom Metazoa; phylum Arthropoda; class Insecta; order Hemiptera; family Aphididae; genus Sitobion; species Sitobion miscanthi. The sequence goes on along the minus strand of CM017799.1, from coordinate 33,003,171 downwards.
CCTTTTGTATCATATATTTATATAAAGAAACATATTATGTACGTTGCAGAACACTTAAGCATAGGTAACTAATATCTATAGCTTATGAAATAAACAAATGTTTAGTGAATTTTAAATGAACATTATTGCTTTATATTTCTTTAAAAAATTAAGTATTAGTAATTATTTAAAACGTGTATATTTGTGGACATAATTAATTTTTATTGTCTTTTAATTTTTGATAAAAAGTACCTATGCCTGTTATTTTTATAGTTTCTGAGCGAAACCATGGATTTATAATATTGAATTTACAATGTTTATTTGTATGCGTATTTCACGTAACCTTGAGCAACAGTAAAAATTCTTCACTCTTAAAACTTTAGTGTGGTTTATGGTAGGTAGCAAATTGGATTTTGTTTTTTTGTTATATAAATTAAAAAATGAACTTTATTCATTATTTATTTTAAAAAATGTATGTTGATATAATTTTTGTTTTTGAGTAAAAAAGGCTTACAATGTTTCTCATAAGACGTAAGTTGTTCATACCATGATTAAAAATGTCAAAAAAACAGTCACAATTTTTTAACATATATATGTTTTTGGACTGGATACAACTTCTTTATTTTCTGACCTATTTAAGGTTATAGTTGCCATGGCAACCAAACAATGACAAAGATGAAATTAATGTTATAAGTTATAACGTTATGATTTCACTTTACACTGTTACAGTAGGTACCTAAGTTAATCCTATAGCAACCAATGTAATATAATTAGGTTACCCTAGCAACCTAGTAGATGGATACATTTTTTTAATCATAATTTTAAAAACATACCGATATATGATTCGAGGAAAGAAGATATGAGAGAAAAAGTTATCAAGCAGCATGCCACACTTGTATACCTACGTTAATTACAAATAATTTGGTACTTGGTTGTTTTTATAAATGCTTGAAGTTAACATTTTGACGAAATTTGTAAAAATTATGAAAATTGCAAATTGTTTTGTAGTTTTAATTCATAAAATTTTCGTTTTAATTATCTACATAATACTTGACAATTTAATACGAAATTCCTCATAAGTTGTTTTATAGGAATAAAAAAAAAGGTTTAAGGTGTATTAAATATTAAATTGTTATAATGTTTATTAGATTTTTTCAGTTCAAATTACGTTTTTTTTTTTTTATATTGGAAATTCCACCACTAATGTTACTTGGTAGTAATTATTAAAACGATATCTATCTCTGGTACGGTGTATTAGTGATAGATTAATACCAAACGGCGAAATATACGAGAGGAATTTGATGTTAATGATATTGCACAAGACTCCTAGTTATACTGAGTACAATAATTCAACGTAGGGATATTGAAATAAATGTTAATATAATATAATATAGTTTACTCTACCGATGACCTGGTATAGCAATACACGAAACAAACGATGAAACGAGTCTGGTTCGGCATACATAATGTAATAGACCGGAGGCTTTTCATTATACATTTTGTAAAGTAATCAAAAATAGTTATACCTATAACCTTATGGTGGGACTCCGTGATAATACAGAAAAAATGTAATATGACACATGTCTGGGATATATGTTATGAGTGTATAATAACAATAAAATATAAATAATGTAATGGTGTGAAACAGTATACGAATCGTCGAATAACAAAAATATAGCAATTTACTACTGTTCCTGAAAATCTAAAATCGGGCTAGACATATAGGTATATTAAAACAATCACGATACGGTATTTTGCATTAGGTTTTGTTCATTTTATCTATATATATAAAAATAAGTGTACATTTTGAATAAATTTTATAACTGAAGATCCACCAAACCGATTTCGATAAAAATTTCAGGGCATATTAAGATTGATATGTTGATGGTTTTTGTGAAGTTTGTACGCTGTGTAATAAGTGATTCCGGAGTTATGGCCTCTTAAGTGCACACCAGGCGACATGGCCAAAAACGACAACAACGTCTATACACTTATTTTCATCTATATATATAACCCATAACAATCATTAAAAAACAGAAATGTCTATCGTAAATCTCAAAATTCCTGTTTGAGCACCTACCAGGGGTGATCACTTCCTTTTTTAAATTAGCCTATAACACTCACAAAGAATGTGGCTTTGTATAAGTGAAAGAATTTTCGAAATCGGTTCAGTAGTTTCGGAGTTTATCCCGAACATACAAACAAACGCTATCGTTTTATATATTAGAATAGATATAGATAAAAATGAATGTTTGTGTATAGATTAGACCTATGGGAAGAAGATAGACTAATTTAAAAAATGTTAAATTTGTTTTTTTTTTATTCATCGGATTTTAGTACGGTTGCGTTAGGCTTTTGTATTAATTGATTATATTAATCCTCCGTAGATGGAATTAAGTAAAAATGACAAACTTGGTACAATTTTGATACTTTAGAGTTAAATCATACACTATTACGTACAAACAGCACGGGGTTCGCGATCTACCACAGGTTAATATACTGCTGCGAATCAGAATTTTTATTCCGGGCAACAGAAAAGTTAAGATAAATTTTGAACACCATAAACCATACACCAAATATTAAATAAAGAATTGAACAAAGTTTGAGTCATATAGAATTGGTACATTTAACGGGCAACGAAGTGCCAGCGGGATCAGCTAGTTGTGTATAAAATGAATGGTATAAATTAATTTTTCAATTTTATATGTACCTGAAGAATTTTTACTTTATACATTATACACGATGAATTATGAACATCATAAAAAATGCAAGTATATATTACGTGCACGATATATCAATTTTATAATTAAAATAATTTACACAATTTTAGGTGAACATGAAAATTATTATTATTATTATTACCTACACACAATGTTAATTTTCGATTATTTTTCGCAGAGAAAATTCTAGTTACTTATAAAAAAAATACTGACGAATAACTCATACGTATGTATGTATATTATTATAGAATATAGAGCAAAAATGTCTGTCTTAATTTTAAAATAAACGTGTATTCTCAATTCAAATTATAAGATAATTACAAATAATGTATAAAATTATATATCTTTGACTTACGCATGGTAGCGGACGTTTCCAGATGTTAACATCAGAAAAATCAAAAATGTTGACTCGTATAAACACAATTTTTTTAATTTACACAGATTACAGATATTTTAACAATGATGCGGAATTATTCATAAATTAATTGAAAAATATCGTACTAGAAAAAGCTAAAACGACAATTGCTGACTATAAAATATTAATTGGTGATATAAATTTAGATATACTACGTACTTCTTTACATTCAAATAAATACCTCGGTCTCTTAGCAAAATTTGGATTCTTTAAAATGATTGTTACTATCACTAGACACGCGTCTAACTCCTGCCTCCACCATATATTATTTATTGTAAAACAACTCATTATTCAAAGGCAATAGTCGGTCCAATTACAATATCTGATCATTATTCAATATTTCTCAGTATTGGGAATTTAGTAAGAAATAGAAATAATAAACCTAATGCACTCGCAATAACTACAATAGAATATTCTATTCTACAAAATTGCACGGAGTTCCACACTAGAATACACAGACGCCAAAACGCTACTCAATGTTTTATTAATACGTTAAAAAACTTAATAAAATCTGCATCTTCTAGTAGAAAAATTTCTTCGAAATTAAAGAAAATCAAACTATGGGCTACCGCAGAATTGATAAAAGCAAGAAGGAATAGAAATTTTCTCCGCCTTAAAGTAAAACAATTCAACACTAATGACAAACTAAAAAAATATTATAAAAATTCAGAAATAAAGTTAGGTAGAGGTAATAAACAAAATGTTATGAGCAATGTAATATTATATGATGGTATTGAACTAAATGTTAAAAATAACGGTCGAATTATTTCAAATAGGTTTAATGACTTCCTCATTAATGTAAAATCAGATTTACTAATTAAATTAAGAAATCGACAAAATATAATTAATGACAACACCAATGTAATAACGTCGAGTTTACTTAGTATTGGTAGAATCAATAATCTCCTCTGGTACAATAGGAGGGGAGGAGCTTCAATAATGCTATATCTCAGTATGAGAAATATGTCAAAATCAAATTATTAGAATACTCATCAATAAAAAACAAATATACTCAACAACAAATTTATATAAAGAACTAAATGTGCTACCTGTTAAAAAATGTATCTAAAAATGACTGCTATATAATAACCACAATTTATAACAACCAATATTGCATGGAACAAACACAAGATGCGTAACAAAAAAAATTTTATCATAAATAGATCTAAAAAAAAAACACCTGGTAGATATTTTGAAATAATTGGAATCAAATTATGTAACAAAATACCATCCTATATAATAAACCTATCAGTTAATTTATTAAAAGAAAACATTTTGCAATGGTTATTGGAATCATCTGATGAATTAATAATATTGTATTCATTTGTTTAATTTACTCTAATCAATGTAAAATAATTTAATTTTAATCATGTACCTATACAAAATTAAAGTGTTATTTTTTATACAATTTGTTTTAGAACACGAGTATTCTCAATGGGGTTCAGTATACATATGTATATGAAATTAAATTGAAAAAAAATAAATATAAATATATACGTAAATATATTTGGATATAGTTAATACTCAGTTGATAGTATATAGGTATACGCTGTGTATAATAGTATAGGTAGGTCGTAGGTACTATGTCACTATGTGAGCGCACAACCAGGCATTTTGTTTGTTGGGTGGCTTCAATCAATTCATTTAATTTTTTTTGATGAACGTGCATTTAAATATCATGTTGGAAATTATGATAATATATATTTATAATTATTTATTACCTTCAAGTTGGTAAAATAAAAACATTTTTAATTAAAATTCGTCTATGAACACGTAGGTATTATGCTGCAGGTATCGGGGCCCGGATTCAAACCCTTCGGGGTGATACTAACATAATGTACTGTATGACTGTATCTTATATAATAAATTATTATATAAAACAATTCGACTCGGGTGAAAATTGCCATTGTTCAATAAATGTCAAGCATTTTTATAAACTTAGACATCCTGGTCGTATATTATATTTAGATACAATTACCTATATAACGCATTATACAATATATTATTATATATTTTATAATACAATTAGTAATAATAGTTGTTATATATTATAGTATCGTCTGCAGCAGTCTAGTAGCAACTTTCCCCACCAACTTCGTACGTTTTAGAAACAATTATACGTCGAGAAGAAGCTTGAGTAGTTCTATATAGTTATACATTTAATAAATAGTAGGCAATACCATTGATTTTAAAAACTATAATAGTATTTATAATCAACGGCAATACCAATGTAAAAAATATAAATAAAAATAATTTATTTGTACATATAAGTAGCTAATACCTATACTTCAAAATTTTAATTTCCGTTCCTTAAATTATCGGTTATTCAATTAGATATTCCCAATACAGCAATACATAGAGCATAGATATAATATATAATTATAGTATATTTTTTAAACAAAAATCTAATTGGTTAGCTTACAGTAAATATTTATTTTCATCTTGACTCTATAGAGTAAAACAATTTAACTATTTAATTAGATTAAGATTTGTTTTTGGTTCAAATTAAGCTCATTACTTTAAAAGTGAAGATGGAATAGTACGCATCTCTTTAGCCTGCAGTAAATACGCCACCTTCAGGCTCACCATCGGTCAGCATCCCTCCCCTCCCCTAGGTACACCATTGGCACAAAACGAATGTACCCATGAATAACAGTGATAATACCATTGAGGCTTCGTGTGTATATATATATATATGGTTAGTTCAATAGTTATGTAGGTACATATAAATTATACATAGTAACGTTATACCTCTGAACATATATAGTAATAATAGTAACAATGATAATATGTACAACATGACACGTAACCCCGACCTTGGTACACTAGCGAAATCACGATGCGCGTTCGTCCGTCAGTGCGGATGCACACGCGAATACGTACCTATATAACATTGTGCCATGTATGTATGCAGCGCGCGCGAGCGACCGAGAAGAGCGTATCACGGTGGCGGGCAGGTGTTGAGCCGGCGGCGAACGAAATTTTTTTTTCGATGACGGTGACGGGCGAGGGGATCGCCACATAGGTATACAGCGCGTACATAATAACGTTTCGTGTACTTATATATATATATATATATGATACGCGTACAACACCGTCGGAAGGGGAGGCGTAGGAGAGGAGTGCGACGTTGCCGTTACATATTATGCCGCCGCCGCCGCCGCTGTCGGGATGCTGACGCCGCCGTCGAGCGAATGCATATTGTGAAAGCGGCCGTCGACGCGTCGCGAAGCTTATTGCACATCGAGCGAGAGTAGGGTCTTCCGGTTGCGGCGGGGATCGAGAGAGCGGCTTTTGTTGCCGCGCGGCGTTTTCGGCGGAGGGCGGAATTCCGGGCTAGGAGGCATAGGGTAGGTCAATAAAACGTTAGACGCGCGGCGGAAGGGTGATGCAGGCCTACGTGGCACGTGCGTGCGTGTGCGGGACAAGGCCTGCCCCCCCGCGCGCCGTTCATGCCCGGACAACGGAACCGCGGGCGTCTAACCGGAACGGGCGTCTAATCCGGCAAGGGCGGAGCGCAAACAGCTGTTCGGGGGTAGGACTGAGTAGGGTTGTTGTACGTCGCGTGACGTTACGTCTTTGTGTCGGCAGCGGCGTTCGACGTTTCCCCCGCCGCTGCAAGCGAACACTGCGCGCGAATAGTGCACCCTCGGACCGACAGCGACACCCTTTCCGTCCATGCGCGCAACGTAAAATGATGAACATAACAACAATAACACGTCGCCCGCCGATAAACGCATTTTTTGGTGGACGCCAAAGAATTTTTTCTTTGTTTTTAGATATTATTTAGCGGGCTATACATCACGCATTGAAATTTCTTCGAATTTTTCGACACGGACGACGACGATAATTTTTTATCCGAGACTATAATATTGTAACTTGCGGTTATGACGACGCCACGACGGATGTTATACGAGTATAACCCTTATAATATTTCTATCAAACGGTCCTATAACAACTCAAGTGATTCGAATTGTACGCATGACAACCAAAATATCCGAAATGACTAATCGCCACTCGAATACTCATGCACTTCAACATACGCCTACGCTGTACACACAAAGTACAGAGTTAGGGCAGCGGCACCCTCACTTAAAGACGTAACCCTACAGCTTTACCGGCCAATTAAATATTGCTCAGTGATATTTTCAACACAAAACGCTCAAATTCAAAGTCAGATTTTGTAAAAGTTAATATAGTTAATATTTTGTTATGCGTATAAGTTATATAATATGTAAAATATTGTACTTGACACTTGTAATAGTCTATTGGCCATTAGGTATTTAAAAACTTTAAAATTTAAATGAAATAATATAAATACACATACCCCGATTTATGAAAAAAAGTATCAAAACATCTGTAGACTGCAAGTAATTACAATAATTACAACAAATCATATACAAACATATAGTCCTATTTATTTTTCCAAAAACACAAAAGTTAGACAATGTTTGTCTTACATTTATCCCGTATTTCCAACTATTATTTCAACTCTATACGGTGGACGGTGAATGGTGTACACATCACGTTAAAACGATTAGATACGTTCTGGGAATAAAAGTTTTCTCAGACTATGCTCTTCATGATAAAAATAATATAATAAATATATCTTTAGTTATGTAACTATTATGTAAATATTATGGTGGACTAACGTAGTGTATAAGAGAACGTAAAATGTGGCCTATGAAATTGTGTCACTTTTTATGAAATTAGTATCAAATAATAATTAGTTGTTAATTGCTGTATACAAATTATAAGTAAGTACGAAACTTCACTATAGTATATTGTTATTGATATTGTTAAACTACAATGCAGAAAAAAACATGGATACCAGTAAAATAATACTTAGGTCTAAAGTTTATATAGACACGTCTTTTAAAGTTTCTCAAGGAAACAAAAATATGCAAATTTTATTTTTTTTATCTATTATTATACACTGAAAGTTGGGTGAAATAAAGTATCTATTTTTTTTATTAATACAATTTTATGAATTTAAATTATTCTAGAGCATTTCTAACCTTTGTGTTCAATATGCTTTTATTTGTATTGTTTTGAATATTTTTCAAACAAAAGTTCAAAGTAATTCAAAGACTTTCCCTCGAGAATAATTTTTAAAAATGATGCTCTCGGGGTGCAGTTAGAAGAAAATGACAAATGGTATAAGTTATCGAAAATCCTATGGTTAAGTTGATAGGCCGCCTAATATTTACTTTTTTAAAGAAAGTTTTTTCATAAAATATATATCTAATATTATACATACATACATACACAGAATATATAAGCAGTCGGAAAATAATATGTACTTAAAAATATTACTTTCAAACATTTGTAAGCAGATATTGGGGGCAAATCAGCATCATACTTTCCGAATGGATAAATTGCGGATTTCTTCTATTGAAAAATAATTTACATCAATCGAAAAAAATTGATTTTATGTGACTATAATATAAATACGAGAGCTCAGGTTTTATATTAGGTTAATTTAATATCAAAACGACTTCACCTTAATTATAGTCCATGAATATTTTATAATAATATATATTATAATGCTTGGCGGTTTAAGAGGCAGACGCGATTCGAGATTTATTTATTTTTACTCATTAAGTCACATACAGGGTGATCTACCTAGCATATAATAAAGAGTGTCCTATATTATAAATATTACCAACTACTTTTTTTCAAATGAGAATCATCTTTTTCACTGTAAATTGATAACGATGATGTTTTTGAAAATATTGATGTACCTATACCTATAATTAAAATTTGGAAGAGTGGTTCTCAAATTATTAAAATGTATGTTATCTAGGTGGGATATATATCCCTTAAAATTGGTTTTAAAAAAATATAAAATATTTTTATTTTTGTTTTGACGGGCTATGCCCATTTTACAAAATTTTAATAACTATTGTAATATTAATAACATGTGTATAAAAGACAAGTTAGGTATATAAACTTGTTAATTTATCTTATCATAATCAAAATAAATAATATTATAATAATTTTATTAATTCTAAAGCGTTAAATCTAAATATTTTACGAGAAAGTACAAAAAAATCTAATTACCTAGGTTTATATCTTAATATATATCTATCTATCTAATATTTAATATAGCCAAACTGCAGTTTTTCAAATTAAAAATGAATTATTTGAAATTTAAATTTTAAATCACTTTTCAAGCTCCTGCCCTATCTTACAAACTTCCTATGTTAAATAACTTAAAAACTAATAATTCGAATTTATTTCTATTAAGATTATACATAAACATTTAAAAGTCAACTAATTAACAATAAACAGAAAAAAGGGGATTCTCATTTGAAAAAAAATAAGCTTGTACTGCTATGGGAAACTCTTTACATATGGTATAGTGCATATAGTACATACATTTTAGTAAAAACTAAATATTTCAAAATATCGGCCAAAGTAAACTTGAGAATTCCCAAAATCATAACCAGAGTAAATGTATTGTTAAATGAAATAATTGTGAATCACCCTGTATATATGATAGTTAATTTTATTCTTCTCGAGTATAATTGCGACAAATGCGGGGTACAATAAAGACAGTTAATTTTTAAATAAATCGCCCGCAGCTCATACAATATAATATACGTAACAACCCGTTTTCACGAAGATATATTCGTGGCACGTCTATAAATCCAATTTCTCGGAAAATCCACAAAGATTTTCCCAATTCTGTAACCATTTGTAATTTGTACGAAAACCTCACAAGGATTCAAAAATAAACGTCATGGAATCAATAGCCATTGTTGGATACTTCGATTGGAGGGTTTTATCGTTTTCCCTAGCTTACCGCACAAAACATTGTTGATACGGCCAAATTACCTTTATCCGAAAAAAATACAATACTAAAATTTTACAGCGTTTTTTTGTGAAAATTCGTGTAAATTCAAGGTCAAAAAAACCACAACGGTTATTAACAATCAATCGGAACGTTATTACATGCCATTGAAAATTGAAATAATAATAATACATATTATATCTGTTATTCTGTTTCAATACATATAAAATAGAAATTTTTTTAGATTACAAGCGGGGCGATGTATGTGTTGGTTCTACAATCTACAATGATGATTTTTAGTGCTTGAAGCCACTTTTTATTGTAGAAAAAAGCTCTGTTTTCCAACTTTGAGCAAGGTATCTTGTCTTTTATTTTGTTTTAAGTACTTTAAAAACAAATAGCCTTAGAGATTTTAAACTACCATATACCTATATATAAAATCATTTTCTATAGACTTATAGAGAAAAATATTTTGGTTCTTTATGATCTATTTATAGACCGTTTAAAACTTTTGAATTTTTTGTACTCATTCAAATCGATAATATTTTTGTTAGCGAGGTAAAAAGTTTGAAAATGTAACACAATGTAAAAATATCAAAAATACATAGTATCAATTTTTTTATAAGCATTTGAATATCAAATGTTGACGACATTTGTTAAAATCTAAAACTATTTTGTATAGACATAGCCACATAGGCCGTCGTCTCCGCCCAGAATCATATTTGACCGTACCCAATTTATCATTGAATTTAAATTCGAAACATCCATAACCGTGACCTACTCAATGACGAGGCAGATCCGACACTTACTAGGTAGGTGTACAGCAAAGCGACTTCCCCGGGTTTTCTTTATTACATAATTGTAATCTTTATAACGTTATAAGTATAAAGTTCGATCTACCGTGTTTCTAAAAATTGATAACATGAGCTTGGAGACTTTGAACACCTTCAAAATAATTTAAAAAAACTCGATAAGTCATACGTGATTGTAACACGTAGGTAATAATAAATCAACTAGGTACAGGAAAACGAAGTCTTCGTTTTTTTTTTAAATTTCAACTATAGACACATAATACGTTTGTCGAATTTGTTCAAATAATTATCAACGAGTAATTTTCAATAAAAGACATTTTTTATTAATTTTCTAATGCACTGAACATGTAACATATTTACATACTATTATTGAAGTATACCGTAAACGGATTTACGAGCAATTTGGCAACGTCTCACCATAAGCAATGTGTCAATCAAAAATTATGTTTTGGTTCTGGTTCGCGTACGCTGTTGCCAACTATTCCGAAGATATATTATTACTATTATTATCATTATTATTATTATTATTACTGTACACTGATAATAATTGACCGAATTTTTAAGGCCAAAAACCGTGTGGCACTGGCCCAAGTTATCTTTCACTATTTTTCCGTTGGTTTTTGACGACATTGTCAAGAGATCCAGCAAGTGAACATTCCTATTTTCTTGTCATTTTCAATTTTAAATCGAAGTAATAACATTCGTTAAAGTGTATGCTTATATATATCAGTAGGATCGTCAAAGGTTATAAAAAATATCATTGCCATTATGTTACATTATGTTTCTGAAATTCATGCGAATCAATCTATGAAAATAAAATTTTAAAGCGACTACTTTTTTTAAAATCTTTAAAGTTCAGGTGTCCAATAGTTGGAAAATTTTTAAACCATCTATAGATATTATATACATTTTTTTTTTTTTTTTTTGATACTAAATGTTCTAAAAAAGTAATATAGAGTATAAAACAAATTTGAACAATTCAAAAACAACTGCAAACATCAGTAATTGCAATAGAAATATAATTTATAATTCATATTATGTTGTATTAAAATAGTAATCAAATTTTGTAGACTTTAGCCTATATGATAAAAATTATAATGTATTTAAATGAGAGAAACATGTGCAATAGAATGTATCATGTATGTACTTACAGAAAACTAGATAAACTATAGCTTATATTTTATTGGTAATTCATAATAATCTACACGTATTCAAAATATGGATTATAAGTTTCTTTATGTCATTCACTAGTTAGTAATTACAATCTGATAAGATAAATAATAAATAGTAAGTATTAATTGTTTTGGATTATAAATTATTAACAGTATTAACCTAAGTTTACATGGTAATAAGGTATTACACATAAATTATTTATGATAACATAAAAAAAATGCTATAGATTAAAATGACCTCATTGTTGATTACTACAGAAATTGTAAAACCTGAGCATAAAAGAAATAATAAATGGAATTTACCTTATTTGTTAGTATTGTAGTATAATATAATCTATGTTTACTGTTGATTGAAAATTAATCAATTTTATTTTGGTAGTAAATAAATAATAAATAAATTATAAAAATAAGCTATGACGATGGAAAACCACCAGATGCAATGTTGACCCCTAGTACCTGAACTCCATTAAATTCAATAGAAGTATAGGTTACAGCCAACCAATTGACAGATTATAAAACCAAAAAAACTTTATAAATAATAAGCTAATATAAAACTACAGTAATAATATAAGTATCCATAAAAGGAAAATAAATGCATTTTTTAAATTAGTGAGGATTTCTAGAGTAGGTACCTACTGTGTAACTATTAAGAAATTGAAGAGAGAAAGTTATGGACATAATTGAATGCACCAACCAATATAATGTACAATATATATTATATATAGACAAACAGAAAATTATTGGTTACAACCTTAGATCATGTACTATGTATATGATCTAAGTTTACAACCATGTTAAAATCGAAAGAACCTTAACAATAATTATTGGTTACTCAAATTATGAGTTTGATATAAATTGCCCTAAATGAGAAATTATGAATATTTCAAAATGTTACGTTATGTTATTAATAATAATTAATAATTATTGTCTTATTTGATTATTTTTAAGCTTTGATTTAACTAAGTAAAATAATTGTTATCTTTGATAACTAAAGGTCCCATCAGGGCTTAGCAAACCTAAACCTTGGCTCCCTACAAAGAGCAAAACATTAACTCTTTTAAAGAAGTATTTTTACAATAATTATAAGTTAATTAAATGTAAATATACTAACTATTTATCAATTTATCTCAATTAAATGCATTATATTCTTTAATTATTTAGAATTATTTGATTAGGTAAATTTCATATAGGTATCTTATGTTTTTGTGATTATAATTTATATTATGCTTAAGCAGGACGTCGCACCCGCATGTGTTGCCTCTGTCTTACACACTTACGACGTACCAACATTTTGTTCGCTAGTTTCAATAGGGTGTTGTCAGGTTTGATATTAGAGTGATTTTACCAACTACCAAACTTTTAGGTAACAACATTGTCTGTGTTCTCTTATTGGTTTTTGACAATATTTTGTCCTCTTAAGGAAGCATAATATATATCCATCTAGTTTTTAATTTTTATGTTTACATAAAATACAAATTTAATTTTTATTTCCATAATTGTTACTTATTATATTTTATTTTAATTAAAGTATTAATTTATTGTTACGAACAAAAAGAGAAAAGTCTGTGCATTAAATAATAATCACAGGACTATCCAAATTTTATGATTCAATAATTTGGAATTGATTTAAAACATACTTTGACTTTAATATTATATTAAAAACAAATTTAATAGAATTCACGTGATTTTGAACATTGCATATCAACAGTTGCAGTAATAATATATTAATTGTAATTCAACTCATGACTATTACCTCCTAACATAATTAAACAAAAAAATACCAGATACATAAACTACAATCCACAATTAATAATAAAGTAATAATTTAAAGAATACGTTACTTACAAATTATTTGTAAAAATTAAAATATTAGATATTTTGAATGGTATATTATTTAGTATGTGATTAAGCACTAAGTTATGTACAACCTATGAATTTCAATGAGTTCATTATACCGAATACAATAGAAGTAAATAAATTTAAAGCAGTAAAAAAATGACAAATTAAATAACTCTATCTTATGCACATTTTATCCTGTTACCAAATCTTGACATAATGCAATTATTTTGCATTCATAAATTATATTTTATTATTTTCATTTAAAATCTCATTATATGAATGACATTGAAAAACATCATCTGTAGTTACAGATGGATAGTTATTTATAATAAAATGACAGGTCTTTTCTAACTAGTCCCAAAATAAAATAATGGTAGTATGAAAATAAGAATGAATACAAAATATTCATAGTAATATTAATTTTCTATTATTTAACTAGGAGGTATCAACATGAAGACAGATATATTTTCTTACCATGATAGTATCGCTTAAGTTGCTAATCCCGGATCTTCTAATGTGTGGCACTAAGCTTTTGTGCTGAAAAATTATAAACCATGTCATTTATATAGTAATTACTATGTGTTTTTTTAAATTATTAGTTAACTACAAGAAATTTGAAAAACTTACATTTGATATGAGATAAAGATTTTTATCCTTGAGCAACAAAACTGTTACATCCCATAACGGCTTTGTTTTATTACAATCATACACCCATACTTGGCCAAAATGTAGTGGACAGGTGTCACCATTGAGGACTTTCTAAGTATTATAAACAACAATAATAATATATAATTTACTACTATAACAAATCTTGAATTAATTAGTTATCCTTTATTAAATATTTTGAACTATTTACCAACATTTAAAAATAATCAAGATTAAAGCTAAAATATATATATTAAAAGATATGAATATAAATTAAAATATTCATCAAGAAATTATTTTTAAGTTTAAAAGTTAACAAGTAGACAGTATATTAAAAAGAAATTTAACAGCAGTATAATCTGTTAAGTTTGTTAATTAAATACTTGGTTTAAGGTTCAAAACATTTTTAACATCAATTATTGTCACACAATATTAATTATTAACCAATACTATTGAGGCATAATATAATGCATGAATAATAAAATAAGCATCATGGTTAGCGTTTTGAATTCATAGAACCATTTGGTAATTTTTATAGGAACATGTGGAATGTTGTGGACATTATGAAAATACAATTTAACACTTGGTAAACCTTCAATAATTTATAAATTAGTTAAAAATTAAAAATGGTACTTTTTAGTTATAGTGACTACATATTATATTTATACATTATTATGTAGGTCTTTCCATAGAAATGGAATTTTCATTTTTGTTACATTCCATTTCTAAGGAAAGACCCACGTATTAAATAAAAAATGTGAGTACCTCAAATAAAACTTATTTTTTTTAAGTATAAATGAAAAATAAAAAATTACTTTAATGAATCAGTTGATTTACAAAAGATAACACTATAAATAAATAATTTAACTTGGCCTCCAATTGATGTTCTAAACTTGGCTGAAGATCAAATAATTAACATTCTGATTAAGAACGATCAATGTAATAGGTAGAGGGCTGGAATAATAAACAAAAAAAAGTGGGTTGCTCCCCAACCTCATACAAGTCTTAGATTAGTTATAAGTAACTAAAAAATGAAAAATACTAGGTGTATCAAAATATGTTTGAATTTTAGTACTGTAAATATTTTCTACAAAATAGTAAAATTAATTGGGTTAATTTCAACCTTGGAATATACGATGTCATTTTTTTTATATTTATAATCCGATTTTAGTTTTTATTATTTACTTGACATGTTAATATTTATATAATACATAATACATGTGATATAGTTATTAAGATATTTAATAATGAGGAAGTTAATTAATTGTATGGTATATATTGCTTGAAATATGTTTAATGTATCTTGATTAAGCTTTTTAGTTAGGGTTTAACTTCAATACTTACTAATTAAATCAGATTTACTATTTTACATCAATTAAAAAAACAAACTTTCATACTGCCAAAATCCTAAAGTAAAGGTAAATTAGTAAATTAGTTTTATTGTTTTTTATTTTCATTTCTACCTTAATTTACTGGACTACCATCTAATGTACTCGCCTAATATTTTTATGTCCTTTGAATTTTTTATAATACGTTGATACTTAGGAAAGTTATTATTTATTTGTCTATCTTATTTTTTTAAAAATTCAGATTGTTACAATCGAAAAAATAATATTCTGTATACCTTTTGTTATTGTTTAATTAAATATTAACAATATTAAATTACCTGTATAATTTTAGCTTGTTTTTTCATACCAATATCCAGTGTTCTGTAGAGAGAGAACTTCTATAAAAAAAAAATAGTAATAGTTAAAATTGTTGAAAAATGTACTATTGTAGGACAGGCCTTAAGATACTTGACTGGAAAAATATTATAATTTTTTAAAAAATTTTCATTGCACACTATACATAAAATAAAATTTACTTCTGGGTGCTTGAACATGTGAAACATTTTGTCGTTTAGTCGGAGCACCAAAATTCTGTTGCTCTCATTCTCCATTCTATGGTAACATATTAACACAGATTCGTGACTTTCTAGTGTTCTCTCTTAAAAAAAATGAACAGTATAATATTATTAGATATACCTAACAGTTATAAACTAAGGTTAAACGGCACAATTAAAATTACATAATTACCTATCCCTTCGTCCTTCCAAACTTCTACAATTGACCAGCCGTAACATTGGCTGACAATTTTTTTGCCAATCTGAGAGCATAATTGTTCGGATGTTGTACTCGGGGTAACTAAAACTGTTTCATATGTATCATCAATATGATAAACTTTAATTTCTCTCTGAAATCATCGAATTCACAAGATTACTACTTACTTATGGAACATCATCAGGGACAGTAGAATTTTGTGTTTTGAGTGCTTTAAACAGTTTAAACTATATTAAAGTTTATAGTAGCCCTAAGGTACAAACACCAATAATGCGCTAAAAGTTGTTGAACCTCAATAGTTCAATCAGTGTTGTTGTTATTAAATATTATTATTATGATAGTAAATATTATCGTGTTGATAACATTGTTTTCGAAAATATAATTCATGGAAGATAATACAAGATTGTTAACCCCATTTTTTTTTTAAATTTTGAATCGCAACTACGCGGTAACTAGCCATAGAAGCTATCACTATAATTTGTGGTTGAATTGAAAATTTGAATAGTATTCAATCTTACCGGAGTCATAGGGAGATTCAATTGGTCATCTGGATAGTTTTCATCTTCGAATTGTGCGTAAGGTAATGACGACGTCATCGTCTTTTCAGAATTATGACCTACTTTTTTAATCAATGACCAAATCCTGTAAAATTAAAAAATATTCATACAGAAAATTGATATTAATCATCATTACGACATTACATTTAACGTCGAAAAAACATTATGGTTAAGGCCCACAGGGCACAGAGTAGCTTGACGATGAACGGTGTATTATATTAAATCGTATGTTTTTGGCACCCAATATTACACCCATCTATCGACATACCACGTGTGCCATTTACGTATACTGTGACAAATTATTATTATTATTTATTTATTAGTACCGGTATACGCAGTCTTATCTACAGCTGGTAATATTACCCATTAATCGCAAGTATAGCAGGCTATGGCAATTTATCTCTAAATACACGGAATGATCCATTTAACTGGTTAGTGGTTACAAACATCATTTTCTACAGAAATGTCGCCAATGGTCAAACAATATAGTTACCTTTGAAATATACACGATAAATTTAAGAACAAGCAACGCATTTTTACCAAGGAACACAGTTTAACCAGTTGGATGATCACTCCCTACATCAAACACTGTTATCTAACATACAGGGTGTCACAAGCTGGATATGTATAATCGAGTACTTGTTCACGCCCTCCTAGTGCGTGATGTATTTACTCGTTTATCCACCTCCGGACTAAACATTAAAATTGACATAACTATTTTTTGAATACATAACGGATATTAGTATTCGGGTTATAATATATTTACATAAATCAGCTCTATAAATCTGGGCTAAATCTCTACAGCTGCAGCAGCTGCCGCCTTAATTATCATGTTGGAACACGAAATCAACATCACGGGATACCCTGTATGACTGTATATATATATAGTCACAAATATACCCCCTATCGAGCTGCAGCGTGTCACGTGAGAACCGAAAATATATTTATACTTGCAGTCTAAATACAACTATATGTCTGTGTATATACAAGCCACAAGGTGATTCATTTAAGTGTTTTAAAATTAATTATTTTTTAAAAGTCTTTACTTTATTTTTTTTTCACATAATTTGATGTCATGATCATAATATTTTTTCAGATTGTATCAATACATAGTAATCGAATTTCGGACGAATACCTAGTTATTAGTTAATTAGGGTGTTGTACCCTGTACATACTATACACCCTGTATGCGATATGTGCGTTCGCTGGATAACGCAATGGCCTACGTGACTGTGGGAAGTGCGTTGGTCAGCGAATTCGCCGTGCAAAAACCGAGACGGTTCCCACGGACGGGGCCGTGTCGGCAGTCGGAGTACGGACTCGAGTTAGACAGAACCTCTATAGTGTAGACAGAAAATCTTAGTTATAAGTTAAATCGTGTTTGAGTAGAAATAATAAAATCAGTGTACGTGAAGTAATTTAATTAGTGTTTTTATTTATAAATCATCATTTCCTGATTTCAACGATAATACGGCGTTAGCACACATCATTTGGTGGCAGCGGTGGGATATCCAAAAGAGAAAAACTGTTGTACTTTATTCTACGGCAGTGCAATTTTGGAGATCACTAACGAATCTACGTAAGCTATCGTCGTCGAAATTTAATTTCAATATCAAGGAATCGGGATAAACACTCGTAAGTGTTGTCATAATTGTCACATATAATATTCGTATTATACGCGTCGTCGCCGTCGCCGATACGTAGTAGCACAGACAAGGAGAGTTCGGTCGTCTTCGTCGTTGACGTCATCACCGCCGCCGGGACAACACGTTGTCACATTATTATACGCGTTGTCGCCGCCGCCGATACGTAGTAGCACAGACAAGGAGAGTTCGGTCGTCTTCGTCGTCGACGTCATCACCGCCGCCGGGACAACACGTTACCACATCATTACACAAGACAGCGCTCCGTGCTCATTTTACAAGGGGAGTTCGGTCGCCGTCGTCATCGTCGTCGTCGTTGCCGCCGTCGTGTGGACAGTGCCACCGCCCAGTTCCTGTACGCGTTGCCGCAAGGGAGTAGGGCAAGGTCAACGCCGCCGCGTCAGTGGGTCAGTATATCAACACCGTGCCATCATCAGCAGCAGCGTTATCAAGTTAAACAACAACAGTCGACATCAATCATAATGCAACAATATTTATTTGTCATCGTTTTGTAAGTTTTAATAAATATTATTATAATAATATTAGTAACATAATATATAGTATAATATATAGTAGTATAGTATAGTAACACTATTATTGTTGTATTATTGTCTCTTATTAATGCATGTCGAATCCGGGGGCAAGCGATAGTGATAATTCAGATTTAATAGATTTATCTAGTCCGGCTAGTGATACCTCTAGTGGGGAATTATACATACCACGCAAAGTTTTAAATAGGGAAAGGGACTGTTTAGATCCAACAGGGGAGATTGTAGGTACATCTAGGTATCCATTACGAAGTCAAATTAGTTCAGAACATCTAGCAGGTACAGAGCATCTTTGCAAATCAGAGCATCCAACTAAATCAGAGCATCCAAATAATTCAGAGCATCCATCAACCCATTCACAGAATCCGAATCAACGACAGACTTTAAAAAGCATACAACAATCGAACACTATTTTACACGAAGTTCAAGCGACACTAGGTAACGTAGATATTGCAATCGAGCAGTCAACACAAGTACTCCGATCAAATAGAAAACCGACGTCAAATCAAGTAGTCAAAATGTCTAAACACATGTCTATAGAACAAGCACTAAAATTAATCCCAATGTTCGACGGGGAAAGTTCAGATTCAAATCATGCGTTCCAAAATTCCTGCGATTTTGCACTGCAAAATATTGACCCGAGTGAAAGAGAGAATTTTGTTAAAGGAATTACAACAAGACTCACTGGTAAGGCATATCGTGCAATACGATATAAAGACATTAAGAAATATGAAGATTTGAAAACAATATTAAACTCAATGATTGAAAAAAAATTCACTTTATCACACTTACACACGAAATTATCGATGTTCCGACTAGCATACGGAGAAACGATACAACAATACGCAGATAGAGCAGAACAATTATTTTACGAAATTCTGGAAACATCAATATCTACGGGTAGACTAGATAACCCAGATGATATATCAAAAATAACAGCGATGCAGATCCTGACTGCATTCACAGAGGGCCTGCCTCACGACACTAGGATAATAGTCAAGGCTAGAAAGCCGAACGATTTAAATGAAGCTGTTCAGATCGCAATCGAGGAGGAAACGTCACGCTTATCACAAAAGGAAATGCGTAAAAATAACATTCCCCAGAAAGTAGATAATAAATACAAATCGAATCAAAATCATCCGACGGCATCTTACAGCAAGTCAAGTGGCGCGTGTTTCCTATGCGGACGAACAAACCACCAAGCTCGACAATGTCGTGCGTCAGAAGCAGAGAAAATTCGGTATAAAGAGTCACATCAGAAAGGAAAAACTGAACTACGCGATGTGAAACAATTACATGTAGGTACTGTAAAAAACCAAATCATACATTGGAAGAATGTCGAAAACGCAAATATGTTAATGCGAAGAAAGAACAGGAAAAGCAAGCATCGGCATCGGGAAACGAATCAACACCGGGCCCCAGTGGCGGACGCCCGGTGGGACAAATCAAGACAGCCACTCTCAACCTGCAGGGGTTCTCCTTTTCGAAGCAAAATTAGTGGAGAATCATGTCTCTTTACAAATACCACAATGCGTTCAGGGTAGTGCACAATTTCTACTGGACACCGGAAGTGATCTAAACATGATAAAATTGTCTAGCCTACTTGACGAGGTATTTGTCGACGAAACCCAGATTTACCAACTGAAGGGAATAAATGAGTATCTAGTCCACACTCTTGGGTCCGTAATTTTGGACGTGCAATTTGGAACAAAGGTGGAGCCAACGAACTTCCAAGTCATCCGGGACGATTTTCCAGTGCCTCATGAGGGTATTTTGGGCAAACCTTTTCTGGTTGACAACGGACTTATTATTGACTATCAAGCTTCGAGAGTTACGCAAACCAATGAAGAGCCAATCCAGGTGGCACCACGTACGGAAACCATAATAGCAATTAGCACAACAGCAGCGGAAGGCAGCACTTTTGTCATTCATTCCCAACCTATCGGAGGAGAGAACATACGCTTGGGGAATGTCCTATCTACAGTCAGACAAAGACAACTGTTGGCAGTCGTAGTGAATGGCACAGAGAATCCAGTAACACTACAACCGCTTCAGCTAGAGGATGTATCCTGTAGCGAGTACCAAGAATCCACAACGCTAGTGGCTACACATTCACAAAAGGAAACGGGGGACACAAATCGTTTAAAACGCATTAAAGAGACATTACAGACCAGAATTGTACGAGCCACGGTAACCGATATAAACTCAACTTGGACAACAATTTCTAAAGAACGAAAGAATATGGGGGATTTGATCACCCATCTAAGCGAAAAACTGGGGAAGTCGCTTTCAACTCTATCAGAACTAGACGCTCGAGAAATGCTCAGTGAGCAAGTGACAGGTATAAGCTTACTGCTTACCCAACAGGCATTTGGTGTACAGAAACTCCTACAAATTGTGAACTCTGCAATCCACGGACAAGCTCATCCGAGCCTCATGACTCATCAACAATATGTGGAACACTTACGAGAAATTCAATTAACTCTACCCATAGGCTCAAATTTACCTTTCCCATTAGAAAAGTTTAGTATCACAAAATTCATTCAGGTTACCCAAGTTTCAGTTTTACTCGCAAGCAACGCCCTGATATTTATACAAAAGATCCCTTTAATCAGTTCTAATCTCTACAAGGGTTATAGGCTTATACCATTTCCTGTTCGACAACAGGGCCAGACATATTCTATTCTTACATCTGTACCTTCTGTATTAGCACTTAGCTCAAATCGAGAATATTTTATCCCTCTAACAGAATCACAGTTGGGGAATTGTAAACGCATCGACACTTCTTTCTATTGCTCGCAGATCATGTGCATGTATAGTTCGACAAATACAATTTGTGGGGTTAACTCTCTCTTAGGTCTAAAGGAAAATTATTCTGTATGTAAAGTTCAATATGTAAAAATTAATAATTCTATTTTTAGTCGCTTGGAATCTACAAATACATGGTTGTACGTATCAGTAAGTGAAAATGTAGCTATTAAGTGTGTTAATGAGGATCCGCACAACATCATCCTTAATGGGACAGGGCAAATAACATTAAACCCACAATGTGTTTTATATGCAAAACAAACTATTCTCTTTCCATCACAGACGATTGTTAGGAATTCCAGCCAAAATCTTTATAATCCTATACAAAGTGAGGGTCTAGGTCATCTTTTAGTAACAAATATTTCTCAGGACCTCTTTGAAGCGCTTAATTTTTCGGAGAGTCATAACAGCATTGGTCTGGAAGACCTATCACGGCATTCTAAATCTTTAAAGAAATCGAGGAACTGATAAAAGTTGAGAAAAATAAAAATTATACTCCAAAAGAAAGTAACCTATATGTTATCATATCTCTGATTATTATCGCGACCATTCTTATAACTCTCTTGAGTTCTTTATTCTGTTTGTTAAATATACTGCTAGGAGACCCATCATGTACCAACCACGAGATGTTGTAGCGGAAACTCAAATTTAAATATAAGATTATAACTTTTATTTGTAATGTAACATGTAACCGATAGAATATTTAGCTTAAAATAGATTTAATAAGCAAGGCGCATGTGGCGATATTGTATACTAGCGCACCTAAAATATTAAGCAAACATGTTATTAGTTTAAGATATTATTTAAGATTTGGGGAAGTAATTTGTATTTACAAGGTCGCAGGGACTGCTTCCGTTTAACTCGGGGGGTATGTTGTACCCTGTACATACTATACACCCTGTATGCGATATGTGCGTTCGCTGGATAACGCAATGGCCTACGTGACTGTGGGAAGTGCGTTGGTCAGCGAATTCGCCGTGCAAAAACCGAGACGGTTCCCACGGACGGGGCCGTGTCGGCAGTCGGAGTACGGACTCGAGTTAGACAGAACCTCTATAGTGTAGACAGAAAATCTTAGTTATAAGTTAAATCGTGTTTGAGTAGAAATAATAAAATCAGTGTACGTGAAGTAATTTAATTAGTGTTTTTATTTATAAATCATCATTTCCTGATTTCAACGATAATACGGCGTTAGCACACATCAAGGGCAACGGTGTCGCTAGCGATCTTCCAAAAAAATACGTACAAATTGCTAATATAAATGATTAAAGTAAACTTTTTTAAATATTTATTTATGAAAAAGCATGTCACATAAAATATTAGTATTAAAAATTAAACAAAAAAATGTAATATACTTAGAATGATATATTTGGCTAATAAGGACGCCTTCATTTTAAAATTATTTAAATATTAGTTTTTTGTTATGTTGGTGCACCGATTTATATATTATTATTAAGTCTATAGTCTATATTCCTGTTATTAGACCTCTAATTA
The DNA here is from genome assembly GCA_008086715.1 of Sitobion miscanthi. NCBI lineage: Eukaryota > Metazoa > Arthropoda > Insecta > Hemiptera > Aphididae > Sitobion > Sitobion miscanthi. The sequence continues at coordinate 32,979,644 of CM017799.1, read as the reverse complement.
TTAATACTAACATACACGGACTTGTTTGTTTTGTTTGAAAATAAATAACAATTAGATATAACCAGTATATGCTTAGTATATTTTTATATAAATATATATTATAACTAATTGGCAGTAGCTAGCTACTGGTTTAAAATTCGAGTTTCATGTATCAAAGTACCTATACTCCGAAAAATATTTTGCTTCAGAATATGAAATTAAATGGATATGATGTTGCCATTCAGAACAACTAATAACTTAAAAAATGATAACGATATTAAATTGTAATAATATTATAATTTTTTTTAAATGTTGTTTTTCAGTGACATCAAATTACCTATGTAAAAATAATATGTTCAGAGTTCAAAACTTGACAAAATTATAAGTGTAGACACATAAATGGATCACCTTGTATATATTTTTACCAAACACGTGTTACCGACCAACTGTATAGTGTATATTGTATATAAAATTATGTGCGACGTGATACGACTCCATAAAGTGGCGACGCAAACATTTATTTGTCACGAGGTTGTTTATATTTTTTTTTTCTTGCACCTGCCGTCCCTATTTTGGATATACCTATACTTATACATTAGTATTGTGTACACGAGTATAATATAAATTATAATATCCGGATACAAGTACCAAGTACGTCTTATTATACTTCTGATAAATGATAATCGAGTCTCGTAAGACCTGGCCGCAAGACTCCAGTCTCAAAAAAATAAAATATATATATATTATAAAAATATAAACACTTTTATAATAATATCAACTTTGAATTTATTATGACGACACGTGACACGCTATACAATGCAATGTAAAAATATAGGTATAAATACAATTTTAGTCCATCGTGTATTTGTGTATATATAATATATTAATATAATAATATTATACAGAATCTTTCTGCTCTCTATATTATACACGTAGTTATAATATCTTCCGACAATATTTAAAATTAATATTATACTGCAGCAGTGCAGTCAGGAATACATCATTAAGCAAACTTACACCTACATTATTTATTAATAATTTACATTTATAAATGATCGAAATTCCGAGAAGACTGTTATCGCGTAAGGAATACAGTACTGTCACCATCGTCACCGCATTAACCTAATCAATCCTCTTGGACAATGCGCCCACCGACATTTGTAAAACCACAATTTTTTTTTTTATTATTGCGGTATTTTTAGGATTTTACTTATTTGCATTTTCTTTACCATATAGCCCAAACTATTATAAAATTAGGATGAAAATTATTTGACTAACCACATGATGTATAATAGTTTTTATTTTGTTATAAATATATATATATATTATATACAATATACATACATGTATATGCATGTTTGTATATAATCTCTATGCAATAGATATAATAGTTAATAAAATAATTTGATACTATAGTCTATATAGATCGATGCTTTAATGCTTTTATACGGCAACTTGTTATTAATTCTAACTTCTAAAGATATAGTATAGGTAATAGGTATATTAATTAATACTTATAATTTTATAAATATATACTTAATTATGATTTATAACATATTTATTGTAGGTGCCTATTGGCTATAGATATACAATTTATTATACAAACAACTTTATTAAATAAGACATAAAGTAGACTGCTCGCCATGTAAGATGCCAATTTGACAAAGTTATTACTCACTACGATGTTAATATATAGTTATTTTTAAGAAAAACACATTGAACCGTAATAAATAAAATTAAGGAATACAAATAAAATAGAATAAAGCATCAATTGTAATTATTCTAAGTAGTTTAAATAGTAAAGGTATATAATAATATAGGCTTATTAATAATATGCAGAGACAATTTAAGAATATAGATGGTATTGGATTATTCGCACTTGTATAAGACTAGGTAGTAACTACATACGTTCAATTGAGTATCACTGTACCTATCAGTAATATCAGAAATATATACCTATAATTATTATGAAACTATGTTGACATTTTAAAATAATAACTATTTTATTTTATGCAATCATTTAAATAAGAACAAAAAATTAAAAATTAATTGATGGTTAGTAAAAACAAGCGCTCCTAAGCTAAAATTAAAACTTTTTCACCAAATTGGTAAATTGGTGGATTAGGTAGATCTAGAAACAACAACTGGTTTTCAGTATTTGACAGACGACAGTACCCGGAGGTGCTGACAAGGTTAACATTCAAACATGAAAAACTGATTGTACATTTCGGATAGTTTTTAACGCGTTTTAGCCTTTAGGCCTACAGTTAATGACACTTCCCCTCCCCACAACGGGGTTAGGTAAGTTGATTTTTTTCACTAATAAAATTAATTTTTAGTTGGCAGGAGGTCAATTAGGTTATTCATTCCAGCACTGGCGCCAGGGGCAGATCCAGAGTTAGGAAACTGTGGGTCAGGACATTTCAAGGGGCCACTAATTAAAACCAGATTAGAAATCTATGCTTGTGTACTGTAGGTATAGAAAACAAAAAAAATTCGTTTTACTGTATGTGTGTTTATTCAAGGGTCCAAGTGTCCAACTACCCAAGATCTGAAAAGAGACCAATTTGATCAACAAATATTCACTGTGGGTCAGCTGACCTTCTGAATGCCCCCCCCCTAGATCTGCCCCTGAGCACAGGGGACACTGAATGTATGCTAATAAGGAGTGTGACTAATACATTTCTTAGCACCAGATTAAAATAATTTGAGTGTTTAAAAAAAACTGATACTTGAACAGTTAAAATTGATACCGACATATATATAAAGTGGATGTACTATATTATATAAAAAAAATAGTTCAAGTAATATAATATAATATTTAAAAAGATAAGTACAAACAAACACTATAAGTGTCTACACGATTGAATTAGATAATGGATCTAGGTTTACGTAATGTGTATGCAGATATTATGTTTTTGTTGCCAGCGCTGGCGGCAATGTGGGTCGTCACACCCCCACTTTGAATTTTTCATAACTATCACTCGGCATTTTCTTAATAACAGAGAGCTGTTAGAAATTATACGACTTGTTAATAACTATTTTCCTAGATTTTCTTAGGTTATAATTTTAATAATAAAAACGAGAACAGGTTCTCGGCAGTCTGCAGTGCCTATACTGATTTCTAAATAGGTAATTACAGAGGATGACACTATATTGGGTTTTTTTGAGAGGGAGGCAGGGAGAGGGAGGCACCTTATTGAGAAGTAAAAATGTTTTAATTTTCAAGTTTGAGGGTGGTTTCTGGTTGAAAATTGGATCTAGTAGGAACGTTAGAAAAAAAAGTGTAAAAATTCATAATCACTATTTTTAAAATAATAAGAAAAAGTTTAGGATGAACGAAAATGTGTATTGTGTAAGCAGTCAGTTTTCATGACGATGGATTTTGTATTTTGTTATTATTCAAAAACAAATAGCTATAGAGAACTAGAGCTCTACAACACTTGAAATGTTCACTAAATATTCATAAAAGCATTTAATAGAAATCATAACATATTTGATATATTTTTGCTCTTTTTGTGCTATCTAAAAATATTTTTAATTTTCAACAAAATATGTAAATTATTAAGTAGGTAAAAATTCATAAACTATTTAATTTTAACACCAAAAGCTTAAAAATTAGTTATAATTACAAGGTTTCTCATAGGTTTTCAAATATAATTTTAAAAAAAGTTTTATTTATATTATGTTGACAACTTTGGATATTCAAATGTATAATAACGATTTATCCTATTTATGATAAGACAACTATTTTTGTGATTTTGTTATTATTCAAGAAATATAAATCATAAACAATTTGTTTGCTTAAAAAGTTTGAAAATGTAGTACAAGATTCCTATATGATGCTCTTATAAAAATACAAATAGGTAGGTTTATACTTACACAATTTTTTTTATAAAAGCGTTTGAAGTTAAAATGTTGACAAAATCTGTGTACAAATGTGCAATGATTCACCATTGAATTCAAATATTGTACACAACCATGATTACGGTGACCTACCAATGACGAAGTACATTCGACACCTTCTATACAGCAGAGCAACTTTCCTATGATTTTTTCCATTAATTTCTTTGACTCTTTGGTCTAAATATATTTCGTATCGCGTTTTGCATGTAATAGTTGTACACTTACACCCAAAGTTACTGAATACAATTTAATTTATTTTCTAAATATACAAGTGATATATCATTATATATTATATTATTATTCAGTTATTACTTTTATGACATTTTTAGAAGCACCAGTTACTATACCTCTATCTCCTTATAATAAGGTTCATTATTAAAATATATAGTCATATATAGCTGATAAAGTCATAACCTACATTTACAGTACTTAGTTTTAAAATGTGTATAATATATATTTTATATATTGTTATACATACTACATAGCCAGGAATGGATTTTAGCAGCGATATCGCTCATGATTATGATTTCTGTGATTTGAGACTTTGAGAGGTGAGCATTTAATCTTCTATTAAGTGTATTTTTGTAACATAAGTGACAATAAGAATGAAAAGGTCATAATGAAAGTTGTGATTATAAATGTAATATGGAGATTTTGTGATTTGTCATAGGGTTGCACAATTGTGTATATTATGAAATATTTATTGTATTTTAAATTGCTATTTATGAAGAACCGTACACTACATTTTCTAGCTTTTTTACCTAAAATAAAAATTTGTGAACCTAAAGCTTAAAGTTATAAATAAATACTTGTATTACTTTAAGTGACGTATTTATTATTTAATAGAATATATTTAACTATAATTGTTTAAATTGATGTAAAAAGTCACATAAATAACAGGGAGCACCTCCTGAAAAAGGAGTCTGGTTCCGCCTATGATGTATATTTGCTATAATTTATAACAATTTTATAACCGTTCAGAATTAGGATGATATAATATTAAATATATACCTCTAGAAATACATCCATATAGTGTATTTAAAAAAAAAAAATAATATAACTATGATCATCATTATTCTTCTTAATAGTATACGAATTATACCTTTTCTATTCTAACTACCCACCCATTATTTTTCATCAGTGATCCATATAAATGATATTTTTCTTTGCGTAGGATAAAAGTTAGATTACTTTTATAAATTATTTATCTTGGATAATAAAATGTTATTTTTATTTTTAAGAATATTCAACTTCTACTATGCCACTGCAGTAATTCTTTTTTATTAGATTCTTATCGTATCCGATATAGAATGAAGAATATAATGGTTCTATAATGTCGTATATTGTAAACAATTTGAATGGCAGTATAAACAATCGCCGAAACGTTGTCAGAGTGAATGGCTGATATTGGTTGATTAGTACTTTTTTCAGTCTAATTAAACGATAAATATGGTAATCAAAACGTTTGATAAATAATATATTTTCAAGAATTAAAGTAAAAATAAGGCATCTTCAACAATCAGTACAGTCCTACATAAAATAATCCAAACAACGATGGTTAACAATATATACTCATGTTTAAAAAATGTATTGTACTAAAAAAATAAGTCATATAATATGCACATAGTTTTAACCTGATACACCAATAGGTATTAAAGGCACTTATATAATATGCACAATATTCCAATAAAACTATTAATAAAAAAAAATTTTTAATTTAATTTTGAATCAATATAAAAAGTACAATATTATGTATATGACATTATATTGTTTTAAGTCAACAGTCAACGAGTAAATACTAAATATAAAAAAGGTACTAAATATTTCAGTTGCCATACATTATTACAATCAGGTACCTACTCTACTGCAAAGGAGGCATTTTCTACACTGTGTTTAGCCAATTTATATACTTGTTGAACTTTTGCCCCCTCCATGCCACCCCCAAAATTAAGCCCTGGATCCACCACTGTTAAAAGCCTCTGGATTAGTTAATTAGCCTTAAAATTTCATATATTATGTATTAATAATATAATCCCAAATGTGTCCGACCAAAAAGTCTATATAGGTATCCGATTGTCTATTTTCGATTCTATTAATTCTTAAATAAACTTAACAAAGATGCAAAATGTGATTATGGGTGCATAGCCCAACGATAGCCCCGTCAAGATAGTAATTTTCTGATTAAATGTTTATTTCGCATTGCGATCTATTTTTTTTAAAGGTGTAATAAAGAAAATCAAAATATTGTTGGCAATCTATAAGATTTTATAATAGTAACAATTTGAATAAATCTGAATAAAAATCTGTAATTAACGTAGACAAATACGTTGGGACGTTGTATTACTCGTATTGTATTATAATTTATATTTAATATATACTATAAAATTATACGAAAAGTACAAAAATGTAGTAGGTACCTATATAATATATTATATATGACTCGAAGCTATAAAAAAACCAATCGCATGAAGACTAATTTCGTTAAGCTATTGGTTCATAACTTCATCACTATTGAAGATAGGTATTATTTACTGAATGCAAATTTATTAAAAATAATTACATACATTGCACGTCGATAACAAGTTTTTCAAGAGTATTTGCCTTCGAATGACCATTGCACCTATTTGAATTTCTATACTTAATGAACAGGTAAGTATAGCCAACATTATTTTTAATTTGCGCGCAATCAAATTCAAATGTAAATTAATACTAGTTATAATATCAATGAACATTTTTTCATATAAAACCGTATATATATTATGTATATATCAATATTAGATATACCTAATAGATTTTAAATACACCGAATACCGATGTATGAGGTATATACAGGTATTATATATTGAAACTCAATAAAAATAGTTTTGGTAAAAAAAATTATAGTTTTATAAACAATACAATTGGATTTGTGTCTTAAATTATATAAATTATTAGAATTGTTATCCATTGTAATAATAGTTATAAGATTTAAAAAAAATTAACTATATAGTTTGTTATATTATCATCCTACTTAAAATACATCGTCGTACAATGCACAACTATAGGTACCGATAATTTTTGTATTTTAGACGCGAAAAAAAATGGGTTTTTTGCGAAGTTAATTTTTGTATAAAGTGTAGGTATTTAATAATCCATGTATAGAAATAGTCATAATAAATCTTGTGTTACACCTATTATAGTCTATAGGAACATAATATAGTATAATGTTATATATTATTATACATCGAAATATCGAATATAGGTGATATGTGACAAAATAAGCCTAAATATTACAGTAGAATCTAAATGGCTTCTGCGAAAGAATCAACAAGCTTCAGATAGTAATAATAAGTAAACAAATACTGTCCCGAAATCTGTCTACAAGGAACAAATTGTACATGCCACAGAGATAACACTTTAAAAGGATTGTGCGACCATAGATAGCCGCCTTTATACTACAACAGTTGTGACCAATGTTAAAGTCAGCCGCCATTTATAAAGCAGGCAATGCTTACATTTATTCATATACATATATATATATACTGTGATAATATTATTTTGTAAACATGGCCTGCTTTGTAAATGGCGGCCACGGACTAAGATATAATCCGTGATGGCGGCCGACTTCCATGATAAGAAGGAGACGGCTATTAAAGGTTGTTGTACATATCATTATCTAGGTACCTACAACTTATACCAAAATAAGAGCAAACACAAACCGGGCCAGCAGAGGAATCTCTTCTTTCATAAAAGCATCATATCCTTCCAAACCGGATCCAGAAAATATGACATGTACAACATTATACATCGCATGTAACTAAAATACCTGACTTAGCCTTTCATGTATTATTCTTAAAATATTTTGTATAAATCTTCAAATTGTAATGTATTTCAGAAATGACCAATAACCTCAGCAGTCGAGGCGTAAGTATTATTAAAAAAAAACTAATGGAATACTTCTTATCTATACGCTGAAAGAAAACGAAATTCGTTATTACAAAAACTAAAGCGTCACTGTTGGGAAAATTTGAAACAAAAGCTTTGAGGACAGCGGAAGTAAAGTACAAGATTATAATTAATGTACTCGTGTAGGTATAAATGTATAATCATAACACGTGCATGCGTAATAACCACGGTTATCTATATGGATAACTACTAATCAGCCATGTGAATAATACAAGTAGATAGGTAATATAATATTATAATATACGATACCAAATACTAGCGAAATACCCGACATAGTCATAATAATTATAAAATACCGCCATTTGTTCTCTCGCTAAACAAAATTATATGTTTTTTTTCCAACGCTTTATTACAGGTAGGTAGGTAGGTAGGTATGCGAACAATAGGGCCCCGTTGTCGTATTTGCAGTGTTGTGGAAAAAAAACTACTTATTCGGTCTAAACACACAATAAAATACGATGATGGATGATGGTTGATGCCATTTATAATGCACAGGTATTACAACCAAATACTAATAATAATATTTTAAATAAATACAAAAATTAACGGCCTTATAAGTAGTACAATAATGTTTTGTTAACGTACTGCTACTACTCATTCGGCGTCAACATTTTTCTGTTCGTCGTGCACTATAATAATATTATGCACACATGTTCTCTCCGCAACCAAGGGGTGTACGAGGACACTGGCTGCTATTTTTAAGATTGTCAGTGTCGAAATTTCATCTGGCGTATTATTATTATTATTATTATTATTACGTATAATAATAATATACTCATATGTATTATGTACAATACATACGTCATTTATTTTTACGAAATCCCCTTTTATATACGAAACGACAACGTGGAACAACATTCACAGTCTTGTGTCTGCGTAGCATGCTGAAGAAATGCGTATGCGATGTAATAATATTATAAGGCAGCACACTAATACATCCAAACGGGCCTAATCTGGCAGAATAAAGCAACGGTATTGAGGGATTAACAGCGTGTGACCCGCAACGTGTGTAATTATGTTTTTCACATTCTCTCGACGATTGTTATTATTTTAAAATATTCATATTATTATTCCGCGATATAATCGTGTTTACTGTTTTATTCCAAAGCAGACTAGATTATTGTACGCCGTACACATGCGTGTATAGACTACAGCACGGGCTACAGCTTTAAAACAGCTCCACATAATTTGTACACGTCAAACTCCCACAAACGTCGCAATTTAAAATTAAAATTAAGTCATTAAAATAAAATACATTATTATTATATTCGTTTGATCGATGAACTCATTGGATTTTTTTTCTCGACATCTGCGTTTTGATGCTGCAGTCGGATCTACTGATATATTATTCTTCTTATTGGAAACGGCTACCAATTACTTCCATAACAATAATAATCATGTATTTGACCTTTTTTATACAGTCATTAATTACAATGGCATTGAACCATAGTGATCGTTGCGCGATTTCGCATTTAATTGCACACTTTATTACTACACTAATGTGTCGCGCCTAGACAGTATGGCGTGGGCAATTCTTCGTATGAAACAAATCGAAAAACACATCCCTTGCACTTGGCGTGAAGAAAACAACATAATAATAATGTATAACTATATTGTTATTTATTAAAGACGATGGTTTGGGTCCTCGCACACATGGTATCACAGTTTGCCATTTTGGTGCGTCGCAGACCGTATTCAGTGATCATCTTTCAAATTTTATGTTATTATTTGGGAAATAATTCGTGTACACCGCGTCGACGGGAAGATATAATATCAAATATGGTATTTCTAGAACCATCGTAAAAATTTGAAAGTAATAAAATGTTTTCGAACTACAATATTATTATTCATAATTTACTACACTGCAGAACATCATAAGAACCACCGCGACAACAATGGATTTAGCCAGTGAATACGAGTATACGACTATATACCATTAACCGTCTTTAATATTAACTATTAGCTGTATACGATGTATATATTAAGCTGTATATTATGATGGTATAACTCGTAGGGATATGCACGCGAATAAATTAGACGATTTGGCGAAACCTATATTATGTTCGCGCGATGGTACCTATACATTATTATAATGACGATAATATAACGATGTACATGAAAAATACGGTTAAACAAGAACAGCGTTTCTTTAAGAAAAAAAAAAGAGTGTAAAATATATATATATATAAATCATTCTGAAATATCATCCGGTATGACTTTTGTGCAGATATTTAATTAACGACTTGATATGTAGAACGATGATGATGATTATGGCTTACGCAATATAATATGTATTTAGCGTTAATGATGGATCACGGCTGATGTGCGCACTCGCAATGCTGCAGTTTGTGCAGCTGCAGAGTGTACTTTCTGCATAATAATATACAATATATGTATAATATAAAAGTAGTAAGTGTAATATAATATTATGTATTATAGATGATATTATACAGTACAGCGTTATTAATAATAACAGTTATACGGTTCTTGTGTGCCGAAGAAGAGAAAGGTTGACCGACGGTGCAGAGGCGACGGCCAAACTGGTACGATGGTACCATTGTGTGTCGAAGGTCCGATGAAAAAGGAGTCATTTACCTACATAAATATAGAGAGGTGCCTTCTTACAGCCGTGTCTATAGTATAGGTAAGATTAGGTATCGAAAAGTGATAACGCGTGCAAGTCGTGTGCAGGCGTTTCCTTTTTTGGTGTACAGGCCATTAGTGTATTGGTACAAGCACCGTCGCACCGAACAGAACCGCACAAAGCTTTAGAGAGAACGAAAGAAAGAAAATCACAATTATTATATTATATTTTTATATACGTTAGTATAGATGAATTGACAATAAATCATGCTGCAGCGTTTTGTGTGAGATGGGTTCATCGATCTATGATAGTTGGTATACCATATTATGCACTATGCAATATTATGTATATATATTTAGCTTTATAATTATTATAATAGGTATAAAACTAAAATAGGCTTGTGCAATAACGTTCGTCATCGTTCGGGGTTTGTAAGATCACGGTTTTAATAATATATTATAAGTTATAATGATATTATTATACTGACCGCATTTAGTTTAATTTTCTATTCTAAAACGCTGCGATTATACGATAGTGAATAATGCGGAAAAACGATAACAATTAATCATATTAATGTGGTACATAGATAATTGATATGCGTAGGTATGGGTATGACTGCAATTCATGAGAATAAGATAATAATATATCTATTAATATTGTAAAATATTGTAAAATATGTTATATTGTTCGTCGAAACATTATTATCACCGAAAGTTCATAGTTATTAATTTAATTCGTTAAAATATGGTGCCTAATACATAATTTTCCAAGAGCAATAATCGTAATCTCGCGAGGTAATGTTGTTAAATAGTTTTAATTTGTGCCATAACTATTATAAAATTGACTTTGTAATACCTACTTAATAATAATTTAACACGTCATATTAATTAATGTTATTTTTTAACGAAGCATGGGGCATGGCCACATGTGCTCGTAATGATAATATTGTGCCGGAAATTATATTATTCCGATTCCAGTCGTAACTCGAAAGTATTTTATTTTGTTATATACAATTTAGCCGGTATGAAAACTTAATACTTAAAAGCTACTATTTTGTGTATAATAGAAAATAATATATGCCTACAGCATGAAAACGACTGTGTTAAAATCTCGTTAAAATGCCAATTTCCTCGATTAGTTTATAATTGTATGGTGGTAATTTTATTTTATCGCTTCGCGTATAGCCGTATAGCTCAAGTCTATACTAGATACTGTAACCTTATGATATTTCATAACATGTAAAAGTCATTAGTTATTTTTGCGGTGGGGGGGCTAATGGCTATAATCATTTTTGGGGGGCCAAGCCTCTCAGCCTTTCCTTGTTTGCGACGATGGCCTCGCGTATCACCTATATCATGTAGTATACAAATGCTAACGTGCCTGACTGCAACGGGAAGAGGTTTATTTTGAACACCATAATTCAATTTAATTTTAATATTTAGGGCAGGGTTGATGCACTTCAATTGCGTGAACTCATGCAAAATGTTAGTTGTATAACCCATATAACAGTCGTGTAAAATAAATAAAATTTCGTCGAATTAATTTCTAACTAAATTAAACACATAGTACACACTCGAATACTGAATAACATTATATTAATAAAAAAAATTAAATTTGATATTCGTTTGTAAACGTTTAAATAATATGCACGGTTAACCTTTTTAAACTTGTACCATTATACCAATAAAAATAAATATAAATTTAAATAATTTTTCAAATGTCATATAAATTAGGTAATAATTTTGTTCCTTCCAAATGTTCAATTTGTATTTGATTTCAACTACTTTTAAGTGTTAGTGTGTATTTAACTTATTAATAATAATATTATTATTATTATAGTGAGTCGAATAAAATGTAATGGACAAGACGTGTCGTTAGTTCACAACATTAGTAATTAATATATTTATACATTCATTTATATTACCCATGTGGCATGTATACTACGCAACATTTGTAACAAAATACCAATAATATTTTGACATACCTATATTAAATTATGGTACAAACATTTTTACAAAATTTAAAAGAAATTTCATTCAACGAGATGTACGGAATTGGAATTAGGGTGGTAAAATAAATAGTTAAAATATTTATCCTTTCATTTTAAACATCGCATTATTTACCATGCGTCCATACCAAATTAAATATTTTATAAATTATAATATATTATGTAAAAATATACCATACTATGGATCCTGAGTTTAATTCGATCTAATATATGATGATTTGAAATAGTTGAAATGAATAGAAACATTAATTATAATATATTTAACATACCTAGGTTTTATGTACCTATATAGGCTATTATACAGATAAAAATGATTTAATTTATGCTTAATATTGTTTGAAAATAATTATTAATCGAAAACTATACCACAGAATAGATAAATGATTATACTATCAATATAGGTATTTGCAGAATGCAAGTATAGTTATACTTACTTACTTCTGTAGTTCTGTTACAACTTACATTTGCCTAATCATAAAAATACTTCGTGTATAAACTCGACAAGGAAATGTATTTTTAGCCAATTAATAACATTCACAATCACAATATGTTGGTTAATAAAAATTTACAATATCAACTAATAAATTAAATATGAAATCGCTTAGGTTGGTTATAGACTTACAGTTATGGGTACCTACCTAATCAATGGTTGAGTTATGTACTGTATAATTTATGGCCAAAATACGCTGCAGTCACATTGATAACAACTTTATATATATTACACAATATATAGGTACCTATGAGTTTATAAATTAAATTAATTATTCGTACCAAGCATCTGACAGTTCATTAATCTGATGTCAAAGACAATGCTATTGACAATCATGTTATATAAGTTGTAGGTATTCACATTTCTTTTTTTGCTGTAAGAAGATTTAAATAATTTTTTTCTACGTACATTTAAGATTCTTATCGAGTAAAAATGTGTTATTTCTTACAATTAAGATACAAGTAATAGTTTCAAAAGTAAATTTACTGGACGTTGATTAATATCAAATATTATAATGATTAACATACGAATACCCAATGGATTATATTTTTCTCTAGAATATTAAAAAAAAAAATCATAAATTAATTCAAATCAGTGTCATAACTCGTAATAAAATGTAATATGAAAGATGTATTATATTCAGTGGAATTCCGATGACCCGAGCCTAGGGTTAGGGGTATTAAGCAAAAAAATCAAATTATTGAAATACGAATAATGCATATCAGTATAACAATGTACCATAGACCTATAAACAGACTAATTCATATAGGTCTATGCTATGTACATTGTGTTATATAAAGTGTAAAGAATATATTTTATGATTTCGTGATGATTAATTTTATAATCAAATCCGTTGAGAATTTCGATTCATCGATATCATAATACTCGACTACTGTTCGAATTTATTATTGTATAAATATGATATTTTTTCCAACAACGGTTATTGATATTTGATTAGATATTATTATATATAACTGTGTTCCGCATCACAAATTTATACTTGTAAATGAACCGTCAATTACTACTCGCCTACTCGGGTAGTTTCTAATGAATATTGGTCGTATTACCAGCTATATAGGTATACTATTGACAAGAAGAATTAATATCCTTCACCCGAACTCTCAGACACATATCTTTTGTTATTATATTATGTAATGTAATTAAATAGTACATGATATAACTATATAAGTAATAAGTGCAATATGTATATATTAATGTATTGTTATGGAATTATAATTCAAATGTATTTAATTTAAATGTAAACATTAAAATATTATACTATTTTCTCTTTGTAAAAATTATCCCTTGCAGACAGCCAGTTTCAGCCTGCAGTAATAGAATCATTATACTAACCCGATTTTTGGTATTACATGAGTTATGCAATAGACATAAATGATTTAAAAAATATTCATTTTTATGGAGCGTCTATAGGAGGATTCGTTTAGTTACATGCCTAATTACCTAAATAGCGATAAATACATAATATTAAGAACCTATCCATATGCCGTGGGCACAAAACCAAAATATGCGAACGGCTAAATATATATTTTGAAAATCCTCTTATTTTTTTACATACATATTAATATATTATAGATTAACTATCAATGCTCTATAATTCAAGCTCACCAACAACAATTTGGGCTCATTATTTGAAGAGCGATCCAGAACTCTCGAAGGCTCTAAACCAACACAATTTACATATTTGTTATTTAATAGCGATCTAAATACAACGTTCCGGTCTTAACTATATAGATATGCAGACTAGATATACTATTAAACATAAAACCTATAGTCAAAAGTGACTAAGTATATATTATTTCATGATCATTAATACAATAATAATTTGTTTTTTCATTTTAGTATATTTCGTTAAAACCATAACTCTTGACCATAACCATTACTCTTGACTCTCGAGGATTACAGAGTATAATTATAGGTATGATAGTAGGTACAATTAAACCTATTATTAATTATTATACATTTATTAAAAAAATAAAAAATTCTTTAAATAATATAGTATCTTCATATAATTAACATCCCGTCACCTCTTTTGTTTCCCGTGAAATATTAATTTAATTTAGAACAAAAGAGGTCTAACTAGGTGAGTAAAAATATATGCATAACCAAAAGGTTTTATTTCTTGAACTTTTTGATCCTTAGCTGAAATTGTCCACATTATCTAAGTTTTGCTTTCAAACCCGTATAAGAACTTACGCAGAATTTTTTTAATCTTAGATTTGACGACTATTAAAATCCCTTCACTGCGAAAAAAGATATAGGTACATATTAATATAACAATTTGAAATTTAAAATTTCTCTCCTGAACAATTTGATATTTTTTGTCATTTTGAGATAGCACCTTTTGGTTCTGAGCCCACGACACTGTATCTGACGCACACATCTCTGTCCGTCTTTCTCACGAAACCTTTGGTGCGAGATTCGTAAGTACGATTAGCTGAATGTAGGACGATGTTTATTTTGAACGCGATGTTACGTGCATCTCGAATAAGCGAACGTGTTTGGAGATGAAGTTACACTTGGAGAAAGAAAAATAGTAATAATAATACTGTCTTACAGATATTCGTGGACCGTGGTACTCGTCCGCGTGTGCTCGAGCCGAAGCTTATAAAAATAGAAGACTCATATCGGTATAAAAAATCGGATAGGCGCCAAAAAATAATGGTATGCATATATAATATAATAATCTCACAAATTTGAAATGTCACAAATGCTTAATTTTTTATTTATTTTTTTGGCTAGCTGTTTATAAGCAGGAGTGTTTTTTCTGTAGATTGTAATTTTATGATATACTACATAGTGTCATTAATTTACAGACGCGTCCAAAACCAACTATACTAGATTGATCGTGCACGATGCGTACTACAGTGCACACGTTAATGACAACGAAAATTAAAAACTATACATGACCATATTTTCTACATTTTAAACTTGAAAAAAGATGGAAAAGTAGTAGATACCAATACCTACTCGATTTCAAACTTCTTGTGATTAATTATATTATTGCTGTGATGGTATATTAATATTTCACTGTTTTAGTATAATATTTTATATCATGATTTGTTTGCGATATAGAGTACCATTTATGAAGTACCTGCACGAACAGAAACTAAACAACAACAAAATATGTATTATTCAAAAACATAAGCAAATCCAGACTATAATGTACAAGACGTGATGTATTTAATATTTTGATTTTAAACACCCGTTTTACAATCCTTAAAAAATAGTCATTTTATGGTTATAAAATATATAATATTATGTAAATACTTAATATAATATTACATTACACATGTATCAGCAGTCAATATTCCAAATAAAATACATTTAGAAAACCAAAACCAAATATTACATCATTAAATGCACGATATGCCTACATTTTACATGGCTACATAATATTATAACTTATCTACAAGTAACTTGCCCAACACTATATTTTATTTTATTATATAATTAATATCGGTCGTTTGTTAGTCTGTCACAAACCTATTATTCTTGACGGCGAATAATGACACCCCAAGGTGACACTATGACAGCTAATAAGCAGATCGAGTCCGGTTTGTTTATTTACTTTAATGTATTTTGATTATTTATTTATTTATTTTCAAAAATACGGGTCTTACAAACGTTATACATTAAAGTGGATAAATATATAAGTAATTATTATTTTAAAATTTCATAAAAGAAATAATTCAAATTATTATGCTTAAACAATTCTGATATAATATAGTAAGGACAAATTGAAAGGCTGCTACAAGAACAGGACAGCTCCATTTTCATACATTTTGCAGGAGAAATAAAAAATTTCCAATACAAAATCTATAAGTATTTATATTTATTTCTGTACAATATAGCAAGTGATAATAAATAAAGATAATACCTAAATAATTGTGGTTTCAAGTTTCAACTACTGAAATTAAATTCCTAAAGTTGATAACCACTTGCAGTTGTCTAGTTGTTGCACGATTTACAATATATTTTGTTTTATGTTTATAAGACTTAAACTAGAAAAATTTAATTTTAATTTAATTTAAGTATGATAACGTTTTATTGTATTCACGGTTTGAAATAAAAGGAGCTGTTTCAAACTTTAAGTTGCACTTAGACGCCACACCCGCATGTGTAGTCTCCGTCTCACAAGTGCGTAACATAACAAATTTACACTCAGCAGATCACGTCCATCTCAGTTAGTTTATAAATTAAAGTGAATCGACCTATAATGAAACTTGATGGTATAAGAACATTATTGTTTTCGTATCTTGTTTTTTTACGATAGTTCAATTATTAGCAAGTTATGTGTATATAATATACCAAAAATGTAATAATGCTCATAACTCACTTAAAAACAGAATAATCGTAAAAAACCAACATAGGAAATAAGGACTCCATACACAGCTAATAAAAACCCGTCAATAAATACAAAAACTGTTTTGTTATTTTCAATATATCTTCAATATAACCAATACACAGTCAATAATATTGTCAATATCGAGTATTAATCGTAAATGGGCTGTTTTAAAATCGGCAACATTAAATGTTACCAATAATTCAACAAAATATAACCAGATTTTTCCGTTTGTTGCGCCCTCAGATATTTTTTTCCATATACTTTGGCCTTTGGGTGATTTTATAAAAAAAAGTGCAGTTGTCCGGCCGTTGAGGTAGACCGCGATTTTAGGTGGTCCAAATCCTCAATTTGTAAATCGTGGTATGGACCGCATGGCGCACATCGAGGTGCAGCTGCATAATATTAATTTTTTCTAATACATGCCGTACTATAGCTACCAAAACGTCTATTGTTATTTGTTATACGTTCCTTTGTGGCGTACGTGATAAACTAAAAACGGTTTAAGTAGTAATAAAAACCATCGATATAGCTATAGACACCAAATAACGATATTGTATGGGTACATTATTATAATTTTTTAAACACTTTCGAAATGCTAACGTATCGCGTGGTAGGTACAGTAATAATTTGTTGTACTATTCTACGTCAGTCGCTGCAGACATTATATGGCAACCGAAACCCAATTAACGACAAAACATTACTCACCGTAGTAGTTTACAATATTGCTTACACAAATACTACACACACACACACGTTGCACATACGCCACATGGGTAATATACTTATATACATAATATTAATATAATAATATATATTATTTCATTGTTTTGGAATTTTAGGATATGACGTGTACTACAGTGTGCGTTGTGCGTATACAAGATTATTTTCTAGGCGTATATTATAACTTCTGCAGTCTGTCACACATACGATAAGAGACTAATATTACACCTATATTACATATAATAATATACGATATAATTAATATCGTGCTATTATTACACTGAGGTTCGAGAAGTCGGATACTTGGATCGCACTAGACGCAAGAGTCTATAAACGCGCAGGCCGCAGACCTTGAGACAATTATTTAGGATTTGTTTTAGCTTATGCGTATAATATATATTATATAATATACTTTGAAAATTCAAAACGTACACCTCCATACACATTAGCTCCGTCTATTGCAGCGCTTGCACTATCTCTCATTAGACAAACAAACCGCAATAGATAGTATCTACGCTTAGAACCCGCCTCAAAGTACCTAGGTTATAATATATTTTACAGAAACGTTTTAAGTCCATAGAGCTGCAACGATATTATCGTATACGTATTTTCAACGTGACAAATTCGACCGTGAAAACCACATTTTTCAAAATCTTAAGATGTAAGCGCGCTGCACGTGGCCCGGAGTGGAAAATGATGTAAAAATAATACCTAGTTTATAGTTTTGTGTGACACTTCTATGATCAAATTACATTTATTTAATACTTGTTCCATCACGCCATCACGAGTGTGTTATAAAAATATATTCTGTTGTAGAGCAATATCCCTCTACAATAATATGTTACTCCAACTGTTAAAATAATTTTACGTTCGTACGAGTTACCTATTTCACAACGTTTAGTTGTATATTCCTGAATAATAATATTATGTAAAACGTTTAATTATTTTTCTTACTGAATCGACTCTTCACGTCTACGCTGTTACTACATATATTATGTATTGCCTATTTATAATTATTATCAGGACTGCTCGATTACAATAATTATTTATTGAAGAGGTTATTAATTATTTTCGAAAACAAAACTCGAATGCAAAATAAACGAAATTGATCAAGTTACTACCTATCTATACTTTATGCGTTTTTGATTATATTATATTATAAGAAAACGAATAAAATTTATCGTATTTATTTTATAATATGATAAGCCATAGGCGAGTATTCTAAACGCAAACTATAGTTTCGATTTACTTTAATTCTTTCATAACAATGTGTGTTTGTGCACGAATTCCATGTTGTATTCGATTGTTGAACGAGGAAAGTACCTATATTATTATGAATTATGATACACAATCGGAAATAAAAATGTGAAGTGTTCGTTATTCTAGGCTCAAAATTGTTCGTGTTCTTTTTTATGTCTAACACGATATAATATCCTGTACCTAGTCACGTATAATAAACTACGCTGAAACTAATCATTATTTATAATAAACGCTAAATTAATCATTATTTATATTCCCATACAGACGATTTCATGATCACCACAGGCCTGTTTTTAATAATAAACGAATAGTTTTTTTCAGATTTCGTACTGGTAAAGTATAACAATAATATTAGCTATTCTTAAAACGTGATTGGTTCGGAGACAGTACATCAATGAATAAGTAATGTACAGAGTAGAAAAAGTAAAGTTGTACATTTAGAACTATGGAATTTCACATTTATAATATGACGTGATACTATAGATGTTTAAATGTTTTTATAGTAAAAATAGTTTTGTTATTTGTGAATAACGGTTTATGCCCTATGATCGTAGGCCCATGATAAAGATAAATGTGTCAAGATATTAATCTTGATGAAACTAACTTAGAGAATAATATAAATACATACAAATTGTATAAATGCGATCTCACTAATTTTATCTTTATAATACATCGGTTAGCAGTCGGCACACATAAATATATATATATATGATATAACATAATAATTAATAAGCAAAACTTTTAGATAACGGTTTTTCATATAAATTAACTGAAATCGTATAGCCTTATATCCTATGACCTATAATAATGGTCTGAGATCTGAATAGGCGTTTGGGGTCTCTATATTTGCGCATTCTATACGGTTTCGATTTTGGCCAAATGTTGTACTGTAAAAAAACAAATTATGACACTTACAAACATGAAAACACGCGTATAGTCATACGTTTAGAAACGATTATTCGTATTCGTGTTTCGTGTGTACAAAACGTCGTTAAAAATAAAAAACAAATCACAAAGCAAGTGTTTAAAATGAAAAACTACAACAAAAAAACCAAAAAGACTGTTGAAGTTGTAGGTACTTACGCGTACTACAGACGTCAATCAAATCCCGGGCATTCGGTCAAGTATTAAGACGCACAAGTTCATGGAAATCGAAAATTTTCTACTCAAGCATTGCACAACAAAAATAAGGTAACGCAAACAGGATTTAGATAAGACGGTTGAGTTATAATAATAATGTGTACGCAAAACCTTCACTAAAAAAAGCAGTACTCAACCGAGAAAATACCGAAACATACAAATTTTTCACAAGGAATGATAAACATGATGCCAAAATAATGAAAATTGTAAATCTAGTCATTAGATTTGTGAAATGTTACGATTTGTATATATTTTTAAGGAAAAGCCGGTTAGGAAAATAATTTACTGATGCCGAGCATCGACAAAAATGTAAAACAAATGAATGATAAATTATTATGATGAGTCGAACACGACGACACGACGACGACTGCAGGAGCGCGCGCGATTTAAAAATAGAAATATTATAATATTATAATGTATAAAATAATATAAAGTTAAAAACATATTTTTATGTACTGCGCATTATAGTATACGTACCGAAATGGAACGGAAGAACACTGCTGCAGTTACGTCGGAACAATCTATAAAAAATGCATAATCGAGTTAATGTGCGTAATGCCCGAGGTACTGCACCGGACCACAGCGACCTTCCACTCGGTAAACGATCAGACGTCGAGTATCACTGCTGCAGTCGATCTGCGCCACCGGTCCGACATATCATTATTATTATTATATTGCAATTATTATTATTTCGCCGCACGGCCAAGACCCGCGATTGGCTACCTCCCCGTGACCGGTCTCTCACGGTCCGCACACGTTATATTATGCGTAGGTACAATGATATCATTATTTAATTAAACATTTTTCATCGCACCGCGCTCGTCGTATCAAAATTCTTAGTTAAATTTATGCCTGCGTCCATTATTCATTCATATTTATTTTAATGTGACGTCGACGATATTATTGATATAAATTTATTATGATTACGATGGAAATCGATCAATCGTTAGTAATATTTTATCGGTTCGTTATTTTGCGCGAGAAAATCTAATCATTCACTGCGGCGGGCTATGCAGAGTGTGATTAATTATTATTATTCGACGCAAAAGGTGTTTAGGGTCCTCTGCGTTCGTTGTTCGATGCGCTTGCTGCCGTTGTTGTTTTGGTCGAAACACGATGAGAATAGAAAATATTATGTTCGCACAAAGGTGTACATAATACTAAATAATAATATGTTATGTAATTGTCGTATACAGAATAATTATTACATGATCGTTTGAATAATACAGTGGTCCTTAATTTTGTCAATGGCTAAAAAAAGTATAGTTATAATATTATTAACTATCAAGAGCCACACCAAATAGTATTTTGTAGATAGGTAATTATAATTATTATTGATACTTTATTTTATTTCACAGTGATATCTAAATAAGTAATACGTCAAGACAAAGTTTTTAATAGTGATACTGATACATAAATAAAAATAATATGTATTATACCCAAACTGTTTAAAAAAACACAAAATAAAAGATTTCAAAAAATAGATAAAATATAAAAATATTGGTTTTGAAATCTGAATATCATGTTCAACTAATTTTCTGATAAGAATTTGTGTCCCAGATCCACGAATCCTTAAGATCCCATATAAATATAAACCTGTATGAAATTCAACATTTTATCTTGGTACATGGTATTTGCCTTTTCGAGTTTTTTCAATAAAAGTTTTTGTTCACAAATTAAAGGCCTTTCAAATGAAATCTCAATTTTCAATAAATGTAAATTCATAAAAAGAAATTTTAAGGGTCATCATTTTGCAACTCAATAATTTCAATTTTTATTCAGCTTTCAATGTCATTGATATATCTATAAATTGAGTACTGAAAATTGGTCCTGAAATAGTTTGATTTTAGAATCACAGTTATGATAAACAGAAAATTAAATTAAAAATTAATTTTGCAACTGTTCTTTGACAGTTACTTTTACCCAGTTATCTACATTGTCGGAATGACTTGTAACACAACACATACAGTGATCTAATTTTTTCATCAATGTTCTTGTGAATAATTTGAATTTCACTAAAAATGACTTGACATCAGAATAAAAATCTGACAGTAATTTTTCTTTGCTCTATAATGTTAAATTTAACTGGTTCAATTATATGTAGTTAAGTATTAATGTGTTATGTCACATATATAAAATGCATGATTGAGTATCCAATTTTGATCAGATAATTGGGGAATAGGTTTTCCTTTTACATATCACTATTATTTTCCTCTACAACATCACTATAATATACTGTATTATATTCGGCTACAATATCTTCCAAATATATTGTTGCGGAAACTGTCGATGAGAGCCACCAATCCATTCATTAAGTTTTTCCGCGAGATAAGACTTTGCAACATAACGCGTCCCCGTACACATAAATGAACTTAACCCGTAAGCATTTAATTTTTGATATTTCACGTATTATTTTATTTAGGTAGGTGATCTGTGCACAGATTTTTTACAAGAATACGTCTGGTGGGGGTAAAATTTGCGTTGTCGTTACGGTTCCAAAATCAATCGCAGAACACGTGTGCGGGTTTTGACGAGTGCGCCAGCCATTTATTTCTCCTGCAAACCAGCCGAAATCGTTTCGAAACGTGCGATTTCACCGATACGAACACCGGCCGGAGTAGTCCCGCAGCGACGCGCGCGCTAATCGTTTTATTCGATTGATAAACCCTCTCGAAAGGAGTGCTGCGGCAGTATAGAATTCAACACGAGCCATACCTACACACCGACCGAGACGACGGCTAATGGAAATTTCGCGTGTAAACAACAAAGGCGTGGCGTCGCATCAAACCCATTTGCGACGGGTTTTTCGGCAGCGCAATTTACGGAATTAAAATAATATAATATAATGTAATGTGCAGCGCGCCGAGTGTATAGTTGGCGCCGTACGGAACGCCGCGTAGACATATTGCGTTATAATATAGGTATCACGGCGATATTGCGTCGACGATTCGTCCGTGATATTATTAAAAGCTATAGCACGAAGCCGCTCTCGTCGTCCTCTTCTAAAACGAAAAAAAAAAAAAATCGCGACAGTTTTATAATATATTGCGAGACGTATATTGTGCGATCGTCACGCTGCTCCTTCGGATATCGTCGCCGCCGCCGGATTGCCTACACCGAACGCCGCGTGCTGCTTTTTCGCGCAATTCCGCATTGTTCCGTCGCACAATCATATTAACACTAATATCGCGAATTCCCCCTAACGCGTAGACCAGAATACTGTCGGCGTTGCGATTTGTTCATCTAACCGACGGCCGAACGGGGTCGTACACCGCCGCCGCCGCGCGCACATTAAATAAGACTGAAAACTTTTCTCGATCGTTCACTGCCGCCGGAAAACACGCGTAGGGTCTCACGTAATCGAATTATTATCGTGACTGGGATTTATAATACGTCCGACCGGGACTAGACACGGTCGTAGACTCGCGGCCGTTACGGTTTCGCGGGGTCCAGGGTTAATACATTTAATATATATATATATATTATTTGTGTAGTTTGGCGCGTATTCGGGGGAAAACGTCGTGTGTGCGATCTATATAATAAATAATATGTGTATACGGTGTATAGTGACAGACCCGGGGACCTAATAGGATGATAGCGACTCTGATGGGGGACTGCGGCGCCGCCGCCGTGGTGAGTCATCGGAACACTTAGCCGCCGGGGTCTTTTGTGCCCTTTGTCGTCGTTTGCGCACGGTGTTTTATCATTATATATATATACCGAAAAGCTTTTCGTCCGCGAACAATGATGATACAGTAGTGTGGATTTGACGGTTCTTTTTTTTTTTGTTCCAGCCATTTTTGCTAAGTACACAGTTTTAACATCGTTTGACTTTATATACATATATATACGCCACAGCTGATGCGACCCACGCGCAGACGATTCTACGTCGATGTCAATTTATTTATAAACGTTTCAACGAAGCGTATTTCCGTTAACCACTTTCAATTTCTAGTTTCTATAAACTGTACATGACGTCACATAATATATTATATTCCTAGGCGTGGAGACTTTCTCGGGAGTGATATACGACGGCAGTATAATATACGAAATATACCTACTTATACTGCCTCCTGTGTGATGCAGAAATTTGTTTTGTCGACTTTCCAACAGTATGACCATCCATGTATTTGGGATCCAAACGAGAACTTCCTCCCTCAGTACGAATAAGTTAGGGATAGTACACCGAAATATTGATGAATATAATTTAGCGTAACGAATAATCTTATACGACCTATTCTATACTTTAGTCAACCTTTTACGACACTTTTTTTTTTGAGACCAATATTTGAAGAAAAATAAAATTGATGGTAAATTAGTAAACATTGTTATATATAATATTATGTAAAAACTAGTCAGTTTTGAATTGATTTAGTATTATTATTTTTATATTTATTTTCTTTGTTCATAATAATTTATAACAAATATATATAAATTATATTTACTATATATTTTGTTCCTATATTTTATTTGAATTTATTTAAAGTATATGCGACCCGAATTTAGGTCACCACCCATCGGCTTAATAGACAGCTATAATATATTATAATATGTTTACTGTTGAATGTTATTATAATATAATATAAACTACATAAGTAATCTCATATTCATTTTTCTTTTTTAGTAACACCGATAGCATCGCTATGACAAAGTATTATACTTACTCTTTTCTATGATTATTATTTTAAATACTTTTTTTTTATCTAGAATCTATAATAACTGAAGTATAATATATATAATAATATACATATTATATCCTCATATCGATTATGTATTTAATACATGTATACAAAATAGTTATGACCTAGGACCTAGATAACAAATAAAAACTGTTTATCTAAAGTGTTGATCAAGTCTGAAAGGATTCAAAGAAAAATATAATAATAGTTCTAAAATGTCAACTGATAACAAAACATTTATGAAAACTTAGGGCATTGTTATTTGTTGTTATTTTGACATTATAGCGACAATCTTTGTGGTTTGTATATAATATAATAACTAATAAGCGCATTATATATATTTTTTTACAACTATACAGTCTACAGTTATTGTTTAGTTTTGAACGATACATTTGATAGATGAAATGTTCATCTTTATGCTTTCACGTTGTGGGTTAGGATGTCAAGAATAAAATATTATACGTGGTCATAAAATATTTTGTAAACGTTTTATCTTGAATGTTCATAATATAAGAGTAGTTTAATAATATAAAGTACCTATTATATACTCTGTATATGGTATATACCTATACAGAATTCGTCAATCCGTATAGGCTATGTTAAACTTGTGTTGCCGTAACGTTCCGAATGAATATATTTAATATTAATAACGGCCATAAATAAGAAAAATATTTCATATAGAATAGAATAGAAGTAAATAACATGTTCGAACATCGATAAACCAAAGTTTAAATGACCCTGATTGCTTAATGTATTTCAAATTCAAACGATACTTCCTAAACATGTTTTCGAAAACAGAATATAGAACAGTATTTAACATATACAAGCATTTAATAATACCTACAGATTTCGTGTTTGTTTTAGGGATAAATAAAGGGGACAATATTTACCAATCTGATATTTTTTTTTTATATATAATCAACTCGGTATCGGGTGTTGTATAGATACTTGTAAGTATAATTGTGATTATCGATCGTTAACGATTTTGATGCAGAGTGTAGTCTAACACAAACATTTTCCTGGACAATAGTGTGCGGTTCAAAAAATTAAAATCTATTGTCTGTGACTTGTGAGGAATATGGACGATTAATATTACAATAATTATAATATTATTATTATACTCTCATTGATCATAATTTTTTTTTTTTTTAACTAAATGTCGAATATAATTACAGTTAACATTTTTGTTTATAGTCATTTGTTTTTATTGTTTGTGAATTATGTTAAAATATAATATAAATATAAAATGTTATAAAGTTATCATCATTAACCTTTTAATTAGTTATTATAGAAGAAATTGCTATTAAAGCAAACATGTTTATCTGCACTCTGCAGTCACCAGAATTTGAAATTGTATACCTAGCGTCCTAGCCTATTTGATTTTTACACGTACTAATTTTTTTTAGGCTCTCAAAGATTGTAGCGATGTCGTCCTAAATCAAAAAAACCACTCGTAACAAGAATTTCGAGACAAAGAAATATTGATTGACAGTCTAACATAATTCATCATTGAGTGTACACTCAATAATAATAATAACAACAACAATAAAAATAATAGTTATTAGTTACATAGACGTATAAATCTCATTTATTGTTCTCTCTAGTATGTAGTAGGTATTTGGAATCATAGTTTTATCGTAGGTACCTATAGTTAATTTAAAAAAAAAACAGAAAACCAAAAATATAACTATAAATAAATGTAATATTATAATGTTATAGGCATAAATTAAGATAAAATATTTTATTAAAATTATTTTTAAAATTTGTATAATATGTATACCTATAAATAAATGTACAGAAAAAATTATATTACAGCTTTATTGATAGGTATAATATTACGATAATTTAGAAAATTGAAAAATAAATTAATTTTACATTCAAATATTTATTAAATAAATTAGGACTTAAATTCATGTGAAACAAACGAGAAACGTTGATATTTTTTAGACACGTTTCACTTGGAAAAAATATGAATATTACATAATATATAGTATTTAATATTTATAGATTATTCATTTTATATTAAACACCGTAGTTCGTTTTCAACCACTAGGTCAAAAAAATTTAAAAAATTTAAAAAATTTTTTATTTTGATATTTTATCTATTAGCACTGTGCAATACAGTGTGCAGCAACAAATAAATAAGACTTTTTCTACTAATATTTTAAACAAAAATAAACACTGCATTGTAGTGCTAAAGATAAATTGTTTTCAATCCCCACAATCAAGATTCAAATATACATTATTTTCGAATTAAATCAATTTCGTTAGGATATTCGGACCACATCTATTCAGAATTTCAGACCTAATCCCTGTCCAATTACACTAGACATTTTTATGTTTTTAGATAGCCCTTAGAGTATCTTTTTCAGAAGAAGCATGTTATTATTCATTTAAAATAAAATTTAAAATGTTAAAGCTGAAAACCAGATTTGTTTTAAAATCCTGTATCGATCATTGTAATCCAGATGGGTATCGGTGTTTTTAATAAACGGATTCGAACTAGATTTGATAGTAAGCATTCTGCAGAATTACGTACCGCATTGCGTATGCATTGTGAATATAGTGAATTGTTATACTAAATACTAATTGCTAAAAACTTAGGCGACGAACCACTAATAGGCAAAGTTGGGTAATCAAGCATCAACTAGTTAAAATGTTATTTTTTTTAAACTTTTTTAATAAACATCCAGTTTATTTTTAAAAACAATAGGTACACTGCCTATTGCACATGTATTAAATTAAAATCATGTTTATAGCTAGCATAAGCAAGAAACAATTTTAAATTAAATTTAAACTAAATCTGTATAACTTAATGGTAAATAATTTATAAAAACCAACTACCTATGTAAGTATTATATAGGTACTTATGGTTATGGTCTCAGCTGCCAATGTTTTAGATATATATAAAAAAATTAAGATAAAATTAATCAAATAGCTATATAGGTATTTATTTAGCTGTGCTGTGTACAATGATTTTTGATAAAAAATAAACAAATACATTTTTTTTGATTAAATATTTAGTAGACACACACACGTGTAATTGCCTGAAACATTACAGTGTGCAATAAGTAGGACTAGTGTGTTGAATTATTAACAAAGTAGTTAGTTCTTGTTTTTAAAAATAATTGAAAGCTACACAATCGGTATGTATGACCCATGTAATAATAAAAATAATATTTCAAAAATTTAAAATTAATTAATTCTTTTTGAATGAGCCAAGAAAAATATTTTTCTCCTTATTAACTTTAAACAATTCAACTTAAAGATAATATATTATTTGTTAACTTTTAACTCATAACGGAATGCTAATACGTTGTTGTTCGCATGTCCGAGTTAATTCTTGTCATTAATGTCGCCCGCTTTTGCTAATCAGTAAGCAACATTGATGACTTTGAATTTTCTAATATTATCTAACATAATTCTATTTTGGTCTATGCAAAGTAGATTTTAGCAGTTCATCATGTTATAATATTATAGTCATTCGCCCCTCATCCAATTCGGACCTGTACTAGTTGTCTACTCTTTCACGTTCTTATACATTATTCGCGGAACTCTACCTTATTCTTGAGGCATGTAATGAACATATTATATAGGTAGGTTATTTTTGTTACCCTAGCCATCTTCTCGGAAGACCATATCACCTCCGTATGTGTTACGTATATAAGAACTTACTGAACTTGTGTAAAAACGTTTTTTATTTATAGTTAAAATTTACTTTAAATTTATCTTGATCAATTACAAAAAATTAAATTAAATTAAAGTGAATAATAAACCAAATTTGAGACTGTAATTTTTTTTTTACTATTTAAGTATCATGAAATTATTAAATTAAATTAAACGTACCTAAAAATACTATAGTAAGTCATTATTTGTTTTGTCTTATTATGAAATAGTTATATTTCTGAACTTAAATAGTGAGTAGTTTTCGTAGGAATAATATTCCATTGACTATATTATAATACTTATTTTTTTTCGATATTAAAAATAGTATTTGTCAAAAACAATAATATCAATCAATAAATGTAATAGTAATATAACTTGATGGACATAAAATAATTATTTAGAACAGTTCCCATAGTAAATTTCAATTGATTAATTTAAATATTTAATAGATTATGGTTGTGACTAATTATTTGTTTGAAGTTCCAATATAGCATAACATGAAAGAATCCATTGATCCTCAAGATCTATAATATACTTAGTGTATAGGTATAATAACGGCAAACAACGGCGAACACGTATCGTGAAAGCGTGCGTATCTTCTTCCAGATTTGAGAGTTAAGTCTTAAGTTCTCAAATTTGTTCACTAATTTTTAACTTTTTTTAATCATTACTTCAGCACGCCTGATCAGATAAGACGTGACGTCATCTGATCGTTCCTCCTTGAATCTTCGCTTAAACATACTATTTGTGACTTAGGTTTGATAATTTAATATAATATTAAATACTTTGTTCTTGTTGTAAATACAACCGCTAGGTACACTCCTGAATCCCAAACTGCGTTAGCATTAATTGACATGAGGTATAAATAAATACTAATATTAGAGTTTTTGAACGTTGAGCTCTACCCACGTTTCTCTAGACCGAAATGGTATTTTCGAGTGTAGGTCACTATTTGCTAGCAGCCAGATTAATGTCATTCGATAGTTGTCCATAAATATCTGGTAGTGAAAACCATTGTTATAGTCGACTACACGTCACGATGTTACATAGTTTATTATATTGATACTATGCATACTACATGTTTGATAGACATAAAAATGAATGTTAAATTTTCTTCACCAATTAGATCTTGCAATCGTTGACGACAATTTTCATAAAATTTTATTGTATATTACGAAGGTTTTAAATGACCGCATATAATACGTCTTCGTATCATGCTCCCAGCGTGTACAGCAAATTTGATTTAATTGTTAGCGATAATTATTGATCATCGATTTGTTACGTGCGTAGATGCTCACCAATTATTCTTGAGTCCATGTTTAAAATCAGCTCGGTCAATAATTATCATCAAATTATTTTGTCCATAATTTAAGCACTCGAGGCACTCGGCTATAATAATTATGTTATAATCGAATTAGATGTCATGTGACCTTTTTCAAAGACAATTTTCACAATTTAAATTTCAATGTCCAAGATTGCTTTTGTTGTATCTATGTTGATGAAGAACGACATCAGAAATTATTTTTATCTAGCGTTTCTGTATGATAATATACAGTACTTGTTGTCATTGCTAGTAAGTGCTGAAGTAACGTCGATTTACATCGACTTACTACCTAATTTATAGTTATGACCGACTTTAAGATAGTTATAGGTATTCGAGTAAATGTGAGCACAGTGAAATATGGATAATCTTGAATTTGACAATTTTTAATTTCTTACTTATTTCATTAAATTATAAGTAAAAAAATATTGTTCATTTTCCGATTAAAAATAATTATATATTTTATGTATTAATATAATTGACAAATTTATTTAATATAATATGTTCAATATTATTATGTTTGCAGTGCTTCATAAAATTGTTTGGAATTTAAAATTAACAAATTTCTATTTTGTGTACATAGGTATGTCTGAGAAAATATTAATTTTCAATCTGATAAAAATTTTTAAATCGGTCATCTATTTTAAAAATTAAAACAATTTTTATTAAACTTGTTGCTTTATTGAAAGATTGGTTATATTTTGATTGTTATCATTGAAGTGTATATAATAATTATTATTTAATACGAAGATGTTTTGCTAAACTTGTTTGTATTATCTGTTGCCTTAAGACTTTTGCCATATTGATTGCTGGATAAAACTTGAATACGATGTAGTACTTGAAGTACATCATAAATAAAATAGATCTAGATTTTCTAAAACCTACGAAGTCAGTTCGTCAGTTTTTGGTTTAATTTCAATTTCAATACACTTATAGTATAATTTATAACGTCGAGAAAAATAATATAGATTTAAGTAGATCGTTTCCATTTTCCAATATTTTAACATTAATTAATATCAAATTAATGATAAACATAAGACATTTGCGATGAAACATTTTTACATTATTATATTGTTTTATGAACTATATGCAATTGAGAATATAGTGTAAAATTAATAATCTTAGTAGGTACCTACTAGGTGCAAATAATAAACAAATATTATTTGATAACTAATTATACACACTTAAGCACCTTAGTAAATATATAGTATAAAATTAATGATTATAATTTATAATACAAATAATAATTGATTATTATTTGATAATTGACTATATACAATTAAGAGTATAGGCTAAAACGAAAAATTATTATAATATACAAATAATAAAAAGTTATTATTTGATAATAATGCAAAATATTGTGTATACCAATGTCCAATGGTTAAACATAATTTAAAATTACATTTTTTTCATTTATTTTTTTTGGTAGGGTATATAGTAAATCAAATTGTGAAACAAATCAACGTCATTCGGTACACGGTTATCACATTTTTCGAGAAAAAATTCCGTCTTTGACAGAGAGTAAATGGTGACCAAATAACCGTTCTGACTATTTGAGAATAGGTGACCAACTGGTGGCTGAAACTCTACACCACGTTATTGTTGAATAAATTGTAAGGTTATGAACGGTATGCCTGTCAAAATTCCAATCTTAAACATTTCGTAATGAACATCGTGACTAGCTAGTAGTGTTCTTCGAATTTTGATACCATCCCATATTCAAATCATTTATGTCAACTTGAATTTAAATTAATAATTAACTTACAGTTTATACGCACTATTGAACGTGAAATATTATGTAAAACACTTTCATGTCTCACAAATTATAGCTTATACATTATACATTACATTATACACGTACAACTAGTACCTATACTAGTACTACGCCACAGATAAAATTAAATACAAATTCAAAATTATACATCGATAATCCTGTGAGATCATCAAAATAATGATTGTGGTTAAACTATATAGATTATTAAATAATGAACACACACATGTATTATATCTATATAAAAGTATCAAATTTCTTTAGGTGCCAATACGTTTTTTACGTTGATAGATAAATATAACTTTTACTAGTTCGAGATAACTTTTTTTATAAAACAGTTACAAAAATGTAGTCAAAACTGTTAAAACCCAAATGTTGTGAATATTTTAATATTTAAAAATAATAGTTAGCTTCCTGCAATGTTTGAATGATTAAAAACAAAATGGCTGCAACTTTTCTTTGACGTTCAAATTAATATTTCAATATCATGTTGATGCATTTTTTTAATAATACTCTTTTTATATGAAAATTCTTTTAAGTTTTTGCTACCGGAATTAAAAATCATCGTGTATAGGTAATGGACGTGCAATATAATACGTCGGCAATGCAATATATTTTAAATATAATTTTTTTTTTCATAAAAACCAATATCAAATTAAAATAACTATATTTTGTAATCGGTCCTTCTGATGCATTCAGTTTCTTAAGAAGTAAGATAACATTATTAACTTATTAGAAATAGAAAGATAGACCCATGATTATACAATAATCTATATAGTTCAACTGATTAAAACATAATCGCACTGAGTAATTATGCTGAGTTCAAGTCACTCTTCTGGGCTTTTACAATAGTTTAACTGTAAATTACATTTTAAAATATAAGTAAAATATTTGTAATTTATTCTTATTTATAATTATTAAAATAATGTTTAAAATTTAAGCATTATATATTCATATAACATACAGTAGGTATGCTTAGTAGCTTCATATAATATTATGAATAATATGAATAAAATATTTTGATTTTAATATATTGAGACGTTTTTAATTTCGTTATTATAATAATATATTATTATTTATAAGCATACAGACCTTTTCGGTTGCATTGTGTAGACAGTACACTTAAGCGTATACTCGTGACCAAAATTGTTGTAACAAAAACTCACGGCTGATGCGTAGTGGTGGTATTTTTATAAATAATAATTTTTATATAAAATATAACTAATTCACATGAAATGAAATGAAATTATTGTCAAATATTGTGTTTGTACGTACGTAAATCGTAGTTGATACAACGAAAAAACAACTTTTAAGTTTTAAAAACTGAACATGAAATATTTATGATGAAGTTAATTCATGAAAATACGGTTAGAGCCAAAGAGCCGCTGCTAACGTACTGCCGTAGTGCCGTCTGCCGTGCGTCCGTACTGGTTCGAAGTATGGCCGACCATATTTGTAGTTTGCTGCATGCCAGTAACCACCACTACCCTGGATCGCCTGGTTCGCCTGGTTCGCTCGGTGGGAGAAATCAAAATAATAAAGGCGACGTGGAAGACAGAACCGTGGTTAAACACTATAGTCTATAATACTACTTGGATTACGAATGGAACGCGACCGTGACAATATTATTTTTTTTTTTGAAGTTGTTCAAACTGTTTTTATGTGTCGTCTTCTTATATATATATATATATATAAATGTAAAATAACAACCCTATATTACATAATATTATTTACTTCAGCCCTTGTTGTCTGTACACATTTGTTAGGTTAATATTCGTCATGAAGTACATGTTTTGTACCTACTATGTTTAAAACAAAAATATAATTTGGAAATCTATATAAATACGTTTGTTTTTTTTTTTGTAAAATAGAAGATTTGAAGATTAAAAACGCATAATATTTTTGTTTATTTACAGAAAAACTGTAATCTTGGGTATAAATATATTATAAACAATGTTAAATATACAATATTGTGCGACGACCTAATATATAAACTATAAAAATATTTAATTATTATGATACGTATCAATAGATACAAATATTAAATGTCACTAATAAAATTATTATTAATCAATATAATTATAATGTAATTAGTTATTTAGAAATAAATATTATACAAATTATATAGGTATCTGACGCAATAATTTCTCAAATTTTTATTGAAAATAAATTATTCTTGTATTCATTTTAAGGCCGATGAATCGTGAAAAAATTGTAATAAAAATGTATTTAAGTATCTCTATATTGTAAGAAATAGGTACAATTGTAGGAGTAATATTACATTAAAATATATCTACTATATATTTTAATGTTTTAACATGATTTGCTCCAAATTAATTTTAAAAATAATGATTACTTATTAAAATATACTATGGCTGCTTAACCCATTCTTCTACTATAAAATTGCTACATATAATCAACTTATGTATTTTAGATTCTGAGCGATAAATGTATTGATTTAACAATAATGTGTGTTTATTATTTTTTGTGTCTATTTAGTGTGCACACGATAAGTAGTCGAAATAATGCTTCGATTTTCAACTTCAAAAAAATCATGTTCGATGGGAAAGTGAATCTAGTTGTTGAATTTGCGAGGTCAACATTTAAAATTAACAGTAAACTTCAAAAGAAAATTAATTTGGTTTTTGGAGTAATTCTAAAACAAATAACCACAAATACATGGTATTTTCACTGAATGTTTAAATTAGAATTTTCTATACAGCATTAACGTTTCAAAAAATATTTTGACTTGTTATAAGACGCTTCAAAAAATTTACAGTTTCCTATTTTCTTTGGTTTTTTTTCTGTAAATGTCAATAAAATTTTAATTTTAATTGTAATATATATCACAATGGCAGTGGAAAAATATTAAAAATACATAGTCGCAATTGTTTTTATAATCATTTAAAATTAAAATTTTGACAAAATGTATAAAATGTTCAACTTTTAAAACTAAGGATTGAATATCCTACAATATATATATATACAATATATATATAATGTACATTATGTAATAACAACATTTTTTAAAAAAATTAACTAAATATTTGTAAACATTATTTTGCTCAGAAATTTTAACTTCCAATTTCCAATAGGTAATTTTCGAAAGAAAGAAAATATAAAATAATCTAACATGTACTAACTTCAAATTTGTAAATTTAAATACCATGATAGTGGTTAAATTCTTTGATAAAGAATTGATTACGTATTATATTATTAATAAATGTACTTACAGTTATTTTAGATTGTGAGCAGAGTGAAAGAATGTATTAATTTTACAATGATGTGT
Source organism: Sitobion miscanthi (assembly GCA_008086715.1). Taxonomy (NCBI): domain Eukaryota; kingdom Metazoa; phylum Arthropoda; class Insecta; order Hemiptera; family Aphididae; genus Sitobion; species Sitobion miscanthi. The sequence goes on along the minus strand of CM017799.1, from coordinate 32,944,520 downwards.
GTGTTATCTATCAACATTTTGGATACTAAAAATGCTCAGATTTTTGAAATCATAGGATCTTTTCTAATAAAAAAGTAAATCTAGTTGGTACTTTTGGGAGGTCAAAATGGAAAATTCCAAGAAGTTTTAGAAAGCGTCAATAAAAACAAAAAAAAGTGGGTAAGTGGATGTCGCTCTGCTGTACAGAAGGTTACAAGTGGGTCACTGTAATGGATGGTATTAAATACTTAAATTTGAATTCAATGATATAATATCATTGTATAAGAAAAACGATTCTGAGCGAAAACGGTCAGTCAGCCTATGATATTATCAAGTATATTTGATGATATTATTGTGAATAAAGTAATTTATATATAACCTATTGAATGGAGCCTTGTTTTAAATTTTCAATCCTTAAATATAAAAGTTGAACATTTTATAAATTTTTAACTACAAAATAATTAAATTCTAAATTTGATAAATTTTGTCAAAATTTGAACTTTAAATGCTTGTAAAAAAAAAATTGTGCCTATGTATTTTTAATATTTTTCAACTGCTATTAGAACGATATATCAGGAGCCTTATATAAAATTTTCACGTTTTTTTACCCAACAAATAACATTTTATTGATATTTACAGAAAAAAAAACTAAAAAAATTTAAAACTGACAATGTCCGTAAACAGCTCAAAAAGAGTCAAAATAATTTCAAAATTTTATTGTGTATAGAAAATGCTAATATCAACATTCAGTGAAATTTTCAAGTATCTACGGTCATTTTTTTTTAGGTGCACCAAAAACCAAAATCGATTTTCTCTAAAACAGATTTTGCTTAAATTTCCCGTTTTTCCTTAATTTTTCTTTTGTTTTTCACGGCGCTTTTGAAAACTACTGGGAAATTTTTACTTTTGACCCCCCAAAGTACCAACTAGATTCACTTTCCTATCAGAAAAATTACTATTAAAGAAAATCCAAGCACCATTAAATTCAAAAGGTAATGACAGACACAAAAAAAAATATTAAAAAAAAACACACATCATTGTAAAATCAATACATTGATCGCTTCGCTCAGAATCTAAAAGGTAAAAAAGTGATAGTTTTTATGCTAAACCAATTTTTGAAAAAATCGATTTTATTTTTTTGATGTAACTCAATAACTAATAACCTTTGAAATTTTCACCAAATATTTAAATCCTAATTTTCAATGAATGGTAACCTTTTCGAAATGTATTGACTCTTTTTGAGCTAGTTATAGCCATTATAATTTTTTTTAAATTGATTTAATATTTTTCAGTTAAAAATACATAAAAGTTTTGCTTTTCATAACTAACATAAGAAAAAAGGTCCCTAACAAGTTTTTCTACTACTATCAAAAATAAAAATTTCACCGGAAAGTCACGCTATTTATAGCCAAGAGATGTTTTATATTTTTATAAAAAATATTTTAACTGTTAAATTTGATTATATATACAAGTATGAAACAACGTCAGAGCTTAAAATCGTTTTTCGTTTAGGTACAATGATTTATCACTGAATTAAAATATAATACATCCATTACAATGACATGGTCGACAACTACTTTACAGCAGAACGGTACCCACTTGTCCGCCTTTTTATATTTATGAACACATAATATAGTTTAAATAAAACTTCATAAATAATTAATTTAAATTTTGAACAAGACAAATATTGTCAAAGTTCAAGTATAATTTTTAAGTTATCAGTTATATATGATTACAAATTTAATTCAATCTAAAAATATTTAAAAATGTTTGATTGTGTACTGTGTACCAAGTATCTGATTTATATCTATCGACTATCATCTATAACTTTATCGTTCATGTGTAATAAATAATAATATATAAATATATTATACATAAGTACATAACCATATAATATAAACCATCGATTAAGTATAGTTTATTAAGCTGTGATTTTATTTATAATGCACGACAATATTTATAGAAATCCAATACTAGTGTCTAGTTTATTATAATTGAATAATGCTTATTTCTTATACCTATTAGTACAGTATTTTATTTTTATTATTAAGTAAGGTAAAAATGGAAAAATTAAAAACTACGAGTTACAAGTCACTGAATAAGAATGTTTGTAATACAAATATACCTAATGAATATAAATAATGAGGCGACACACTAACTTTGCACTGTGATCTAAATTCTAAAGTGTTGTAAAAATTAAAGATAAAAATAAAATTTAAAATAAATAAACTGTCATATTTATTGTTAGTATGTACCTATTCAATGTCCCATTGTATTATTTAATATAATAATCAGTAAATTTCGTTCTACTTCTTGTTAGAGGTTATATGTGTAGGTATCTCGTCATTAAAAAGGTCACAATAAAGAAGTGGTCAGTGTCCACTACGTGATACATATGCAAATTTAAAAAAAAATACTAATAAATAATAACTTTATTATTTTTTATAAATTATTAATTGTTTGTTAAACTGTCTATTTTTTTAAAAAAATAATTATTATTGTTGTGTTAATAAATTAATACCATTAATAAAAGAAATATGGGTATGAGGCCTGCAAGTAATTATTTTCAAAAAGTATACTAATTTATATCAAGAATATAAACCATTGCATACAAAAAACAATTCAGAGCGAAGATGGCATGGACGGGTCAGCCAAAGGAAATAGTTTATCTTGTATTATTTAATATGTATATTATTATGGGTATAGTTTATTAATTTGGTAGGTTTAACTAATTATTGTCAAAAACATTCCATATAACTTATAAGTGAATACTGAAATAACATTGAATAATGTGAATAAGTCTGTGGTCAAAATAGCTTAACATTAGTAAAAGTATTTTGAAAAATTAACATTGTAAAGTAAATATACTTAAGTACCTATCTATAATGATGTACTTTTACAAATCTCTACATTTTTTTTTTTTTTTATAGTACGACATTGCAACTAAAATTGATCAAGAAAAATGTGTTAAATGATGTCAAAATTTGAAATTAAATCATATATAAATAATTTGTATTAGTATTGGCAATATTTTTAAATTGCTTTAAGGCAAAAATAAATATGTCATCATCACAAATTGAAAAAATAACTAATACAAGTTAAATATTTTAAATATCTATAAATAGCACGAAACGTGCCAAATATTTGTCTAGAAAATACTTAAAATTACAAGGTAAACTATTGAAACATTCCTATACAGTATACACTTCAGTTGTTTCGAAGTTTTCAATTTATTAGGTAGGTGCATCTAAAATGCAAACAATATTTTTTTTTAAAACATTATTTTTATTGTTATATTTGTTTAGTCTTTCTTTTTTGAATGACCCCGTACATTTTTAATTTCATATTCCGAAACACAATAAGTAGGTTATTGCCACATCAAATTTCCCTACAAATAATTAATTAGTTATATTTATTTTAAGTTTAGATGAGCGGAGTAGTGGTACATGGGTAAATACTAAATACCCTTCAAAATATTGGTCCACTATACTCCGCTCATCATAACTTTGAAAACTTATAATTATAAATAATAATTAGCTACTAGTTTAAAATTCTATTTTATAAACCGAACAACCGTAGTATTCCAAAATAATCAGCTATGGAATTTGAATTTAAAATCAAATTAGCTGATCTTCGAAATAATTGTGTGTAGAAACTTCAAAGACCATGTGGCGTATTTAGGCATTTTTCATGGAGGGGTCTGCTAATTTTCCAAACACATTTAAGTGGGAGGCTCCGATACAGAATATATTAGATGTTTAGATAGTTATTTATGGGGCAAATACCCCCGGTCCGGACCTCGTGGACCCCCCCCCCATCCCCATACACACACACACTCGTGGTAAATACATCATTGTAAAGACCTACAGTCTAAAGATAGCAAATAGCAATTATAACAATTTTAGTGCTAAGAGTACGTTATACCTTATACCCGAATATGTTGTCACTTGTCTCAGTCGACCGTCTTACTAACACACGTACGACATACCAAATTTGTATTCACTAGTTTTAATAGTGTGCTGTTAGTTTTGATATAAGAATGAATTTATATATTATCAAACTTTTAAGAGGATGTCAGCGTAGTATTTGTTTTCTCTCTCTGGCCCACGCGCAACATAGACAAAACGCATTTACGAAGAATCATTTTTTCTATGTTTTTAAGTAATCTTAGAGTAAAATCATCTATTACAAAAAATATAGATAATAATATTTTTAAGGGAATGACATATTGATTTGTCGAAATATTGTACCAAAACAATTTAAATATAATTTAAATTTACAACATTTTTTGTTTATTTTGAAAGTCGAATACAAAGTCAAATAACAATAAAATATAAAATCGATATGTTATTCCCTCAAAAATATTATTCTTTATCTTTTTTGTTATAGGTGATTTTACTCTAAGATTATTTAAAAACATAGAAAAAATGATTCTGCGTTAATGCGTTTTGTACATGGTGCGCGTGGGCTAGAGAGAAAAAACAAATAGTGCGTGAACATCCTCTAAGTTAAACAATTATCTGTGCTTAAGCGTCAGTGATTTTTCGATATTTTAATTTCAAGGCGAGTTATGAGCATTTTTTATTTTTCATATTTCACATACCCATATCTTGCTTTGAATATTAAATGCATGGGCAGCATCCTTATATAAGTAAAAGTAACAAATTTTACGTTCGAAATAACCCATTTTACTCAGTTTTTTTTTAATATTAGTGAGAATCAACCTGCAATTATCAAACATTGCGGTATGAAACATGAATATTACAATTTGATAAAAGCAAGTTATGATTATTTTTAAATTGTAAATTTCTCTTATAATATTATTTAATTATTATCATTTTTTTATTCGTGAAATAAAAATGCAAAAATGCAAGACACTGATTAATGATTCGAAAGCGTATACGCAACAGGCCAGAGCGGCAATTCTACAGGCTACCTTCAATGTCGCTTATGTCGGAAGTAAAATCTAAAAATATGGCGATTTTCTGTAAACATTTACAATTGGTGTGAGAAAATTATTGTCATATATAAAGGATTATAATAAAAACAGTATATAATCGCGGTGTCATAAGCTGTAATCTATTGTTTGCGTTTAACCTTCGAGATTCAAACAGTTATAATTTTGGTTACTTACTACGTATGCGGAATTTCTGTTTTTTTGATTTTAAGTCAACATTAAGCTAACTAAAAATAATTATAAAAACTTAGAATTTCAAAAATAGAATTGCCCGTTATAGAAGTTTTATTCCGGTTTCCACTTTTATAAACTAGGAGGTTTTTGTAAACGATAACAATAAACAATTGCCAAATACTATATAGTTATTATTTCTTGCATCCTATACAAAGAAAAAAATAATAGTATGTACAAATTATATTGAATCCCTAAATCCTAATTTTCTACTTGATTACGTCACACAGGGACTGCGTGAATGCGCAAATATCACACAATTCGATAATAGTGCCGAGGAAATAATTAAGTAAAAATTTCTAAGACTCAATAAGCCCTTGTATATGGTTATACCTACGCAGAAATGTGATTATATATTATATGGCTATAACTCTAAAAGCCTATATAACAATAATAGTAAGAACTAAGTAATAACAAATTGCAATCGAATAATATAGGTGTATATAACAAAACTACTATAATAAAATATAATAATTTAAAACTCAAATAATAATTATTTTAAATACAAAAAATTTCTGTCGATAGAACCGATGGTAAATTTAAAAAAAAAACTCATTACATTAAAAAATAAATAAATTAGTTAATATTAAGGTCATTAACTCATTGAGATAATTTATTACGAATGGTAAAAGATAATTTTACTATAATAAAAAAACTTAGGTATACAGAGTGATTCTCTTAACAGTAAACACACATTATCTAGAAAAGTATTCATGTTTTTTAAAACATTGTTTTACATTGTTTGGATTTGTCATAAGCAACATTTTTGAAAAAGAATTATTTTTTGCATTTAAAAAATGTTTTTTCAAGAACGTCAATATATTTTTTAGATAGTGAGAATTTATTGTTACAAAGCTTCAATATTTCGTCTATGTCCCTACGAATGCTATCTATTCAGCACCCAATGCCAAACAATAAATTAATCGATTTTCATTAGGAAGATGCCACACCCGTATGTGTTGTCTCAGCTTAAAAACATAAAACATTGCCAATTTGTGTTCTGCACTTAAGCAGTTAAAATTTTATGTATAGTAAGCTTTAACAATAGAGTATATATTGGCCTATTATATACATATTAGTATATTTTTAGTAATGTTAAACATTATAGGAAAGGTATCTTCACTCTCCAGGGCAACAAATATTAATGCATCTAGTCTTTTTTTTCATACTTATTAATTGGCAATGCCTAATATAGTAATGTGGTACCTAAGTGAAAAGATATAACTTAGTAAGTAACTCGGTAACCAACAGGTTCAGCTACACCTTGCAAGAAAATGAAAAATGTTATCAATTAATAATCCTCTGGAATAATTCATCATTAGGCGTGTTTTCGCGGAGGTAACGAAAGTTAACAGTTTGCTGACTGTTTACTGATACCGCATAATATGAAGTTTGTTCACCGCCAAAAGGAAAATGTATTATCAAGGGTACCAGAAACACTAAACTGTTGAAAAAGTCGATTAGTGATGGGAGCAAACATTTTAGTAAACCGTAAAAAGTTTAACATTAAATTATCTCCAAATCGATTTTTAGTAAACCGTTTACTCTCGCAAAAACGCCCTTACATTTTTACTTGATAATACCTATTATTATTGTCATTGAATTATCAATTATTATAAACTAAATAACCGAATATTAAAAAAAAAGATTTCTGAGCGGAAACTAATTATTTATAAAATAGGCATTGATTTCATATTAAAATTATAAAATAGTAGCTACTTATTATAATATCAAAATTATAAGTTATAATTTATAATAGTAGAGCTAGAAATATGGAATTGCATGTTTATTTATTAGGCATTGTGTTTGTAGTATGCTATGGTCCGAAATGTTGACAATTCATATTACGCCCTATTTAAATTTTAAACACGAAAATAAATACATGAATAATAGTTATGTACTTATGTATTATAGAACATTGCATTTTAATATTTCAATCTATTAAAAGTTTCTTGTTACTAATAAAATGTTAAGCTTCTAGTTTAGTTGGATACATAGGTTATTTAATTCCTGGTGTAAAAGTATTTTATATTTAATATTTTTTATCGTATATAATAGATATTATATAATATTATTATGTTAATCATTTTATTTTTAATCACGTTTTCTTTAAATATTTGCATAATTTTTAAAATTTTTTAAATACATTTAATTATGGGTTCTATAGTAATAAGAATAAAATATAAATTAGTTTTATGTGGTTAAGTTAAACTTGACATTTGTATATTTACAGTAAAATATTTCATTTTTATGTCATGACAGCCCATCACCACACAATATGACAAGCAGTTAAAACGCAGCCCTGGTGGTCAATATCCATTTGATTGATGGGTTTCACTTCACACTTTTTAACAAATATTATATGCATAAAATATATTAACTAATTATATTATAATAATAATATTTTCATTTTTCCATAAATTATAATTCTTATAATATTTGTTTGGTTGCTAAATATATAAATTAAATACGTGAAATTCCAGTGTCCCCGGCTAGACAATACAATAACAATAACATTATGATTTCCACGAATTTGTAATAAACCTAATCGGTTTATCATAATAAGTACCCTAGTATTCGCTTAATTTTATCACAAGGAAATCCTTATCAAAATGTGACTCAAATAACGTATCAGATATTAAAAATTAATTCAGATACTTAATAAATTGTATATGCTCTAAAGTCTAAATTGTATTTTTATTTTTGGTTGAGTCGTATATGTTTATGGGTTTTTAATTTTTATATTGACTGTAGGCTAACGATTCATAAAAAAAACAATTAAATGAACGACCCAATAAACGCGTTCGTTTGAAAAAAACGCGAACGTGAACGTGAACGAGTTCCTTTTTTAAGGACTGAATGTGAACGTGAACGAGTTCATTTTTTTAGTGAACGTTCTGAACACTGGTCTTATGTGCATTATATGATCAATGCAAAATTGAAAAACCTACTTCAAAAATTTGGCAAGTACCTAATAATAAAGTTAGTAAATAATTTAAATTATACCATAATTTACAACTAATATAATATTAAACATGCAATTAAATATTAATATTATAATACATTCATGATTCATCCCTATTCCCCTTAAAAAGTCTAATTATTAGTTATAACTACCGTTATTATACTAGGTACCTATGCCATAATAACTAGATATCTAAATATCTCATGGTGACGGTGATTTCAATCTTTACAAAACCTTCACAATAATGAATAAATCACAAAAATAAGTGACTTCTTTAAAGTTTCTACTGTCTATGCGCCAAATGTCTATTCTGTATTTCTGTTGAGGAGTTTCAAAACATTTTTAGTAGTCAGCACATGAAGTCGTGATGACATTTTAATTGTTTTAAAATGTGTTTTGAGTTAACATCACGCAGTAACTGTTCATAAAGAGCAATAATTTTCTCACTAACTCAGTTATCACTTATATATGTTATAAAATAAGTAACTAATATAAAATATTATGCACTTATATGGTAAATTGTATTTAAAAATGAAACAACTCGTGAAACAATAAATATAAACACTCATGCCGGATCGTACAAAAAATTAATTAATTTAATGTTTCAATAATATTTAATGGAGCAATAATGGGCCACTAAATCATGTTTAAGGGACTATTAGCCACTATTGATACAATAAATGTTTAGTGTTTGTTCATATAACCCGGCGGTCGACATTGGCGTTATATTTTTTTTATTATATAGTTTCATGGTTTATTTGGAATATATTATTATAATATCTATGAAGTTTTTAAGTGTGCAAACTAATGAAATTATATATTTACTTTATAATTAAGATGATGATTATTATTATTATTATTGTGACCAAAAGTGCGTCATTCTTTTACTTTTTAATAAAATATATAATAATACTGGTAAAATATTAGTTTTTCGTCACTGCATGAATGTGCGTGTGAACCCTAATAAACTTTAATATAAATAATTTACTATCTGTGACATCGACATTGAAATGGTCAATAAATAGTATATAGCTATAGGTACCTTTGGGTACCTTATAATGTATTGGTCGCAATGACTATAAAATATGCATTGAAGGCCAAACCTAAAACCATAATGGCAGTAAATAAATAAATATAAAATCTTAAATTATTTTAATAATAAAATATTTTGACGACGATTGTAAGTACATAATAAATAATAATGCCTAAACTCCATATATTATAGTGGTTTTGAAGAGATGATAAAAATAAAATATAAAATATGTCATAAAATCCAGACAACCCTTTGCCACCTTTACCAATAAACATAATATTTTTGTTATTGTACCGATTTGAATTTATAGTGAATAATGTAAAATCACACTATACCCCTATGGGAATGACCGATAACTACACATTTTGACGACAACGATATATTTTCAAAATGACGTCGACGAGCTGATAAAAATAACACAATATTCAGTACGCAAGTACAGTGGTTTATTATTTATTGTATGTATGAGTAGTGTTGATGACAACTATAATATTGTAATATATTCCAACCTAGATATTGCGTGGAAAACGAGAAATCTCGAATGGCAAACAATAATAGCGAACGTTTGCAAAAAACACCGAACGGTGCCATTGACTTGATTAGTTTACGAAGAAAACAAAGAGAATCGGTACATTTCGAGTGAATGTATCACATATTGCCACAACGACGACGAGACGGCGCAAGGCGGTGGGATTTAATTGAAAATAATCGAAAACCGCATACACTGCACAATGCACATAATATAATTATAAATTATAATTCACGATTGGACGTGATTCGGGGTAAAGGTGGATTATTTCCACTATACACGTTTGCGTGTACGTTCGTAAAAATAATTTCTTGTGATTGCATGGTAGGGGTATACATGGTAAGCTTTTGGTACCATAGTGTTTATACATTCTTATTTCTTACCACACGTTTAACCACCGATACCGCGTTGTTGGATGTACAAGACTGTACATTGATAGCACAAGAATATAATATGAGGTAACCAATATGTTATTAATCCTAATCGATCTAACCCGTCTTAACCGATGACGAACGGACCCCGCGGTCAATAAATGTATGAACACGTGAACGTAGTAAAACCTACCTCATAGGAAAAAAAGAAAATTGTTTTCCAGTATATTTAATTGCATACATTATTATGTATTATATAAATGCATTTCTTTTTCACGCAATCAAAAATTATTTTTATTGGAAGTAATAATGTCCATTGTAGAATATAATATATAGGTACTCAAAATCTATACATCATAGTCTGAAATATTGAAACACTGAAAAGTGGAGATAAATATTTGTGAGAGCGAGACTGAAAGAATTTTACATAACAGTTTATATCCTAACTGATAACTTTAGAAAAATATTCTTCAAAAAAATACCAACAAATGTCATAGGCAAATTTAATAAAAATAACATGATATTTTTTAGATATAATATCTTAAAATCAATTGAATTCATGTCTTACGCTTTTGATTGTTTGTATATTGTGTGAGTATATTATTATAAACTGCATGGCGGTTTTCAAAATGTAAAATAGTTTAAGAGGACGCCACACCCGCATGTGTTGTCTCCGTCTTACAAACGCGTAACATACCAAATTTACACTCAGCAGTTCACGTTATATGCCGTTAACTTAAAAATTAGAGTGGATTGACCTATTGTGAAACTTGATGGTAAGAATATTGTCTGTGTTTTGATGGAAGTTTTTTTTAGGATAATTCAGTTTTTAAGTGAGTTATGCGTGTATAATAAATGCAAATTAAAAATGCCCGCAACTCTTAAAAAAAATTATTATTGTTAGTCTACGTCGGATCGCGGACCAAGTGCAACTCGTCCATCTTGGTAATTGGTATGGGCATTAGGCCTTCGAAAATTCGATTTGATGGAAGCTTGTACCTGATCATAATAACGTATGGGACCTGATAACCGAATAACCCGTTCTACCATATCTAATATCTTTATTATATCTTACCTTCTAATTATTTTGCCATGCTCCTCAACTTCTATCACTGTAGGTTTTATAACAACAAAATCAAATGGTACTTTTTTTCCGTTTAGTGATTTTATGTACTGACTAATTTTCCGAAAAAAAAAAAATTAAATTAAACCTTTTTTCGTCGTACTTTTTTTCCGGGATTCCACACGCGTAACACTGCCATGATATTATGTAACATATTTTCTGTTATTCACTAAGTACCAGGTACCTACCTAAAATATTTTGTACTGAAAGGTGGCTTTCCACTACATATGTAACGAGCATAAAAAGACTTTCCTGTGATTGGTTGGCATACATGGTAATCTTTAGGTATACCAGAGTGTTTATACGTTCTTATCACAGGTTTAACCATGATATACCACAAAGTTGGATCTAGTTCAATCTTGATAACTATATTGATAACATATAAGAATAATATATGAGGTAACTAATATGTTACCAATCCTAACCGATCTTAACCGATAGGAAACGCTTGTGAGACCGTTCATAGCCAACGGATCCGCCCTATATATGCACGTACACGTATATAGTGGAAACTCACCTTAAGCCTGGGTCACGTGACGTGTAAAATAATCACAGTTACCAAACGATACCGTATGGTTGAATATATTAAACTCTTGACAGTGTGGTTATATTTAAGTGCGGAAAAGTGAAAACTAAAATAAAATAATATTATATGTTATCATCAGGTACAATATTCATAATTCAAATTCATATCATTGGTATTGCGTTTTGGTATAACCATAAAAATACGAATCACACGACACGGTGTAGTATGAGCCCTGTAGCGATACTTATAAGTTTCTGGTTCCAAAATAAAATCGATGGTATAAGATTATATATATTTGGAGAATGTATTATACTAATTATATATAATTAATTTTCCTAAGAGGATGTTAGCGCATTGTTTGTTTTCTCCTTGGATCAGCGGTTTTCAAACTTTTTACATTTGCGTACCACCTACACAGTTTGAAATTAATTTTTTGCGTGTAAAAATATATATACGTTGTTCTACATATATGGAATTTTATTTGGAACTACAAAATTATGACGATATAAGCATTATTAATGTACAGAAACAAAATTAAATATGTAAAATTATTATTTATATTATTATTAATATCAAATAATCTAAATAATATTCAATATAAATAATGATCCATTCCATTTTTTTATAAATGGAGATTTCTTCGGCTACCACCTATGAGATTTCCGAGTACTACTATAGAGATACGTGTACTACAGGTTGAAAAA